>VZSE01006692.1:80119-224364 GCA_013398275.1 Promerops cafer
GGAATGAGATGCATTTTAAGGTCTCTTCCAACCCAAGGCATTCTTGTGTTCCATGGTTTTATGGTTTTTAGGTATGTGTGTGTGTGTGTGTGTGTACACACAGAGAACATAGGACATATGGCTTAGAGAAAGCAGCATCCCTTGGTCTCCTTTGCCACAGCTCTCAGCACAGTCTGGTGGAACTCTCAGCAGAGTCCATGTCTCACGTGTCCTTTTAGGATGGACATCAGAAAAAGGTTCTGCCCAGGCTCCCCAGGGAATGGGCACAGCCCCGAGGCTGCCAGAGCTCCAGGAGCCTTTGGCAAATGCTCCCAGGGATGCACAGGGTGGGATGGTTGGGGTGTCTGTGCAGGGCCAGGGGTTGGACTTGATGATCCCTGTGTGTCCCTTCCAAATCAGGATCTTTTATGATTCCAGGATTCTGTGATTCTCATCCTCTCCAGCGCTGGCCTGGGAGAGGTGGCAGCCTCTGACTGTGCCTCGATGGCCTGGTGGTTCCAGAGGCTCCAATGACCCTCATGGATGCACCTATGCAGGAAAATGAAGGGATCAGCTCTGAACCCAACTGGTCCATCCTGTCAGCCTCCCAAAAGAGGATAGCAGCTCCCAAACAGTGTCCTGGGAATGATCCCTGGCCTTTTCTCACCTTGAACCTTACCTGGGCAGTTGTTGCATCCCTGCCACTTGACCTGGGCCAAAATCACCCCAAACAATTGGAAGGTCATTTAGAAGCCCCTGACCCTGCTCCTATTCCTTGATGGGTCCTTCAGTTGTGTGCATTTGTCTGCTGGGCTTTTACCACCTTAGAGAACATTCCCGCTTCCCTCTCCCATGCCCAGGAAGATGGAAGACATGTTGCAGTTGCAGAACCAAGTGCTCCAGGATTAGGAAAGGCCAGGCTGGAGCGTGTTTGTGCAACCTCCCTGCTCCTTCCAGGTGCCAGGCATTGCAGGAGAGCTGGAGTTGCAGGAGTTCCCAGGATGTGACGGTGTGTTGGAAGGTACTGGTGGATCTGGTGGTTACAGGATCATAATGAACTTTTCTCCCCCCTTGGACCACTCTCAGCCCAGGCAGATTTGGGTGCATGCACTCGACATTTAAGTTTTAACAAGGCCTGCCAGGTCCCTTCCCAGTGACTGCACTGGGCAAGCCTCATCAGTGATTAAAGGTGGGATATGACTCCGAGGCATGCCCAGCTGTCTCCACTCTGATTTGGAGGTCAAATCCATCCTGCTGCAGTTTTCATCTCAGTTGGTGGGAACATGGTGCCAATAATGCCATGGTTGTGGGTGTGATCCCTCTGTGGGAAATTCACTTAAAATTTGGACTTGATGATCCTTGTGGGTCCCTTTCACAACGAGACTGTGTTTTTGTCTTCGTATATTTCTATCTCTAGGCCTGCATTTGCACTGCTATGACAGTTTTCTGCTTTTTCTATTTCCCAAACCTTTCAACTCAGAATATTCTGTGATTCTGTGATTCTCTCAGAAATGCTGAGGTTCTAAGGGACTGCTGGAGATCCTGTATGGGATCTGTGACAGATCTTTTTCTAGATGGAGGCCTGGCTTGGAGGCACAAGGAGGTGGGACTCTCCTGGGGCTGCCTGTCCCTCTCCAAACCAGCATGGCATTCCAAAATGCCTTTTCCTGGTGGCCTGGAGGCCCTTCACTTGAAACAGAACCCACATCTCCACTAGCAACAAACAGGTTGGGCATCTCACAACCACAGTCCCACAGAGGATCCATGGAGGTCCCAGCTCTCCCAGGATCTCCCATGCCAGAGCTCCTTCCAATCCAGGCTCCTCTTCCCTTCTTTTACTCAAGGGAAAGAAGAGACAGAAACCCATAACCCACATCCCCCACAGCACCCTGCCTGCCTTCCATCCCCAGCCTCCTGAAAAGCCCCAAAAGCCACTCCAAGGGAATTTCTCAAAGGCATGGGGCTCCCCTATAAAGGACCTGCTGTACTAAATGACCCATCAGACTTTCCTGGTTGCTCTTCCCTGCTGCCTTCCCGGGTTCAAAAGGTGATTTAGGATGACATGCTCTGCTCTACATGAACTTGCCAGCTATTGCCAGCTCTTGCCAGCAGCGTGACGAGACACCCCTTCATTGTACATTAATTCCAGCAGGCGTACGGCCCAGCAATCAAAGTGCATAATTAAACTTTAATTAAATTTCCCAAGTGATTTGCTCCCGGGCAGAGAACCTGCAATGCAAGCCCAAGCAAGTTTGTGTGTGTGTGTGTGTGTGTGTGTGTGTGTGTGTGTGTGTGTGTGTGGTGTCTCTGGGCTTTTGGGGTGTCTTTTTTTTTCCCCAAAATGTTATGAACATTTCATGACTGGGGTATGAAATAAAGCCAGAGGTGGAAATGCAGGCCAGAGGTGGAAATCCAGTTCAGACTAGGAAGAAAAGCCAAACTGAACAGACATTCTGCTCCTGCCACTCCTGCTGAGTGCTGTTCTCCTGGAAGAAGATTCTCCAGGGCCTTCTCTTCTCCAGGCTGAACAATTTAAACTTTGCCCGCTGTTCTCTAGGAAGACCAGAAAGATTTTGCACTACAGTCCCTTTGTTGGATATGGACAGGAGATAGGGTGGTCAGGAATTAGAATTCACCCTCAGATCAGTTCCCACAATCAGAACCTGGCAAAAAAACAGAGGAACAAAGGAATTTCAAACTTGTAATGGATGGCAAACAAAACTAGGTCTCTTTCTATCAATGACAAGTCTTAGAATCAGAGGGGTGAGGGTTAGAAGGGACCTTAAAGACTGTCCAGTTCCACCCCCTGCCATGGGCAGGGACACCTTCCACTGGACCAGGTTGATCCAAGCCCTGTCCATCCTGGCCTTGGGCACTGCCAGGGATGGGGCAGCCACAGCTTCTCCCATGAACCTGTGCCCATCCTCTGCCTTGATGACCACTTAGCCTGGTCTGGTCAAATCTCTCTCCAGAGCAAGGTGGCTGCATCCAAACAACCACCAGGAACAGCCCTTGGGCCACGGCTGGGATCATTTGGGCTCACTCCAGCAGACTCAAACCCAAGCCAGGAGTGCAAATGAGCAACGTCCAGTCCACACAAGGCATATCCAGGTTGTCTCTGTTATTTCCTGCAAGCTGCAAGTTGATCTCCAGATTCAAATTCCCTGAAGGCTCCAGAAGGAGCCAAAACCGAGGCCGTGTTCGGGGGACTGCACAAAACCGACCCGGCGCGGACTCCGCGGGTCCCCGCGCCGGGATCCTGCACAAGGTGAAATTTCCCTGTGTTTTTCCTTGGGCTGGAGTGGATGGATAGCAAACAAAAGCGAATACTGGAGCACTTATTCACATCGAAAGAGGCATGAGCACAAAAATCAGTCACCCCCTTGAAACTTCGAGTGAGGTGGGGATTTCCATGTATTGCCTGCGCTTCCAGATCTGCAGATAAGGGTACAGCTGGTCAAACATTTTCCATTGATGATTTCCTTGCAGAAAACATCCTTCTAAGGGAAAAAAAAAAAAAGCCCAGTAACTTAAAGAAAGCTTAGAGTTTAGCTTTGTTTCCCTTAAGCACTCTTTAAAAAAAAGTGCATTTTATGCAATCTTCAGGTTTTTCTCATAGAAAAGAAAAATAAAAGTGATGAGGGACCAGTCAGAGTGAGATTGTTTGATTTTTTAAAATGACAAGATGTATATTTTTTTAATGTTTTTTTGTAGCAATATCCAAACTCCCTCAAAATGTCTATAGAAAGCAGACTTTTTTTTCATGTTCTGTACTTTTTCCTTTCCATTAGCTGTACTTAACTGTTTCTTGGTGAAGTTAAGCTTCATCCTCATCACCAGATTCTGCCAGTTGGAAGACCTATTTAGTTTTAGGGGTCAGAGTAGATGATCTTCGAAGATCCCTTGCAGCCCAGTGATTCTGTGATTTAAGCCCTTTCTACTTTAATATTAACTATATAATGGTGTATAACAGTGAGTTAAAATAAGAGATTTTTCAATAAAATTGATAAATTACTATTCTCAATTAAACAAAGATAAAACTGAAATAGAGAAGAGAATTTTCCCTCTAAAAAAAAGATTTTAATAAGAATTTTTTTTTTCCCAAAAGGCAATTTTTTTTTTTATTGAGGAAAGAAAAAGAACCTCAGCGGGGAGAAAAAATGGGATTTTCGAGTTGTTTGTTCCTGATTTTGCCTGTCCCTTCAGTCAAACTGGATAAAGACATTTACAGAATTAGGCAATCTTCATAAAAAAATATCTTTGGAAGCTGAAGGGAAACAGGGATCTGCTTCCCAACTCTGCAGTCTGCATTATGTTAATGGAAGAGAATAATTAGGAATGCAACCAGATCTCTGCATTCACATGATTTTGCTCCTGCCACCAAATCATTCCACACCCTCTGCCAGGTCCCTTAACCCCAGTGAGCTCTGTCTGACCTGTCAGCAGTACTGGGATGGTAATTCCTCTCTTAAGGGACCTGGGAACATCTGTTATTCCCTGCAGGATCCTAAAGTGAGCACACGCTGTTGTTGCTTTCCTCCGAGGTGACACGAACTAGTTGGAGAGAGCTCGGTGTCTTGAGGGAGAGGTGTCTGTAGGAATAGGCTGAGCCTTGGCAGACGAGGCTGTCAGCATGGAAACATTCATCTAGGAAGGAAAATCCATGGCAAAACCTGGCAAAATCCCATCCCAGCCCACTGGGGAACTGTTGGATGAGCTGATGTGGTGATTAAACCCAGCATTCCCTCGATGCCTTTTTGGTGGGGAATATCTGAGACAGCTTAATTACAGGAGGCTGGAGGAGCCTGATGCCCACTGATTTCACTTGGAGGCTCATTCCTGGACTTTCTTTGGGCTGGATGTCCAAAAATGAGTCATGTCCCGGGAATGGGGTTAGGGGATGAGACCAGGAATTGACTGGGTACGCCTCGTCCTGCCTAGGCATGAAAAATCTTTCAGGGAGCCTGTGGGATGAAGAGGAACAGGTTGTTGTTGTGCAAAGTGCCTGGCTACCGCTCTCCAACCCTTTGCAATTATAGGTTCATGAGTAAAAGTGGAGTCTGCACCCTCTGTGCATTTATACAGGAAAAAACTTGCAGGACTGAAGTCCCCAAATCCTGCAGCTTCCACATCTCCCAGCAGACAAGGAGCAATATTATTTCTGGGGAACTGAAGGCCAGAGAGCCACTCCCTGCTTCTGATTTGTGCACGGCATTGGTGAATTCCCTTGTAGTGAAAATGGCAGGATAAACCTCAGCATCTGTCTTGTGATCACGGTCTTGGAGGTCTTTTCCAACCTTGAGGATTCTATGGATCCTGTGAGCACAGAATAAAATGTAGGGTGCTGTTTATCCCATCTAAATTATGGAAACTCAGAGCTTTATGTCCATTAGTTGTCTAAATATTCTAGGGGAAGGTGTCCCTGCCCATGGTCTTTTCTTACAGCTCAAACCCTTTTATGATTCTATGATTTTGCTATGACTATTTCCTGCCCAAATAATTGCAATATTAAAGATTTAAGGATGGTACACCTATATTGCCTGTTGGGAATCACCCTAGGAATTGCAAACTGCCAAAATATGCACAGGAATACACTGGGTCTGTGCTGGTTTTCCAAGAAAAAAACAATTTCAATGCCTTTGCTCTCTATCAGATGGGACAGCAGGGCTCCAGCACTGGTGCCTTGGGACCTCCTGGTTTGCTGGAAGATGAATAACCAAAAAAATCCAGGTCTCAGCTAATTTTATTTGCCTCTAGTCCAAGAGGAGGACTGACAACCTCCAGACATGGTCAGGGAACATTTCATACAGCTATTTTAAAATTAGACAACTTGTCCTTTTGAAAAGCAACTTTTGTTCTTACTCCATTCTTCAATTTTATTCTCCAGAAGGGGTAAAGGGAAGCAAGAGCTTGGATTCCTCCAGCTCCAGGGTGTTTCCTGCAGTTCAGTGAATCCCAACAACACATAAAGAGCCTGGCAGCCTGTGCCAGGGCTTGACAACTCTCTCAAGGAACACACTTTTCCTAATATCCAATCTAAACCTCCTTTCTTCCCAATATCCCATCCATCCCTGCCCTCTGGCAGTGGGAAGCCATTCCCTGTGTCCTGTCCCTCCATCCCTTGTCCCCAGTCCCTCTCCAGCTCTCCTGGAGCCCCTTTAGGCCCTGGAAGGGGCTCTGAGCTCTCCCTGGATCCTTCTCTTCTCCAGGGGAACACCCCCAGCTCTCCCAGGTTGGCTCCAGAGCAGAGGGGCTCCAGCCCTTGGAACATCTCCGTGGCCTCCTCTGGGCTCTCTCTAACAGGTCCATGTCTTGCCTGTGCTGAGGACCCCACATCTGGACACAGCTCAATGAGCCTCATCCCAGAGACTGATCATCCTGCCTTTTCTTTGCAGGAAGAGATCACAGGTCAGGGAATGAACCAGAAATGTTGTGTTTCTACTTCTCACTCATTTCCTTTTTCATCCAAGTTCATCTAAACGTCGGCTGCTGGAAGCTTTGAGCTTCTTGTGCTCCAGCTGACTTTGCTCTTCCAGCCTCTCACTGGAGACTTCCCTCACTGGAGCAAAGCAGGAAGAGCCTTTGTGCTCTCTAAATATGAAATAATTTAGGGTGGCTTAAAATTCCCATGTAATCAAAGCCATGCACTGTGGTTACAGCCATTAACCTCAGGATTTCTCTTAAAAGCCCCTTCTAAACAGGGACAGTTTCTAGGCTTGTAGAAGGAATATCCAAGCAAGTCCTGTCAGAGCCCTCCAACTCCCAGTTTTCATTGCTCCTGACCCCCCAGAGCTTCTCTCACTCCCAGGACCCCACACCCCCCATTGCCCCCTCCACTGGTCCCTGTGTTTGTGGGGATGTGTGAGAGTAAGAGCTGCCTCAGGATCTATTTTCAAGTATTAATATTTCTGTTACAGGAGAGGAAGTGCAGTACCAGAGTGAGAGCCCAGAAGGCAGTTTCTGAAATTACCCCCCAAAAAAATGCACCTCCAGAAATCCGTCAGGAACTCACAAAGCCCTCGAGGCTGTGCCTTCCATCCTTGTTTCTTAAACTGAAATTATTTGGTTTTAATTGACATCTCCCCACCTCCTCTCAAAAAGAAAGGAGTCGTGGAAGTACGTCCTGGCTCCTCCACAGGACTTTGGAATGTCATTAGCATCTCATGCATTATTCAGTGAGCTGATTATGAATGAATCAGCATAGATCCCTCCCCTTGGAAAGCCGAGAAAAGCTGCAGCTCTGTCAGAATGCCCCATGGCCCTTCCTGACCCAGCTGGCTGCAAAGGGAGATGTAATTTCTTAGTGACGTTTAATTAAAATTTAATTAATTTGTGAAGAAGCAGTGGGTGTCCTGAATAGATTTTTATTTCAAAGGGAATGCTTGAGAATTGGTGCCCTGATCCTGTGTAGTGCTGGGAAAGTACTGAATGGACACTTTTTTATAAGGATTGGGAGATCAGTGGGGCAAGGAGCACCTGGAGGAGGGTTGGGGGTGGGATGTTTGATCCATGGCTGAATTTCTGTTATTTGCAAAATAAATAAGGGATGAATGATTATTAGGCATCTTCTGATTAGGAACACCAGCAAGAAGCAAAGACTGGATCCAAGTTATAAAGCCTGGGATAAATTCCACCTAAATCCAGCAATTACCAAAGTGAAATCCAGCTGCTTTTCCCTTTTCCTCTTTCCTCCCTCTCAAAATTCACCCTGTGACAATTTCCTCTGCCTGAGAGTTGGTCTCGTATCGAATGTGCTGAATGGATAAAATCTGCAGCAGCAACAGGTTGTCTGTGAGATTAATTTGTCTCTGGAATCAACATTATGCAAACAGGACCCACCCTAATTTGTGTGAACAGGCTGCGTATGTTATCTTATGATTAAACAGCTTTGTAAGCATCAAAATATCTCATCTGGCTTCCCTGAGCAGGGTCTGATCCAGGACAGGCTGCTGCCTTCCACTCAGCTCTGCTCTGCACCTCCAGCGTGATCCTTAGGGCTTAGAAGGTCCCAGCACTTTTTTTAGGGAGAGGAACCAACTCTGTGTCAAGTTATAAATTAGTGGCATCTGAATTTTATTTCGGAGGAGCCCTAAAAGCCCAGTGGGCAAAGGTTTAACCCAGCATCAGCACAACCCCCTGTTATCTCTCTTTAGCCATGCCATGGACATGGACCACCTCCCAAACGTGGGTGAGGTGGGAAGAAAACCAGAATATTGTACAAAATTCCGTGGTGCTGTAGCACAATTCCCTCTTTTCTCTCCATTCAGTGCAGGAGACGTTTTCTCACCCAACTGCTTTGTGGAAATTTTGAATTTTTTGATGGAGCACCTCTGGTTCCTCTCATCACTTGCTCTCTTCTCATTCTCCATGGAGGCATGAAGGGAAAAGGGATCATCCTTGCCTTTCTCTTAGCTTGGATCTCATTCCTGCCTTCCATGCATCAATTCAAAAAAGGAAAAATTCAAAATACAAAGAAGATGGATATGAAAGAGTCCAAGAGGAGGAGAATCCTTATTACACCTTCTGGAGTGCAATGGGGTGTAACAGAACAACATCAACGTGTCATAGAGGACTTTTCTCCTGTTTATGGCAGGCTTTGGTACATGTGGGACACATCCAGAATACTGTGCCTGGTCAGAGACTTCCCAGTTTTGAGCTTTTCCACAAGGAGGGGACTGACAAACTGAAGAGAGTCAGACAGAAGTTCAGGGTGTTTACATATATACAGATTTATTTATTTATTTATTTATTTATTTATACTGACAGGTTTAGGGAGATAAAGAGCAGGATTTAGAAGCAGAGGCTGAGGGATCTGGGTTTGTTCAGCCATTGGAGGGTATAGGGAATGTAGAGTCAGATTTTCCTTGGATGTCCAGAGTGAAAGGAGAAGGGACAATTTACTTTAATAGCAAGACCAGAAATCCCAGTTAGACATTAGGGGATTGAAGGTGGGAGAAATCCACCGTGAAGAGAACAAAAAATGGGAGGGGTGACCCCGAGATGCTGGGGAGGGTCTCCATCCTTGGAGATAAAATATTACTGAGAATGACCCTGGGCAATGTAACTTCAAACTTGCATCTAACTTTGAGTTGGGTTTTGGATCAGACACCTCCTGAGGTTCCTCCTGATGCTCGCTGCTCTGTGATTCTGTGAGCAGCCTGGACATGGCTCCAGCTGCAGCTGTCCTGCCCAGAGCTGGAGGTGAGGGAAGCTCTGAGGAAGCTCTCACCAGGCTCCACGGTCAGAGATGATGTCCCCATCCCCACAGAGGGCCGAGCTGGGGCACACGGGGCACACCCTGTGCTGTGAAGCTGCTCTCTTATCTCACAGGCAAACAAGGGAAGTGTTAACTTGGAATTATTTCTTGGCAGCGAGTGCAGGAGAGAAAGAATCAAACTGATGATGGTTTTAAATGGCCCTGACAATGCAGATGCTTCAAAGCACTGAAGCCATTAACACAAGAAAACTGAGGCTCTTGCAGGGGGAAGCCCTCATTCAACAACCCACAAACCAACAGAGGCAACATAAAAAACCTTTTTTACAGTATCTATAAATCAAACAGTGCCTTTTCCATTCTCTGGGACTTCATCCACCTGACATGGTTTGGACATGTCCATCCTGTCAAGTTCAGCCTTCAAAACAGGGTGGACCTGTGCTGACTCCTGATCCACACCTGGGATTTGTTCCTGAGAGTGGTGCAAGGTCATGCTGAAACCCTGCCAGGGATTTGATGCTGGGTTTAGAGGTAGCCAAAGTTCCCAGTGACTCAGGTCAGCACTCAGGTTATCCGTGCACAGACACAGACACACTTCAGGGCTAATTCATTCCTTAAAATTACCAGTGCATTCCTGATGATCCTCAGGGGACTCCGCTACTGGAAGGGAGTAGAAAATGCTCCATTAAGAATCATCCCACCTCCCATTAAAGAGTTGGGACCACTGCAGTGGAGAGTCAGAGCTGGGCAAGGTGGTGACCTTTGTACAGCACCAGGGGTGGAGGCTCAGCAGATCAAGACACGGGGTTAGGAAGAGAAAAAGCACAAAGGCAAGCCTTGTGCTCTGGGAAGAATCCATCTGCACTGGGATTGGCAGCAATGGCATGGCCAGGCTTCTGCAAGCTCCAGTAGAGCCAGTTTCTCTCCTCCGGACAGACTGTAATGCCCAACATGAATGTAATAATCAGCACCAAGTGAGGGGTTGAATTCTGGATTTATTTTAATGATGTAAAGCCATAGTAGCTCCTTCATCTTTAATCTGATCAGATCAATGCTACTGTGATGGAGAATCTGTATCCAGACCTGATGCCCAAGAACATCTATAAGTCCAAAGCAATATAAGATACAGGTAAAATCAGTAGCAATATTTTTTACTGCCATACAGGGGACTGAAGTCCCAGATTTTATTCAATTTTTCATTTCTAACGTGGTATAAATGTACTCTGAAAAGGCTGGGACAAGGAAAGGAGCTGAATGAAACCCAAGACCTGAGTGCAAAGATGGAGTTAGAGAGCCAGTTTTACCCAGGAACAAATGCTCACAGAGCTCTGTATGGGAAGTGTGTGTGTGTTGAGTGGAGCCCCTTGCTGCACAAACCACAGGTGCTCAGAGGTGTGCAGGAGCCGTGGGCTGGACCCCTCCAGCTCAGCACCACAGGGATGTTTTCCCTGCCACTCTCAGATCCCTGCTTGGCAGGGCAAAGATGGATGTTGTCATCCCTATTACAACACAGGGAAGCTCTTCACAGCTCACTGGGAGGCAGGGTGAGGGCAGGATTTCATACCAGTCACAGCGGCGTGAACACACCAGCAACCCCACCAGACTTGTTCTGCCGGGCTGTGCTCCCAGACACTTCACCCAGAGCATGACTGCTCCTGGTGTCCCCAGCAACCACAGCTCCAACAAACCCTTCCCTCCTGGGCTTATCCCAGCCCGGGACCACTCTCAGCCTGCCACGGAACTTTTCTGCCTGTATTTACCCTTCCTCTCTGGAACAACATCGAATGGTTTGGGGTGAGGACAAGGGGACACAGCCTTAAGCTGCACCAGGGGAGGTTTAGGTTGGACGTTAGGAAATTCTTCATGGAAATGGTGATTGGGCATTGGAATGGGCTGCCCTGGGAGGTGATGGAGTCACCGTCCCTGGAGGTGTTTAAGAAAAGACTGGATGTGGCACTCAGTGCCATGATCTGGCTGACAAGGTGGTGTTTGGTCACGGCAGGAAATCGACGATCTCAAAGGTGTTTTCCAGCCTAGTTAATTCTGTGATTCTGGGTTGGAAGGAGCCTTCAAGACCATCTCATTCCAAACCCCCTCCCATGGGCATCCACCCAATAGGGCCTGGATTTTGAGCTGAACACCCCACTTTCTTTATGTAAAACCTCTCTGGAGGCATCTTTCCTGTCTGCTCTCCCCACTTACCCTCACCTCAGGAGACACAATGGGCAAACAGCTCATGCTGGACCACACAAGATCAGTCCTCCATAACCTTGAGGAGCTTTACATCTTCCTCACTGCTGTTATAGAGGACAGCACTGAAGATCCCAAATCTGGTTGCAGTGTCACCTTTTGTGCTTGGGAGGGGTCTTCAGGCTCTGCAAGAGCTTTTGGGAAGGTAGAGCAAAGATCTGGAGCCCCATTAGAAAATTATTGACTCCCACTATTGGCTACTTCCAGGGAAAAAGAAAATAAATCCATTCCTGAAGGTGAAAGAAAAGTGAAAGGGAGGGGAAAAAAAAAAGGAGAGAGTGCCTGGCAAGAGCAGAGTGAAGTAACTGGGAGAGAGGATTCTGAATCCCAAAAGGACACATGGTGCATCCTGTAACATTGTCATGTTAGGGAGTTTTAAGGCATTTCCCTTTTCAGCAAAGCCAGGAGAAATCACAGCCACTTTCCCTGGAGGTGTCAAGTCCCACAGTTGTGATTAAATCTCTAAATCTCATCCCCTGAAAGTTTTTCCAAGAGGACCAGAGTTGGGTGGTGGGTAGGGAAGGAACCTCCACTTTGCACACAGTGTCATTTCCCTGGGGAAGCGTTTCTGCCCTGATTCACATCCCCTCCAGCACTTGAGGGCCTGACCAGAATCAGATTTCCTTTTCCTCAAGGTTCTCCACCCTCTCCATCATGTTCCTGGCTTTCCTTTAGTCTCCAGCTTTTTCTGCTCTCTGAATCCAGCAAAGTGATGATGCTGAGAAGAACAGTGAGGGACAAGCACTGGATTAACTGGTCTGTGAAAGCTGTTTGACCACAGTCCCAGGTCTGGCCCAAACTGGTACCAAAGCCCATCCCTGATCCCAGACAGGAAGCATTCACTTCATTTTGGAGGAAGTTTAATACTGTGGGCATTGCCAGCCCTGACAATTGTCATCAGGACCAGAAAATTATTCCAAGCACTGGTTGGTTTCCTGGTAAAAGGTGTCACCTTCCTGTCCTGTATCAGTATTGCATCCTAAAAAACGAGGTATGAATATGCTGGAGTGAGCAAATCCTGCTTGTCATCACCCATCCTCTCTAAACCAAAAAATCTGTAGTGGTTTTATCTGAATTCTGAGATTATTACCCACCTCTCCCTTCCCAGACTCCTGTGGTCATTTGTGTGACAATCCCAGAGAACACAGGACATGCTCCAGCATTCCCCAAAAGTGTCTTCAACTCCTACATCCCACGGCTGCTGATCTGGTGGAATGAAATAAGAGTTTGTGACCCAGGTTTAGAGGATTTGCTAAAGCATTCCCAGTCTGTGGCACAGCCAGGAGAGCACCAGAGCTTTAAACTTCCCACTCATCATTTCCATCACCGTATTTTGGACGTTAAAGTGTTCAAACAAGCAGCTCGAGATGAGTGGGAGAGGTTTCCCCATGTGCTGACATGACAGGCCAGATCTTGAGTTTAAGATTTAAGGAAGTTGCATCATTGCTCAGAGTACAGAGATTTCCACATTTCCCCCACCTCCCCTGCATGGCCTGAGTTTTTCCCAGTAAATATCTCCCCTAAGGAAGATCTCCATCTACTCTGTAAATACCTACAGCTTGGCTGAATGAATTCAGGCTGATGCAGCTCAAATTGTGGAAAAAAAAAACCCAAGCCATGAAAAGCTCTACTTTGCAGAAATTCCCTTTGGACTGAAGGCAAGGCCTCGAAGTGGAAGTGCTGGGTTATGGCTACAGCAATCAGCCAAAGCAGCTGATTCCTGCTGGGAAATTGTATCACCTGAGGAGAATGGGAGCTACCAAGCTGGCACATGGCTGTATTTGAGTGTAGCTGCAGATCAGGGGTGACCTAACTGAGGCCTTCCAGTACCTGAAGGGAGCCTACAGGAAAGATGGAGAGGGAATTTTTACCAGAGCATGGAGTGACAGGACAAGGGAAAATGGCTTCCCACTGCCAGAGGGCAGGGTTAGATGGGATATTGGGAAGGAATTCTTCCCCGTGAGGGTGGGGAGGCCCTGGCACAGGGTGCCCAGAGAAGCTGTGGCTGCTCCTGGATCCCTGGAAGTGTCCAAGGCCAGGCTGGACAGGGCTTGGAGCAACCTGGGCTAATGGAAGGTGTCCCTGCCCATGGCAAGGGGTTGGAAAGAGATGAACTTTAAGATCCCTTCCAACCCAAACCATTCCATGATTCTGAGGCTCTACAAGATGAGAAATGAGTGCTGGAAGGCACAAGGACCGGGCAAGGAGGGAGCCCTTTAAAGGCCGGTGACGTGGTGGGCGGGGGCGTGGAGGTTGCATCATTAATCAAGTCCCTAATGATCTTAGTGCTAATCCATTAATGCCTCAGCATATAAGGCAGTTACTTCTCTCTTAGACCAATTCTGGGCCCAAGGGGATTAGGACAGAAGGTCTCTCATCTCCTGTGCTTGTGTTGTGCAGCGCACCCAGGGCTCTTTGCATCTGCTGCACCTTGGAAGGTGAAAAAATGCAGTCCTGAAACTGCATTACCCATTGCAGGTGCAATTGTGGCAAGGCCAGAGGTTTATCCTCAGCCCAGCAAGGCTCAGCTGGCTCCCAACAGCAACGTGAGATCCTCATCTCAGAGCCCACCACACTGAGAGCGTGGTCAGGGCAGGGATGTCACCCTGTGCATCTGCTGCTCGTGTCCCAGCACCAAGAGATGGAGCCCTGAGGAGATGGCAGACGCTGTGCTCCAGATGAGATGAGTGCAGCCAAGGCTGGCAAAGCCCCAGCTCTCCTTCAGGCTCACCCAGAACAGATGTTGCTGATGGAGGGTTCTGCTCAGACCACTGTGGGGTTGGTTTTAAAGAGGGGCCCAGGCAGGAGGTGAGGTCTGGAAGATGCTCGAGCACCCCACAGCTGTCTCTTACATCTGTGATGGACCAAAGCAAGGTAATTTCACTGTCCTGCCAGTCAAACCTCCACACAATTGGTGTTTTGAGACCAGTGCTTTTGGCCTCTTACTCCTGACCCTGCACAGGTCATCCCAACAATCCCTGTGCCTCAGAGCATTGTCCAAACACCCCTGGAGCTCTGGCAGCCTTGGGGCCCTGGCCATTCGCTGGGGAGCCTGTTCAGTGCCCAACCACCCTTCTTTCACTGACCCACGTAGCTTAATGCATTTATACAGCTGCATTTCAGGACAAAACACAGCTTTCAGGCTTGTTTGGTTTTCAGGTGTTTCTATTTTTATAAAATTCCAGAGCAAATGAGCTTTCTCAAGTGACCCTGCAAGGCTGAAGCAGGATGTGTGTTTGGTGAGGAAAGAGGAGACATTTGGCAAAGCAACAGCTTCAGTCTCAGTGGCAAAGAGAAGTCTGCCTGCAGCTGCATTTCTCAAGTTTCTTGACTCCCCTCATGCAGTCCTATAGAATAGAACCATGGAATGGTTTGTGTTGGAGGAGATCTTTAAAGTTCATCAAGTCCAACCCCCTGCAACAAACAGGGACATCTTCAAGTAGATCAGGACAGTCTTGGTAACACCCAGGCTTTTAGACCTCCTAGAAGTTGGTCACCCACCATTGGGATCATCTGAGCTAAGCGCTCCTTAAGTGCAGTCTGCCTAAAATTGTACAATTCTGATGTATCACCATACACACAATGAGAATTTAATTTTCTCTGGAAATTATTTTGGTAGAGAGCAGAAACTGAAAACTGACACAGGGTGGTCTAGGCTCGTTCTCTTTTCCTGGGCAGCACAGTCACCTCTTGATGGACACCTCTGGGAGGTGGGGACTGAGGTCCTTTCACTACATGGAAAATAACTCCCCAGGGAGAAAGTGAGGCCTGTTCAGAAGAGGAAAACACAGGAGGAGGTAAAACATCTCCTGGAAATGAGGTGCTGGCTCATATTCCTATGGGAACAGGGACTAAATGATTTCCCCAAAATAATCCCAGTTGTACCACACTCAGTTCTTCTGAGTGAGACCCAACAGCCTTGGTAATTTCACTGTTAAGTGTAAAACCTTTCAATAATGGATTAGAAACAGGTGCTAATAATATCCAAACATAAGGGGGGGTTTATGGGAGTCAAAGGGATTAGGTTCTCCCTGTCAGTCAGCAAATTTCTCCTGTCCTCTGCTAAATTTCTCCTCGAGGGGCAGAAGGTGTTTAGTAGGGGAGGAGGGGATTAGAAAAGGGGACCCCTGGGTTTGCTGCAGGACCTGCTGCTGTGTCATGCTCACTGGATGTTTGAGCTCAAGACTTTACAGAACTCTTTATCTGAGGAGGAAATAGGGTCAGAACAGCCACTGTGGTGAGGAGCTGGGACCTACAGCTTTAATTTATTAAAAAGGCTGGAATCCAGGCTAATGGTTATCCAGCCTGGTGCTTTCTCTCCCCTGTAGACTTTACTGGGGTTCAGCCTTGAATTTGAGCAGTGGTCCCAGCAGGAGTTTTTTCAAGCCTAACACGTTTTCCAAAATGCCTTTTCCCCCCTACATTCTCCCTTAACACTTAATAAAAGCTCCTCAGCCACCTTCGTGGGTTTTTCATTAATGCCTTGAAGTTACATGGAGATTTACAGGTAATATAGTCCAGGGAGGCTGCCAAAACACAAATAATTACAATAAACATTTAATTATTGAGACAGTCTTGGAGGAGAAAAGTGCTGGAAATCCCACTCTGAGCAACTCTGTGTAATCTCCTCTTGGAAAAAACCCCAGTCAACCACAGCAGCATGAGGTCAAGCTGATCATGTGCAGCTTTAGGTGATGAAGCCATTGCACGGGGTAAAGCTGGAGAGATTCCCCCTGTTCTGATGATAAACAGCCACCAATCCCTCGGGAGATTTAACATGACACCTGCCTGGAGTTACAGCCTGCAACGTGTGGAATCCTCACACATGGCTGAAATCAGTTCCTCTTTTTGAGTCTCGGGGGGGGATGGGGTGAGGAAGGAGGTGGGAGTGCAACACACCAAGGGAGGATCTTTTTACACCACAGTTCTTGTGGCTTTGTCTTTTGGGGTGTTATTTTGGGCCGATCGTGCAGAATTTTAGATTTTTCATTGAATAATTGCAAGCAGCCTCTGGTCTGTCATCAGTGGGGCAAGAGTCACTTGCAGGGGTAATTCAGAGCTGGCTGAGCTTTCCCTGTTTCCCCCTAGAAGAAACAGAAGCACCTGAATGTAGGTAACAATTTCTGAGACTTTTTATTTACAGCCACACCTCATTTAGGATTATAGGATTAATTGAATAAACTCAAACATTGAAGTGTTTATGCTTCTACTGCATGTGTTTTGCATATTATGATATTCCTCCTGGATGAGGCGTGGTCAACAGGGCCTGGAAAATGGTTCAGCTCCTTCTAAAGCAAGGATTCCAGGGGTGTCTGTCTTGCCCTGGAAGGAAGAGTACCACTTATTACATGGCTTGGAGCAACCTGGGATAGTGGAAGGTGTCCCTGACCATAGCAGGGCATGGAATGAGATGAGCTTTAAGGTCCCTCCCAGTCCAAATTGTTCTAGGATTCTGTGATAGTTGTTCTGTGCTAGTCAGTTTTCACTCTAGGATGCAGAAAGGTTTTGGAAAGTGCTTATCCTCCTGTATGACTGGGCACGATGAGAGGATGCACCCATCCCATGTAATTCCAGCTGTCCATTCCAGAGGTCGGTATCTGAGCTGAAATGTCAAATTTCACTTATTCCCTGAACAGATTAAGTCATTCTTGAGGGTGAATCATGGAATCACAGAACGTCCTGAGTTGGACAGGACCCACAAGGGTTGTCGATCCAACTCCTGGCCCTGCACAGACACCCAACAATCCCACCCTGAGAGCATTGTCCAAACACTCCTGGAGCTCTGGCAGCCTTGGGGCTGTGCCCATTCCCTGGGGAGCCTGTTCAGTGCCCAAGTGGGAATGAAGCCTAAGAAAACACAAGAGTTTTGGAATGGAGGCATCATCTGGGGTGAAGGTGTTGAGCTTGGCATTAGGACATTGGGGTCTGCACTTGGCCTTACTGTGGGGAAAAATTCCAGAATCTGAAGATGCCTCTTCTCCACTGAAAGGATTAAACCAATGAAGGAAGAAAAATACTTACTCTCACCTCTTTGGGGTTGTGATTTTTATTCCTCATAAATTATAATACAATTTAAGAGTCCCTGATGAAATACTTGAAACTTTGTCCTGGATACTGAATTTTTCTTTTTTGCCATCCATGAGAGATTTCAGGTTGGGAGAGGCTTTTGCATTCACTTAATCTGATTTAATTATTGCATATCAGAGGCTGGAGACTTAAAACATGGGCTTGGTGATCAGAGAAGGCAAGAAAGCCTTTGCCACCAGGAGCCAGCTTTTCCCTGTGCTCCTGGCTGGAATACATGTGGACAGAGGAGGAGGAGGGGGCACTGGGTCAGGCTGGGCGAGCAGCAGAGACCACGCTGCTCACAGCGCTGCAAAACTCTCCATCACCAAACCTGCATGGGGAACAAGAGAAAAAAAACCCCAACTTTAAAACCTCATTAGTTAATCGTCGTCACTGCAGATGGTGCCCAGCTGTAAGCTCCTTTCTGCTCATCCTAATCCCATTCCCCTTGGCAGAGGAGCCTGTGGGCTTTGCTGTCTGGAGAAGTGGCTGAGCATGGGCGCACCTGGCAGTGGGGAGAGCTGTGGGAAGGGGAGAGATGTAAAGCTTTAGGAAGGGAGGTGGGCGCCCATCTCCCTGTGCAGGCAGGGGCTGAGCAGAAACGTCCCACCCTTCGCTCGCAGGGCTGAGGAGCAGGAGCCAGAGGAATTCTCTGCTTGGCTTTTGGTCTCCACCGTCAGTGCTCAAGGAAGGCCTGGCCTGGGATGGATTACTGACCTGAGCAAAGCTATGTACCTGTATTACCTTCACTGTGGTGAGTGGAACCTGCCTCTGTCTGTCCCTCTACAAGCTTTTAAACCAACACTGGGAGCAGGAGTGACAAGGGAGGTACTGGAGGGCTGATGTTAGTACTGATTGTCTTTTTTCAGCAACTCTGTCATCCTTTCTGATTTGTTTCTTACTAGGAAATTGAGATGTTGTTGGTTACGTGGGAGAAATAGGTGCCTGTGATAAACAGGAATTGTGCTTACAGGGAAAGGTTCTGATGGGAACAAGCCATAGCTGGTGGCTGTACTTCGCTCTGTTGAGCAATGCAGATGTTATCCCTGGAAGGCCTCCAAGGGCTGTGTTTGTGTTTTCCTGGGAGGCTTTGCAGTGGCCTCTGGGTCCATCCTTTTTGAGGCATTTCCCAGGCAAACAGGTCTCCTTTCTGACCAGAGCTGGATTCTGGTTTTCCTGATGTAACTTGCTGCGGCCACTTAAAGTCCCTGCTGCTATTCAGGGACAGCAGGAGATTGAGTGGATCAATCCCTTAAGAAGATCCATGCTCCTGTGCACAAAGAGGGGACTCCTGTCCATTTCAAGCAGTGCTGCCCAGGCAGGGAGCCAGGTTTGCTCCAGGCCCTGATGGGAGAGATGTCACTGTCACCACAACCCCAGCTGGAGTCTAAACCAGAATTTTTGCTCTGATTTTCCCTGTAAGAACTGGATAACCACAAGGCCTTTATTTTTCCCTTTTCTTTTTCTTTTCTTGGCAGCCCCTCAGTCTCTCTAAGCACAAGCTAAAAGGGGGGCCTTGTGGTTTTTTTGGCTGACATGAATCTCAGGTCATTTATTAACTCTTGACAGTTCTTTAATGAATTATTATTTAAAAATGAATTTATTTCTTGGTCTGAAGAGAGATTCATACTGTTGGTGACATAAGGGTCGTTTAGATCATCAAATGTGACCATTTGAATAGAAAATGGCATTGAATTTCATCCTGTAGCTCCTTTGCTTTCTGATCTTTTCACGTTGTGTCGCAAAACTCATGGCAGGACCACATAAGCTGAATTAATACAGAAGGGAAGGTGAGAACTGATATAAATTCACCAGGAGGCCACAGGTCAGCATCCCACTGAGCCTTTGAAGAGAAGAACCTGGCAATCCACGGTTGCCTGTGCTGAAAACTCAGCTGGTTCCACCTGCCTTTTATGGGAGGATGTTTTCTGGTGGCCATACCCCTCATCTGGGAATTTCCGCACCTCTGTGACTCTTCTAGGGCTTGGATCAAAATTTGTATTTGCTTTTGAACATCTGAAACTCCAGTAGGTCCTTGGCCTGGCTGAAATCACTATGAACTATTGGTTGTGGTGGTGATTGATTTCTCTTTATCTTCTACTCCCCCAAATTGCTCCTTAGAGCAACTGAGGACACAAGATCATGCTTCCATCTCTTGCTGCTTCTTTGGCTTTGGGTTTTTTCCCCCCCTGCTTCACTGGATCTGCCTTGGCACTCTTTTGGAAGTTAAATAGGTCTTTTTCTCCTTTCTTTTAATTTATTTCCCTGTAATTATGGCTGTCTTCTTATTTTGCTTTGAAGAAACACAAACCATTGGCCAAGAGGTGAGTTTTATAGCTATCAGTTGTTACAAGTAATTTGTGCCCATTAATGTAGAAGAGGGACAAACTGCACGTTTAAGTATAAAATGACATTTATAAGTCTTATGTGGTTTAAATATATTTTGAAAAATTTTTGAGGTATAAACAATGCATCTTTTAATCTCTTCCCTTCACAGTGTGATTCTTTCCCCCTGCTAAAAAAACAAAACAATCTCTTTTTCCCCACTCAGTCTAGTTTTAAATAACCTGTGGGAAGGGGCTTCCGCTCCTTCATTTGAAGATTATTCCAATCTAAATGACCTCACTTGCCCTTTTCTCAGTTTTATCCCATCACATCTATTTTTACCCTCTTGCTCTACATTAAGCTGTTCCTCTGCACTCCTGGGAAGAGGAAGAATCAGAGCTTTAACATTTTGACCACTTAGAGAATGAAAAATACAGGAGAAAATCAAGACCCAGGTGCCTGGCTGCTGCCAGAAATGTTGTTCCAGAAAGGACTTGATTTCATCTCTCTGTGCAGTGCCTCCTCTCCTCAGCTTCCCCTCAGCCTAACTTATCTCCTGGCTCCCAGTCATTCCTCATTGTTCACGTCCAGGGGCTGTGAGCTCTCAACAGTGGAGATTCTACTTCTTCCTTGGCTCTTGGCTCCCTCCTGCCTGCCAGCTCTTGAATTTTCCCTTGGGTGTTAGTTGGCCAAGCAGTGTATATTTAGTTCTTTCAACATTTTGTTTTCTCCCTCCTTCGTCTCACCAACCCCTCAATCACTCTGCTGCTTTTCTCCAAAACCTCCCAAAATTGGCGGCATCCTGCAGGCTTGTGGTTGTCCAGTGCTACCCTCAGTCTTCCTCCTCCTGCAGGGCATGGAAGTCGAGTTTGTTGCCTGACTTCTTTCGGTGTTTCCGTTGACGTTGGTGCCCTGGATGGCGTGAAAAGGGTCCTGTGTGTGCTTAGGGGCTTAGAGGGAGAGGTGGGCTATGGAGAAGGGAGAGCGAATCCTCCCACGGCTGTTTCCAAGCAGCTCACCTGGAAACAGTGGAATTGTGTAAGATACTGGGTTTGTGTCTCTCTCTTTGCTTTAATGCAGAAATGTAAATCAAAATATCGGGGCCAAGGGGACAAAGGTTGTGCTCCTATTGCTGTCCCAATGGCCAAGCAAGTTGTACTGGGCAGGTTACTTGATCCACCAGAACCTCAATTTTCCCTTCAGCCTTTGTCTGTGTCTTTTGTCTCATGCTCTGAGAAATTGTGGATACCCAGTCTTCGAAGTGTCCAAGGCCCGGTTTAACAGGGCTTGGATCAACGTGGGATAGTAGAAGGTGTCTCTGCCCATGGCAGGGGGTGGACTGGGATGATCTTTAGGTCCCTTCCAACCCAACTCATTCCAGGATTTTACGACTATCACTTTGGTTTCTGTCTCCACAGCTCTGAGATGGGGAGACTCTAAGCCCTTCAGGCTCCCCAAGCTTTCTGTGGTATGTGCTGGATTTCACTAGGTCTCAGCATCCACCATGTGCTTGGAAGGATCCATGGATGGATACAGGGAAAATGGAGAACTCGGAGAACAGAAGGCTCCAGAGAGGTTTTAGAGGCCCTTCCAGTACCTAAAGGGGCACCAGGGGAGCTGGAGAGGGACTTGGGACAAGGGTCTGGAGAGACAGCTGAAGGAAGATAGATTGAGACTAGATGTTAGGAAGAAACTCTTGGCTGTGATGGTCAAGAACTGGCACAGGTTTCTCAGAGAAGCTGTGGCTGCCCCTGGATCCCTGGAAGTGCCCAAGACCAGGTTGGACAACCTGGGATAGTGGAAGGTGCCCCTGCCCATGGCAGGGGGTGGAACAGGATGATCTTTAAGGTCCCTTCCCACCCAAACCATTCTGTGATTCTGTGATCTGAAGAGGAGGCTCAGAGGGCACCTCATCACTCCCTCCAGCTCCCTGACAGGAGGTTGCAGTGAGGTGGGGTCAGTTTCTCCTACCATGACTGCACTGAGAGGACCAGAGGAAATGGCTTTAAACTGAGACAGGGGAGATTCAGATTAGATATCAGAAAAAATATTTTCACTGTTTGGGTGGTCAGGCACTGAAAGGGGATGTCCAGGGAGTGACAAGGAGTCGCCATCACTGGAGGTGTTTAAGAGGCATCTGAACCTGGCACTGGCTGATGTGGTTTAGTCCTTCAGGGGTTGCAGTGGCAGTGCTGGCTGATAGCTGGACTGGATGGTCCTGAAGGTCTTCCAGCCCTGATGATTCTATGATGCCACGATCCAGTGAAGGCAATGCAGCATGACCTGGATGTAAGCCAGCAAAGGGAGGCTGGCTCAGAGAGCAGAGGTGACTCTCTGTGTGCTCATGCCTGATCACAGCAAGTCTGCTCCTGCCAGCAGGCCTGGGCCTGTGCTGCCTGGCTGTGTCCGTGTCCCAGCATGTGCATTCCCCATCCAGCCTTGGAGCACTGCTGGAATCCAACCGACCAATAAATCTGTAGAAATTATACCTGCTTGCTCAACAGACGTGATGCTCATCCCAGAGCCACATTGTGCCAGTTCTTCTCTTTAAACAAACATGGTTTTTTGGATTTTTTACCCAGGTGCAGCCAATAAAGCTGTCAGAATTAGAAAAGGACTCTTTTCTGCCTGATGGAATCATGTGTTCAGATGCCAGTTAACCTCCAGTTTCTGTGCTGGGTTGAACTGGGTGGTTCTGGGAGTGACAGCAGAGGAGACCCTGCCTCAGAGCCCAGAAAGCAGTGGGTTCTGGTTTATAAAAATAACCTGTGAAGCTGTAAACTGGGGAAGGGGCTGGAGCCCCAGGAGGAGCTGAGGGAGCTGGGAAAGGGGCTCAGCCTGGAGAAAAGGAGGCTCAGGGGGGGCCTTGTGGCTCTGCACAACTCCCTGACAGGAGGGGACAGCCGGGGGGGTCAGGCTCTGCTCCCAGGGAACAGGGACAGGATGAGGGGGACCAGCCTCAAGCTGTGCCAGGAGAGGTTTAGATCAGAGAATAGGAACCATTTCTTCCCCCCACAGGGTTGTCCAGCCCTGACACAGCTGCCCAGGGCAGTGCTGGAGTCCCCATCCCTGCAGGGACTTACAAGCTGTGTGGCTGTGGCACTTGGGGACATTGGTCAGAGGTGGCCTTGGCAGTGCTGGAGAAATGGTTGGACTCGATGATATTTGAGGGCTTTTCCAACCTAAACGATTCTGTGACCTAAATGTAGAACATTTGATCAAGAGTTACTAGGAAGAAACACATTTGCAGCAACTTTTGGTACTAAAACTGCACCTAAGAATAATGAGGCCACTACAGCTGCTTCAATAAGTTACAGCAGCCTGGTGGAACTTTTTGTCCTACTTCTGGGAACATTCCCAGCTGCATCAAAGTTTGTTTGAAGTTGTCCCATACCAACTGCTCCCAGGTTACTCTTGCATTTCGCATTCTTTCTGCATTAGCTGACCAGACTTATTCACCAGGTGTCATCCTCGATTCTTGACTGCACAAGCCAATCTCATGTCACTGAGATGTGGCCACGAGGCCTGGCAGGGAGGGAGTTCTGACTTGCCCTCCACGAACACCTCAGCGAGCCCACGAGCACATTTGGCAGGTGCCCTTGCCATTAAAGTTCAGGCAAAGTGAACACTGAAGTCAGAAAAACGGGGCCCTTGGCCAACCCATGGAAAAAAAAAAAAATCAGCACAGATAATCCCAGGTATTTTTTGCAGTACTTTTCCAGACCTATTCCCATACTGCTGGCGATTCACTCACCCATTTCAACACACTATCACTTCAAGCTTCCTCAAGGCGTGCAAAGCCTCTTAATAAATAATCTTGCTATTCCTCATCACATCTGCCTTTGAGTGAGAGACAGGACAAATGGAACAGCCTTCCCATCTGAATCCAGGTCAGGATCAGATATAAGCTGGGCAATGGTGGAGCTGAGGAGCTGAGGGATCACTGCAGTGTTATGTAAGCTTTGCTTTAACTCCAACATGTTTTAGAGGATCTGTGGTTTTGGGATGAGTATGAGGCCAGGGAAAGGAGGTGAATGGCAGCAGGGACTGTATCTGTCCCTAAACCTTCACTTGAGAGGTGTGAGCTGGATTGCCCAGCCCTTGCAGTCCTCAGGACAGCAAGAAAGATCTTCAGATCAGCTGAGCATGGTAAGGGCAAAGGTGAAAACATAGAAAAAAGTTGGAGGTTAAGTCCTGGAAGTTGCTGCCCAGGGAGGTGCTGGAGTCCCCAACCCTGATAACGTTCAATAAACAACTGGATGTGACACTCAGTGCTGTGGTCTCCTTGATGAGATGGTGTTTGGTGACAGGTTGGACTCAATGATCTTGGAGAGGTCTTTTCCAGCCTAAGTGATTCTGGGATTCTGTGACTGCAGAAGTGAAGAATTTTATAGGCAGGATTTTGAGTGGATCTTGTATAATATTGTGAAAACTGATAGAAGTTGATGTAGGCTGAGATTAGGTCACTCAGAAACAGGTGTTTTACAAGAAGAGATGGCAGGAGGTTTGGGAGCAACTTCAGCCAGGAATCTGTAAGATTTGGCAGCAGCCCAGATGGGAGTGTTTGGTGTGAAGGAGATGAAGGTGTTGAACGTGACACGGGGGTCGTGAGCCTGGATGTTGTGTGAGTGTGGGTTACTCCAGCAGGGAGGGAGGAGCTGTGGTGGGAGATAAGGAGTTCTTGTAATCGTGATAAAAGGCTGCCCAGGGATTTCATGGAGTCTCCCGCTCTGGAGGCATTCCAAACCCACCTGGATGTGTTCCTGTGTCACCTGCTCCAGGTGACCCTGCCCTGGTGGTGTGGTTGGACTGGAGCATCTCCAGAGGTTCCTTCCAACCCAGATTATTCCATGATTCTGTGAAAAGTGTTGACAGAACCACCTCTGGGAAAGCTCAGGTAGGAAAGGAGAGCCTCAGCCGTGGAGGGTTGCACCTGACACCATGAATTTCAAGGCTGATATCACCAGCTGACGTCACAGGGATCACAGTGTCAGCAGAGAGGGAATGANTGATTCTGTGAAAAGTGTTGACGTCACAGGGATTACAGTGTCAGCAGAGAGGGAATGAGGATGAGGAAGAAGCACCAGGACATTCAGATCCTACCCTGGGGGGCAGGCAGCAGAGCAGACCAGGTCTCAAAAATGTGGTGCCCATTGCTGTGGAGGAGAACTGGATCTCAACTGCAGCTAACATGGAGGAGGAGCAAGAGGTGACTTTTTTAGCTGTTTTGTTTTTAAATGACAAGTTCAGATGTGGAATCTTTTAAAGACCCCAAACTGTGTCTCAATATGACATTTCTATTATTTTTCAAGCATTCTTTCAGATGCTTTGAAAGAGTAATTAAGGTGAAGCAGAACTTTTAATTTAATTTAATTTAATTTTTTTTTTACTTTCTCATTTCTCAAGAATATCAAAGGAATGCTATTTGAAGGGTCAGCTCAGGAGGAAGTGCAGTGCTTTTGGGGGGGTTTGTTTCCCCTTCCTTCTCAGTACTTCAGGTGCTCATTCTCAGTAGTTTTTTCAATTTAAAAAAAATATATTTTAAACATTTTCTTTGAAGGGTCAGCAAGGAGCCATTCAAGCACTCATTTCTCATAATTTAGAGCCAGGACACACAGAATGGAGACATAACAGATGAAACAACCTTATTGTAACCTTGTGTGTTCATCACCTTGAGCTTCTTTTCCAGACAGTGGAGAGAAACAACGGTTCTAAGATAGAGTTCATTTGAGACTTCCAGTTAAGGATTAAGGATGTGGAGCTGCTGGAATGAATCCAGAGGAGGCCACGGAGATGCTCCAGGGGCTGCAGCCCTTCTGCTCTGGAGCCAGGCTGGGAGAGCTGGGGGTGTTCACCTGGAGAAGGGAAGGATCCAGGGACACCTCAGAGCTCCTTCCAGGGCCTAAAGGGGCTCCAGGAGAGCTGGAGAGGGACTTGGGAAAAGGGATGGAGGGACACAACACAGGGAATGGCTTCCCACTGCCAGAGGATGGGATAGATGGGATATTGGGAAGGAATTGTTGGCTGTGAGGGTGCTGAGGCCCTGGCACAGGGTGCCCAGAGCAGCTGTGGCTGCCCCTGGATCCCTGGAAGTGTCCAAGGCCAGGTTGGACAACCTGGGATAGTGGAAGGTGTCCCTGCCCATGGCAGGGGTGGGACTGGATGAGGTTTAATGTCCCTTCCAACCCATTCCATTCCATGGGTGGAACACTGCCCGAAACACATCGTATCTTTCTGGTGGCTCTGGAGGAGAGCTGGGGTGACATTCTCAGCTGGAGTCATTACAGACATCCACCTCCAGCCTCAAGTATCCTGCCCAGTAGGATTTATGTGCCTCACATTATCCTGGCACTGGCTGATCCTTGTCCCAGCTCCCTGGCTGCTCTCCACCTCCCTGACTCTGTTTGGGGTTGAACAGTTGTGGGGCCACCTGACTGCACAACCCCAGCAGGACACTTTGTTCTCCCAGAAGGGCCCCAAAACATCTGGGAAGGAGTGTTTGTGTCAGGAATACCCGCCATTGTCCCACAGCTGGCAGTGGAGGGAGGGCCATTGTCCCTTCTGCTCCTGCACAGTGCCCCAACAGAGCAGGTGTTCAATCCCAGGAGATCCCGTGAGCTCTTGCTGGCTCATCCCATCGGAGGGTCTGGCACTGGGATTCAATAGATGGGGGAAATTAAGAACAGTTTAATTGTGCTAAAAGTGTAGGCAAGCAAAAATCGCAGAAAACACCAAATTTAGACTTTGGCCAGGGCACCAGTATTAATAATGCTACTCTGCATGAGAGGTCAGAGTTTTGCTGACATGAACTAAAACTGAGGATAAGTAAGAACTGGAAGGATATAAATCTTGGGGGTAGAAAAAATGTAGTAGAAAAAGCAGGACTAATAATAAATTAATAAGGAGGACAATAATTCAAAACTGGCTGAGTTATTGAACACCTTAAAAAAAATCTCCTGAAGAAGAAAACTGTAAGAGAGTGATTTGGACAGGATTTGAAGTGAGGAAGGAAGTCATAAAAAAATGCAATTGGTAAAGAACAAACGGAGGAATCCCTGAAAAAAAGTGAAAAGAACACAGATCAGCATTACTGATCTTGACAATTGGATGTTAGAGAATGAACTGAGGAACCAACTCTGTCTCTTCCCAAAGGCAGCTGATGAGAACTGTGATGAATAAAAGAGAAAAAACTGGGATAATAGCCCTGATAATTTTTTTCCTCCTATTACTCAAAGCCAAAAGGAGTCACTCCAGGTGAGATATTGTGTCTTCTAATACAATGGAGTAAATGTTGAGGCCCAAATAAGAGTGCAGCTGTATGGCAGAAGAATTCCAGACAAAAGGCCAGATAAACACATGATTCTAGAGAAATTTGACTGTTTCTACTGTTTATCAGATTTTACACAGTGCTGGATTTGGCTTGGAAAATTATTTAAAAGCATTTTAGAAAGAGATATTGCTGGATGAATAAATGCTGTCCATGGATTCAATAATACACATTGAAAAAGTGAGAGAAAGGATATACCTGTTGGAATGTGGAGGGAGCTGATTTGATTTAATATATTTAAAAATAACTTTTTTAAGAATGAAAAAGACACTTCAATGAAAAGCAAAATTGATTATCATTTGGAAGGAGCTGAGGGTATAAGAAAGGAAAGAGAAATCATACAAAGGGATCTGGAAATGTTAACAATGGTCAGAAAAATGAGATCTGTACTGAGGAAAAAAAAGCCAATGTTTCATTCAAAGGTTTAATAATCTCAAGTAAATGTCTTATTGGAAATGGAAAATAGGGAAACGATGGTGGTGTAGGGGAAATTGACTTGTGCCTTACAGAGATGGAAACCCTGGGATGCAAATGGTTGTTGGACATATGGAGAACCACATGCTGAACTCCAGAGGTCTGGGCAATAAAGTGTTTCTATATTTCAAAGGTTGCCTGTTGTCCTGAGGAAGGACTGGAGTGGGGTTTTTTTGGTGGAAACTGGGAAAAAAACCTTCCAACCCCTGCAGTCTCTAGAACCTGTGGTGAGTTCCTTCTCCTGACGTACAGCCTTGAGCTGCCAGGCCAGATCCAGCTGCAGACTGAAACCTCTCCAAAGCTCGTGGGGGCTCTCTTCGTTCATCTCTCAGCAATCAGCTTCTGGGTGGCAATTTTTAGGCACGGCTTGCCTCAGGCCCTGGGTTTTGTGCATATTCCTGGTTCTTCAGCTTCTCACTCCAGTCGCCTGGTTTGCTTCCCTGGATGCTGAACCTTCTCAGCCTCTTCCATCGTTCCCTGTTACAGAGAGGAATTCCCTGTTACAGAAGAGCTCAGCAGCTTAGGAGATCTCAGCTGCTTCTCTATAAACTCCTTGTGTGACTGAGCTTCCTCCTCTGAGCTGGAAACAGCCCTGGGATGAGAGGTGGGAGGTACAGGAGCCACCTTGTGTGGCTGTGATCATGAAATCAAGGGACATCCCTACCAGACAGTCTCCATGGAGAGGCAAAAGAAGTGCTAACATCTGCTCGGCCCACTCCTGATCCTCGTGATCCATGTGTGTTTTTGGGATTGTGATCCTTTTGTGCAGTTAATCGTACAATTTTGAGTTGGGCAAGCTGCTCCAGTTTTGCCATGCTCTCTTCTCTGTCTGACGTGATGAAGAGAATCATGGAATCACAGAATCTCCTGAGATGGAAGGGACCCACAAAGATCATGGATCCAACTCCTGGCCCTGCCCAGGACACCTCAACAATGCCAACCTGTGCCTGAGAGCATTGTCCAAATGCTCCTGGAGCTCTGGCAGCCTTGGGGCTGTTCCAGTGCCCAACCACTCTCTTGGGGAAGAACCTTTTCCTGATATCCAACCTAAACCTCCCCCTGACACAGTTCCAACCATTCCCTCAGGTCCTATCCCTCGTTATTACAGAGAAGAGAAATAGCACCTCTGTTTATCAATTTCCTGGTACAAACATGCAGAGCAAGTTGGACATCAAACTTCACCTCAGAAGGAAATACAAAGTTATTTTCCCCAATATTGCCAGCAACGTGAGTAAAGGGCAGTGCTGATTACCTGTAACAACATTACTGGGAAATGCCTGGCTTCAGCACTAGAAATACCCTCTGAAACAAAAGCTTTGTCCCTGATCCTAGAGGTGTTCCTGCCCTGTTGCTGGAGCTAAACAGTGCAGACTCTGAAATAGCCAGATGTGGCCGTTGCTGTCAGGTCCTGTCAAAGTGTCACTGGGGCTGTGTCCCAGCCAAATGGGCTGCCCATGGAGGTGTTGGAGTCCCAGCTCCTGGAGGGGTCCAAGGAATGACTGGACATGGCACTCAGTGCTCTGGGCTGGGTGACAAGGTGGGGGGACTGATCCCCACCTCACAGGTTGGACTCGATGGTCTTGGAGGTCTTTTCCAATTCAGCCATTCTATGATTGTTGTTTCAATAGACCACAGCTGGGTGTTGAACAGCAAGTGGCAGAACTGGCCTCTCCACCTCTAGTTTATTAAACCCCTACTTTCATTTTAGCAAAGACAAATCCTACATTTCTTTAGGAAAAGAAAACTGCTCTTCGTTAGGTCTTGTCTGGTGGGAGAGTGTTTTCATCTCACAGTGGACTGTGCTTATCAGCATCCCGGGGGAGATGTCACAGCATGATTGAATAGAGGGACTCCAAGATGGGGACAACAGGATGTGTAGGGAAGGGGTAACAAACAGGAATCGTGGTGTCCCTGTTCCTGCACACCAAAAATCACAGTAACTGAGGTTGGAAAAGCCCTCTAAGACCATCAAGTCCAACCTTTAACCCAGCACTGTCACTAACCCATGGCCCCACACATGTACCTGTTTCCTGAACATTTTGAGAGATGGTTACTCCATTATTTCCATAGGCAGCCTAAGCAGAAAGCAAAACTCACCCCTGGAGAGTTTGAACCAAGTCTTAGTTTAGAGCCAGGTAAGGTCTGTCCTGTCTGAGGTCCTGGAACCAGACCTTTAGGGCTCAGTCCCTACTCTCTGAACTGATACCAGGAGTTTGGTCTTCATGAATACACCTTTTATTTGCATAGTGAAGGCAACTCTTGCCAAAGGAATAACCACAGAATGGTTTGGGTTGGAAGGGACCCGAAACACCAGCTAGCTCCAAAATCCAACCTGCAAAGTTTCTCAGCTCATGTATTTTATGGCATGTTGAAGGCACTCAGTTTCATGATTTAAACCCTTAGAAAATGATGTATCAACTGTAGAGACCTTGTAACAGAACAAATGCTTTAAAAATAAGGAACATTGGGAAAAAAACACCCTGATTTTTCAGCAATTTCAGTAGATTTTCTTTCTTTGCACCTGTGGCTGATGGCTGGAAAACTAATTAGATAATACATCTAGAATAGCAGGGAGATTTTCTGTAGATGAATCTGATCCCTGAGACTAATTCTTATCCTCCAGAAGTCTGGGCTTCTTTATTACCTGGGTTAAGTGCACTGTAATCCTTTGCATTGGAGGTTGTACTTGGAAATGCACCTTGAATTGCTGTGCTTTGAGGTTTGACTTGTTTCAAAATAAGTAAAGAAAAAGAAGTACATACTTAAAAAAAAAACCCAAACTAAAAAAAAACACCCCTACATACCCTGTTAAAAAATCCCACCAATGCCCCCCCACAAAACCCAGAACAACACAAAAGTCACGTGTATAAATGAATATTTAAATTTTTAGGAGGAAATCCAGTGATCGCAAAAGGGAAGAGCAAATAATGTTAAAGACATTTGAGGTGGAATATTCCATCAGATACCAGAAAACATCTCTGATGATGGAACAGTTCAGATGGCTGCAAAGGATGGATCAAATTGAATTGGCATTTAGGTGGATCCCAATTGCCACAGGAGCCTGACCCAGTGCAGGCAACCTTTGTAGAAGCTTCCTTGCCTTTGCTAAATCACAGAATAAATTAGGCTGGAAGAGATCTCTGAGGTCCTACACTCAGTAGATCAGATGTGTTTTGAGTATCCTCAGACTTGGCTGTTCCTCCTCCTCTGAAGCCCCAGTCTCTGATCATCATCACAAATTTTTTTTTTTCTCCTACCAAAATAACCTTTTTCCTGCTGCCACTTGTGTCTGCCACGTCTTAATGCTTTGCTCTTCTGGGGAGTCTCCATCCCATACCTGTACCATGCCCTAGGTAGTTACAGACCAGTGAGTGGATGTTTCCAAGTCCTTCTCCAGGTTCAACAGTTCCAGTGCTCTTATCATCTCTATCCACATCATGCACTCCTAGAATCACAGATGGGACCTTAAAGACCACATAATTCCACCCCTCTGCCATGGGCAGGGAGCCTACCACTAGACCAGGTTGCTCAGAGCTCCATCCAACCTGTCCATTAATGTTTCCAGAGATGGAGCCTTTACCCATCCATCTACCCTGCAAATTCCTAACAATATCCCAGAAGAGAAGGAAAAGAAATTAATGATTTTAGGTGCAGTGAATCCAAACCCTCCTAGAAAATAGTTGATGGAAATGTTCTAGGCTGTAGCTGCTGTCAAATCGAGAAGACTTTTTGGCACAGAAGACAGAGTTTGCATCTCCAGCTTTCTCTCTGATCCAGCAGTGAGGTTCAAGGAATGGTGTCAATCCCTGAAATCTCCAACACTGTTCCTACCTGGACGTGATTTTTCATGGGTTTAAGACCAGCTCTGACAAGGACCTGGGTGAGGAAAACTGAGGAATGGTTTAGGCTCATTCACCCATGGAATAGAATGACATGTTAGCTGTCAGGAATCTCCTTCCCAAACAATGAAAAACTTAAAGTACTTTTGATAACCCTTTCCAAGTAATCTAAGTAACAAATTAGTTGAGGAGAAAATATACATGTTATCCATTTTCATCTCCTTTTTTTTCAGATAATTATTATAGGTTCATAGGGAAATAGATAATCTGCTTTCCAATTCAACTCTTATCTTTTTATGAATCAAATTTCTCAAAGTTTGTAATTTTCCATACATTACTTTATCTTGGTCAGACCATAAATACTCCTTGTTAATTAAGATCGCTTTGATATATAAAAAAATATTTTTCTTCATCAGAAAGAGCACAGAGCAAATTGAAATGAGCTTTTTTTAGAAAAAACATGGTTGAATCTTCAAACAGATTCATCTTCCTAGCTAGAAACTCTCACCTACTCTGGGAAAAATTTCACGTGAAATCATTTTGTTTATGATTTCCCTGGAAGACAAACCTGGAGTTTTCAACCAGTTACATTCCAAATGTTAGTGGTGGTCTGTAAATTTTTTCTTCTGTCTGAAAGAAATAACTTGTGGAAGTAGAACCTGCAATGACTTGTATGGGAAGAGAAATTTCCAGCGAAATTCTGCAACCCGAATAATCAACAAAAAGTCACTAAAAAATTGACACTGGGACTGTTCAGGTGAGCAGAAAGACACAGATTTTAGTATAAAGTGAGATGAATGAGCTGTCACTGCTGGATGGAATGGATTCTTGATAATTTGAAGTATTTAAGTCAAGTCTGGAAGCTCCTCATAAAGGCCTTGAACAGTGGTTGTAGACCTGGTTCTCAATTCATGGAGTCACATTCCCTGACAGCTCTCCTGCCTTGGCTTGGCACCTTCTGGGTGACACCTGGATTCCTCTTCTCCTTCTACACCCCCAACAGAGGGAAGAGGAAAAAACTTTCCAAGATAAGAGCAGTGCAAGGGACAGAAGGCGAAGGCTGATGTGAACAGATGTTAACGCTGCAAGTGAAGGCGCCCTCCAGGAGAGCTGGAGAGGGACTTGGGACAAGGAGCAGGAGGGACAGGACACAGGGAATGGCTTCCACTGCCAGAGGGCAAGGATAGATGGGATATTGGGAAGGAATTGTTGGCTGTGAGGGTGGGGAGGCCCCAGCACTGGGTGCCCAGAGAAGCTGTGGCTGCCCCTGGATCCCTGGAAGTGTCCAAGGCCAGGTTGGAGCAACCTGGGATAGTGGAAGGTGTCTCTGCCCATGCAAGCAGGTGGAATGAGAGGATCTTTAATGTCCCTTCCAACCCAAACCATTCCATTAGGTTTTGGCTAAGGGGTCATGCAGCTTCCTCTGTGTGAATTCCAGCAACAGAGGTTTGGCAGGGTTGAGAAGTCCAGGACTGCCCTGCCTGTTATAGTTTAGTCTTCTTGAGATTTTATTTCGAACTGTGATGGGAAATTGAAAAAGAGGGGCCAGCTCCCTGGCACAGCCCTGAGTGTGTAGAAAGGCCTCCATGAGGGGTTCAGTCTCTCCCATGGATGGACTCCTACAAATTTTCCTGTGGAGCTGCGACCTCTTATACCCAATGCAAGCCTACAAAGAGATGACCTTGGTCCTCTGGGTCAAGGATCCCACAGGAATGGCCTCTGGACCCTCAAAGATGTGTCCACAGCTGGAAAAGCAGTGCTGTACAAAGAGGACTGTAACGGCTCCTACACTGACACCACATTTAGAAGATTCCTGTTAAGGATCTGAGATGCAAACCTTGCTGAATTTATTCTTGCAGGACTCCCAAATCCCTGCCCTTGAAATAGAAGCCCTTTATGACCCTGATCTCTCTGCAAGTAATTTGTTTCTACAAAAGAATGTGCTTAGTGCTGGGAGTGAGAAAGGTGCACAGGGTGTGTAAGTGATGAAATCACAGAATCGCAGTCACTAAGGTTGGAAAAGACCTCCAAGATCATCAGGTCCAATCTTCAAGAACTCCAGTCCATGCAGGAGTGAGATTTCTCACAGATTTTTTACCTAAATCCAACTGATTTTTTGTTGTTGTTGTTTTCGTATGTGTCTTTTTTTGCAAGTAGGAACTGAGAGACAAAACAGGAAGGCTCTTACAGGTGAATTATGACAGAACAAGTAATTTCCCATTATTTGTCATTCATGTGCTTGTCTGTCCATATTTCATGCTCAAATCTCAACGATTCAGCTGTCCAGCATTATTCTGAGACTGTGACTTTGACATCTGCCATGTACTTGAAAATTTTGGGGTTAGGGCTCTCCAGACTTTCCTGTTAATATTTCCTTGAAGAAGTTGTTACAGATCTCACCCATCTCTGTCCTGAGTAAGGGACTATCAGCCAGGTGAGAAGTGACAGATGCTTCAGAGCCACCATCATCTTTACTCCAGTCCCACTGATTTCCCAGGAGCTGACAAAAGATAAATAAGATTCCAAGGCATTTTAATGAGTGGGTTGGATCAGGAAAGTTTCCCAGGTCTCTGCAGGCCTTTATTTAAGAGAGGAATATACCCTAGAGTGCATTTCCAGTTGTGCTGGTGCGATTTCAGAGCAGAGTCAGATTTATATCAGAGTTACATGGCCACGAGGAAGAGAGGGATTGGACAAATTGTGGCTAAAGCCCCAGTGGATTTGAGAGCCTTCTCCAGCAGCTTAGGTAGCTTTTCTTTCTATCCTTAGCAACGCAGCCCTGCTTAACCCTCCAAGCTGTGCTCAGTCATTTTGAGGCCAGTTTGATTGACAGCAGGTAACCTGTTAACATTTTTCCCTGCCTTTTCCAGTGTATTTGATCCTGTAGGTGGCTGGTTGGATGTGTTGCTTTTCTAAATCATTATTATTTGGTTGATTTTATTTTTAATCCCTTGGATATTCTGTAAGAAAAAGTCATCTTGAGCCAGAGGGATGAAGTATTTTAATGTAAGTACAAAAACATTCATTGAGACTTCTCTTATTTCTCTAAAATTGTGTATTTGGGCAAGATGAGCATTTTCCTTTGCAGATTAACAGCAGAATTCCCATCCAACTCTGACCCTTCAAACAGATAATATTAAACTTCTCTGTATGGGAACTGTTTATATTTCCTTTTTTTGTGGATATCTGGCTTTGTAAGAGCAGATCTGACAGACCCTCTAGGCTGGGGTGGGTAATCAGCTCTATCACCCAAAACTCAAGGAATAATATTCCTTTAAATTAGTCATCCCATAACAATCCTATGAAATTATTCCCCAAGAAAAGTAGTATTGGGAGAGCGTGTTATGGTTTATCCTGTATCTATTTTTTTTTCTGTGCTTTTTACAATATGATTTAAAAACTTGAAAAATGTACAACAAATACTTGGGAAGAAGTTTAGATTTCTGGGAATGCAGTCAGCATATTGTGGGTCACCATTTGTCCAGTGGCTACAATTTGAAGAATGGGTTTGTTTGGAAATGATGCTGTCCCTGTTTGAAAGCTCCACGGTGGGGCTTGTGGAGAATTTGTTGAACCCACCTTTCTGGAAGCTGTTGGAAAATAGAGAAATGAGATCTTTTTCTCCCTGGAAATGATGAGTTGAGTAATGGATTGACCTTTAACTGGGAAATAAATAAATGAATAATTGCTTGGTGAAATGTGTACGTGGAAAGAATAAACCATACTGAAATCTTTGGGGTGTGCCTGGATGTAAAAAATGCGGGGATTTGTCACAATAGTGGCTTTTCAAATGATGCCTAATGTCTTTTCTCACCTAGCTGAGCTCAAATTTCCATTTATTGCAGCATTTGCTGTAGTACAACGAGCACAAATATTTCACTTGAGGGTATCGTGGTAAGAATATAATGTTCTTGTTCTAAAATGTAGAGAAATTCAGCATTTACTACTTTTTGAATGCTCCAACAATGACAAAATTCCCATTAATGGCAGTGGGCACCCAGTTGATTCTCCAAAGAATAAATTGTGATTATCACAATTATTCCAACTAGAATTTCATTCACCTGCTGCAAGAGAGGTAACCAGGTGCAAACTGAAGGAACCATTTCATTATAAATACATTTACAGTTTTCTAATTCATTTGTGAGCACTAAGAAAATTTCCTTTCTTGTAAGATATTTCTTGAAAGTTACTATAGAAAACTGATACCAACTAAGAACAGAATTTGGAAAATAAATTGGACATAGGTGTTTGTGGCCAGAACCCTCTTCTGCAAGGTACAATTCTACTGACTCCTTACTAACAATTCAAATTATTTCCTATCTGTGAACAGATAAATGACCTGAAGATGACACATCTAAGTGTCATTTTTAGAGTCTCCATTGAAGTCTGAGAAATTAACTCAAAGTAAACTGGGGAATCACTGCTCAAATTCGTGAAATAAATGTATTGTGCTCATTACAGCCAATATTTTAGCAGTTGTAAAAATAGTATGAATTCTTTAATTTTATTCATGTCAAAATCAAAGTGTCTTCTTTTTTGGGCATAATAGTTTCATTCCATGTGAGGTCTGAATTTTTTAGCAACTGGCTTCCATGACAGTGGATTTGATATGGGCAAGTAATAAAGAGTCTTGTCTTCATCAGGACAGTGACATTAAAACCACTTGTGCTCAAAATGTGGCATGCAACTACAGGACTGAAACACCAAAATCAGTTTATCTTTTAAAGTGAAGAACACCAGCAAAAATCGGGCAGATGATCCCAACCAATCTCCTATTTTCCCACACTTCAGCACAACCAAGTTTTGTAGTTCTATTTGATGTCTTGTGCTATTTGTTATTTGTTTGCATAACTGCCAGAAATTTTTCATCCAGAACTCAGCACATTATGGCATGGCCTGTTCTAAAACCAGACTGCTCTGCCCCTCAGTGAGCTCAGGACTGATTGTGTGCTACAAAGTGTAATCACAACATGAAGAAATTCAGCTTTGTTTTGGTTTTTGTTATGCTCCAGTCCACGGGGTTAAAGGGTTACATGAGAATCTCAGTGCTGTGCTTGTAAAAATAAAGCTGAAGTAATCACTGGCTCTGATAATTTCAGAGAAAACCTCAAAAATATAAGCAAGGAAGACACAAAACTCCAAAGGACAACAATGCACTTTTTGTGGGTTTCACTTGGGGTCTGACTCATGGTTTTTGTGCCTTGGGGGTGACTGACACTGACTGGATTCCCACTGGAATCTGCAGGACCAGGAGGGTTTGACTGTGAGGAGCAGGTTTATGGATGCTCTCCCTGCTGTGCTTCCCTCTATCTGCCTCATCCATGAGCTCCTGAGTCGTTGGTACAATCTGCTCATGATGGAGCTGTTGTGAGGAGCACAAACCTTGCTCCCACAGCAGTCAGGCTCTGATCCTTCCTAACTCAAACCAACCCCACTCTGTTTTTCCTTCTCTTTGTAGTTACCTTTAAGCGAGAGGGATGACTCAGGTGCCTGCTGACTACCTGTCAACCACCAGCTCCTACAACTATGAGCCGCCCCTCCCCTCCGTGGCTCGGGCCAGCACCCTCACCAAGGTCCCTCCAGCCAAAAAAATAACCTTCTTCAAGAGTGGAGACCCTCAGTTTGCAGGAGTCAAGATGGCCATCAACCAGCGGAGCTTCAAGAGCTTCAACGCGCTCATGGATGACCTCTCCCATCGGGTCCCGCTGCCGTTCGGGGTCCGGACCATCACCACCCCACGAGGAATACACTGCATCAGTGAGCTGGACCAGCTGGAGGATGGAGGGTGCTACCTGTGCTCCGACAAGAAGTACGTGAAGCCCATCAGCATCTCTGGGGGACACAGGCCGGCCCCGCCACGGAACAGTCGCCCCTCCAGCACCATGAGGAGAGCGGCTCAGGAGGGCAAGCTGGAAGATTATTCCACACCTTTTGCTCACCATGGCCACAGAATACCCAAGAAAATCACTCTGGTAAAGAATGGGGAGAGTGGATTTCGGCGCTCCATCATCCTGAACCGCAGAAATGCCCGGAGTTTCAAAACGCTCCTGGATGAGATCACGGAGATCCTGCAGTTCCCGGTGAAGAAGCTCTACACCGTTGATGGGAAGAAGGTAAATATCTCTGGTGCTGGTCAATTGTTCAAGCAGGAGTCATCACATTCCTTGTGATGCAAATCCTTTAGCTCGTGGGTCCAAAAGTTTATCCACACTACCTTAATTCTTTGGGCTTTGTCACATTAATTGCTTCCCCATTAATTAAACAATAGTTTGACGTAGAAAAATCTTGTTCAGCCACTCAAGAACTTCATGCCAAATATTGTTCGGGGTCAATAGGAGGTTTAATGTTTTGCAGTCAGATATAAAACATCTTCTAGTTATAGTGTTTCTCACCTTTTTTTGGGAGGCATGTCCCAACACAGGTTCAACTTTTCCATACCTGACCACTGGGAATTCAACAGAATAAGGTGGCCCTTAGGTAGCACCTTTTGGTTGCACAGTTCCCCACAGAACTGCTCATGATGCGGAATCCTCAACAGAGAAAAGATAAGATAACCAATGATGATAAGATAATGTAATATAAAATGATAAGAAAACCAACTAATGCATAAAAAATTAAGGTTTGATTGGGATCAATAGACACTTCTCTATTCATGAATTGGTGAATCTGCTGTGGGGGGAATTCTTATATTCAAGGCAATCCCTTCATTCTTCTGTTCCCAGAGGAATTTCCTGACAAACCTGAGATTCTCTTGACTTATTCTTCATCTCTTTTAGCTGACTAACCTTTACCTCCATTTTTTTTTTTTGAAGGGATCTCACAAGTTATATAAACACAAGTTATCCTGACTTGTCCCTGTCCCTGCAGTGAATGGAGATTCCCAGCTCCTTTGCCACTTTCCCCACCCTTACAGGGCTGAGTGCCAGCTCCTCAGAGGTAAAACCACAACCACTTGGGGTGTTGCTTTCTGAGCCAGGTGATTGAAATGACCCGGGTTCAAATGACCCATTATACAGGAGGGAAAAAATGCAGAAATGCTTTGCAACAAACTCATTTTTACCTGGCACAGGGAGAGGAATGTGCAGTAGGAAGGAGAGAGGGAGGGGATAATTTAAGCTGTCCTTACTGGTGGAAGCACCGTGTCTTATCACAGAGCTATTACCACCAGTCTGGAAAGAGCTTCCAATCAAACCAAATCCTGCCGCCAAGATATTTTATAATCTATGGATAATTAACTTATTTTGCCACTGACTTCTCCAGTTTTCAAGACTTGGAATCCTGCTCAGTCCAGATAGACATTATAATCTTGTGAATTGATAGCAACTTCCTCTCTTTCAATTTTTGATAGTTTTCACTGATTTCTCTAAAAAAAAGTATTGCCTTCTACTTTTTGGTGCAGTCTTAATGCTCCCCTTGTAGTTCCTAAATGAATTCCCCACAATTTTCCTTCTAGTCATTATAAACACCAATATTTTAGGTGGGATATGTGCTAAATATGCACTCTGTAAGCACAATATCTTCAACTCAGTGATTTTGGAGGTCTTTTCCAACCATTCCATGTTTTCCATTAGCAGAAATGTGGGTGTGGGTCAAACACCACCCCTTAATCTCTCCATGGTCCCTTCAGATTCTATTTTTTTAATATGAATATTTTCATTACTGTTTTGTCAATAAGGATTTTATTTTCTATGCATTAATAATTCTATTTTCCCTCCTTTAATTCCTGTGCAGAATATCACAGTGATAGGTGACGAGGGGTCCAACCTCAGCAACATCATCATCTTCCACATAATTAGGAGATATGTGATTATTAATACCTTTCCTGGGAATCTTTTGCAGTGAGGTTTTTGGCCATTATTAATTTTAGTAATTTACCTCCAGCTTTCAAACTGTTCACTACTGTTCATTTAACAACCATTCCTATTAGGGCTTCCTGTTACTCTAGGCTTGGGTGCAAAGCATTTAAACCACAAAAAATTCACTCCGTCTTGGATTTTCCAATCTTTTCCTTTCACATGGATTCTCTGTTTTTCTTCTAAGTTTTTTTTAATAGCTCAGCTTCAAGACCTCTGTTTCTGATACACAGTTGGTTTTGTCTGAGATTTCACCAGACAACTGTTTCATTGAGGAGTGAAAATTGTGAATTCAACTCACAGTTTTGAACTTTACTGAAATAACCCCCTTCCACTGGTGCTGGAGTTTAATTTTAGCTGCACATCTTGTCTTTATACTTAAATTTGCATTTTCTGTTAAAGACAATGGAAAGAAGCTTCCATTCTTCCATGATCATTCAAAGGTATCTGGATGTTTCATATTTCTTGGGTATTTCCTTTTTTTCTTGCATTATTCTCTTTGAAGAATAATTCAAATACTCTTTAAGTAATTTTGTAAACTTCTTTTATCCCAATTATCTATGCAATTTTTTTTCCCCATGACTTAGCACAGAGAACTTTTGGGGAAAGAGGGCTGGGATTGAGTGGAACAGTACCTTTTGATACTTATTCCCATATTTTGACAGACTGGCAGGATAATTCCTTAGCAATGCATCTGGACTACTGATGGATTGACTTCATATTTGATTGGCTCCGAATAACAAAATTCACAGCATTTACTAGCAGGTTCACAATGTCTCTTTTTCAGCCAGTTTTTCCTTGAATTCTTGAAAACCAAACACAAAAAAAGGGGAAAAATCTCCTGTCCTACATGTTAATCAATCTTCCATCAATGGAAGAGATGTTCATAGACCTCAGAGTGTTTGCCCTTCAATCTCCTTCTGTTTCTTCTACTACTGTAATTCCAGATCTAAATTTAAATCCTAAAATGAGTTAAATCACACCTGTCCCAGTGGCTCTGTTTTCATTTGCTCCATTTTAATATTCCTAACATTTTGTTGAGTAAATTCAGGACACTTTAAAATTACAAATCTTCATGTGGGTATAAACTTAGACACACAGGGAACAGGTTTGTTTTGTGTTCCTTCCATGGAATATTGATTTGAGAAAGCAGAGAAAAGTGATTTCTTCCTTTTGTAGTCCACAAATTTTTCCAGTAAACCTCTAAGTTTAATTCAATCATAACTCAAAGTTAAATCATAGAATCAGAGAATTTTAAAGCCCTGATTCCCATGGAAGTACATCCAGTTTGGTTCTATTGATATTTACATATTTGTATTTTCATTCTGGCTCCTGAAGCCTTGAGTGAGGTGAAACCAGTATTTTTAATCATAAACATCAAGCAGATTTCCTACTAGGAAATCCTAGTCCCACTGAAGAAAGTAGGTGTGAAGTGTTTGAACACTCATTTCATCAGGGCAAATAGCCCGTTTTCCTAAATTAACCAAGATTTCTCTTGCCTAAAAATTTGATGGCTATGGGACTGGAGAAAAATTTAATTCAATTTTAGGTAAGGAAAATCAGTTAAACTTTCAGCAAGAAAAGAAGTGTAAATCATAAAGTTTTTTTTTCAGGTCAAGCCACTCATTGGTGTTTTCTTGGTGATTAACTGGAAATAATTGGATTAACCACTCAAATAGAGAAATTCATTATTTAGGTTAACATTGACACGCAATTAACTGGCCAGTGAAACTCTGTGCACATTTTTCCACTAAAATATAGACAATCCTGGACTTAATTCATTAATTCATCTAAATCTGTCTTACGAGGCATTTGGGATGGGGGGACATTTTGCCTGTTGGACCCTCTTTATGAATTATAGAACATAGGAAGATTGACTGAGACTAGTACATTAAGCTAGGCCTAGGTTTTCATATACTAGTTACAAAGTACTACAGATATTTAGATATTGGCAAACACAAGTGTGGGACTTTACATCCATTACCTGATGAGACTGTTGGAAATCACATATTTCTTAGTTTTTACTGAAAACATCAGTTCTACACTAACAAAAGAACCAGGTGTGCAGATCTCAATAAAAAGAATAATTGTAGATTATCTTCTCCATCAAATGACCTTTTGACTTCATTCTGGGAAGCTTTCATACCACATAGTGGGTTTTCTTCCTCATGGTCTAAACCACAGGAATGCACCTCTGTTCAGATCCCCACCACCCGCCTCTGGAGAGGGAAGGGTGTCTCTAGGGGCAAGAAGACAGAGATCACAGAAAGGGCAGAAATCCTCCCAAGCTGTAAGAAATGACGTGTAGGATAACGAGGCAGCGACAGAGGATTTCCCTTACAAATGGCAACTTTCCAGGGCCCACCAGCTGAACAGTCATTGAGACTCCGTTAAGTCACAGGAACCCAGCACCATGACTGTGTCCAGGCACAAATGTCCTGATTTCTGAATCACTAGGCCTTCCTTTTACTGGCTGTCCTAAATTAAAACAAAAACCAAACCAAACCCTTCCTTAAAATCCAACGCTCCTCCTCACATGGCGTTTGAAACCACACTGCGAGATGGCAAATAGTCTACATAGTTTATGGCTACTGGTGGCAATTACCAAGAGCAGCTCAAATGGGATTTATCAGCCCTCGGAAGAGTTTTCCAGGGGATGTGGCCAGTTTTATGTTCGTTGGAGCGAGGCCAAGGCTGAGATGTTTTTTTTGTTTGGGCGCACTCAAGGCTGACCGTAAGTTGTTACATTTAATGAGTGAATCTGATCCAGTTTTGTTGTGTGGAAAGGTCGAGTGGAAGACCAGAAAGACTCAATTTTGCCTCAGATTCTGCAAGTGAGAACGTTGCAGAAGGAGCACTGTGTGCCACCGAATTTCCTTGAGGGATCAGAGAATTGCTGTGCGGGTTAATCAGGGGAGCAATCATGAGTTAAGGAATGTTTCCTCAGGCACCACGAACTGGAGAGTGTAAAGAATTAGTTATTAGAAACTCCTTGGGGTAAGAAACCCTCAGTTTTCCCCTGTGTTTTTGTGGAATTTGGTATGGTTGCACTTAGGCAAGACCAACCATTGTGGGGCAAACCAAGCCATCTTGGACCACATCCCAGTCTTGGAGGAAGACAGAATGGCCCAAATGAAGTGACTCCTTCCTGGTGTAACTTCCCAGTCTCCAGCAACCTGTAGGATAAGATCTTCGCCCCAAAGCAGCACAATGAGCCCTCATGGTTATTCCAGTAGCCAGGAGAGTATCAGAGCACAGCCTCTGGCACCAAATGGCACCATCTGTGGATAATCACACTTTGTAGCACACAAAATAGGGTCTAATTCCCACAGAGGTGGCCACGTTCAAGCTGCTTCTTAGAAAAGCTCCCTGGCATGTGTTAACTCCCAGACCTGCCCAGGAATTGCTTGGGAGAGTGCCAGTGGATCCAGGCTTTAAATGCACTCCCAACCACTCTAAGAAGTGTGGTAGAGGCAACGCTGTTCCAGTGCCCTGGATCCAGAACTGATTTAATTTATCAGTAAAGACAGAACTTTTATTTTTAGATGTTATTCGCCAAGCTGGTGGCCTAACTATTATTACTGAGTAGTTCTTGATAATGACTGTATTTACAGCGACCTAGGGGTGCAAGGCCAGGAAACAGGCTTGTCTGACATATTTCCTGACTCAGATTTACACAGCCATAGAGCCATTCCTAGGACATCTGTAGGCTGCCCGCAGGCATCCTCTCGGCCACTCATGTGGCTTTCTACCAAGATCATCCGTCTTAATGACAGGTGTCATCAAGACGCTGATGGAAGCGCAGGAGGAAAACGGGATAATGGAGGCAGATAAGCTGGTTTAAAATGTGGTGTGTATATAAACAGTGAGAGAAGAGAGGTGATAATTTGCCTCCATGGGATCGTTAATTTTCTGTTTGCACGTTGACGTATTCACTGTGACACTCGATTTCTGTGCTCAGGTATGAAGGATTGCAATGAATTCCAGTCCCTGATCTGGAGCAAACCGTTGTTATCCAGTGAGCTGTGCCACTTTTCCACCCACCACATGTGTGACTCATGGTCTAAAAACAAACCACAGGTTTCAGGTTTGATATTCTCTGATTCGTATGCCAAAACCACAATGACTCCAGCGAGATTTACACAAGCGATCTGTAAACCTCAGCAAAACTTTCCATGAACCTCATCCACAGGAAGATTCGTATCCAGGTGTGTTTTGTGAACCTTTGAGATGCCCTGAGATCATCTGGCCAGGTGCCTTACAAGGTAGAGTTGAAGGGACCCCGTGTTTAGCGACTTTCTTATCTAACATGCAGCGCATCTGATACTTTCTTATCTAACACAGACCAAATGCAGATGATTCCTGTAGCCTGAGGAGGTTTTGTTCTTTCAGTAATAATGGAGCAAAGTGTAATTGCTTTCTAATCCTTTTGAATTTAATCCAGGGCAAAAGACATTTCCAATCATGTTATTGAGCATATGCAGTAATCATGGAATCGTGGGATATCCTGAGCTGGAAGGGACTCCCAAGGATCATGCAGTCCAACTCCTGGCCCTGCACAGGACATCCCAAAAATCCCACAAGGTGCCTGAGAGTGTTGTCCAAACCCTCCTGGAGCTCTGGGGGCCTTGGTGGTATGACCACTAATATTTCCTAATAGCAATTTAGAAAATTCTACCACTCATTTAACTTGTCCTTATGGACTTCAGTTATACAACCAAAAGTTTCTGCCATGCTATGGGTGCCTCCTACAACTATTTTTGGCATTTCTGGGTTTTCCCCAGAAAAAAATGATTTTGTTTTTAAATGCAAGGGGTTTTGAAAAAAAAGGAATTGAATTTTTTTATAGGTACAATTTTGTCACATTCAGGTTTTTTTTTCTATCTTAAGCTAATTTTAAAAAGTACTTAGAGGAAAATCACTTCTAGAGTTACCAGCATATAGAAGCTTAGAACTCTAGAAATATTACAGACAGTTAAAGAAGAAACAAAACACTCCAGACTTATAAAATGCAGATTTGTCAATGCAGCAAAGGGCACAAAAGTGAATAACGGTAATTTAAACTTGATATAAAAATCCTGTATGGTGGTTTTATTTACGAAAAAATGTATTGAGCCAATAAAAACAGCTCTATGTCAATAACAAGCAAATTGCCAGAAAAAAAATCAGGGTTCATCAGAAAAAGTTGTGTTACAAAATATTTTATGAGAAATGTGAAGCTTTTCCTGTTGATGGTTCTCTTTATAGTGCAGAAAAGGACCACTAAATAAACGTGGAATTCAGGAGAGTTAAGATTTGTCACCATGATCTCTCTATTTATTCATTTGCTGAGAGTACAAAAAATAGCAGAATTCCACCCTCTCCTGGAAAAACTGTGAATTTTCTGTAAGTACTTTCAGTAGAAATCACTGTTTCTTCAAATAATTTTCACAGGAAAGTCTGTGGGGTTTTTCCATATGGAAATTAGGTTTTACAAATGCAGACTTGGGAGTCTTTAGCCAGTAAAAGCAGGGAAAAGAGAGGACTTTTACATTTTTCTTCTTCCTTTTGGGCCTTGAACATGGAATTCAAAGGATTCTGCTGCAACTCTTTGCAAGGTCTGGAAGTAGAACTAAAAACCTTCCCACTTTTCCCATTCGTACCATGGACTTTTCAAAATGAGAGTGAAACCTGGACTCAATAATGAAAATACTCAATTAAACCAAAATTTTCAGCTGAATGTGTCTCTCATTGTGCCCAGATCTTCTGGAGCCCACAGATTTTACCCACAGTGTTTGTGCTGAGACATCCAAGATGGCAAGACCATGGATCAACTCCCTATGGATCTGTGAGCTTGATCCAGGAGGGTTTATGTCCTCAATCCCAGCTCCTAGAGATAACTGCAGCATAACTGTGTTGTCCTTCCCTCACAATTTCCAACTGGAATACCTTCTCATCCATGATGTAAATATTCTCCCTGTGAAAGGAGTGAGTTTTGACAACTTCTGGTCATGGGGAAAAACTTGAACTCCCAAATTGGATCTTTCCCACTGACTCAGCCACCACAAGGCTGAGCACAAGAACCAAATGTTTCACATTTTTCAAGGCACGTCAATTTTTAAGTTAATCCTGCCCCAGGAGAGGATCAGGGCAGGCTCTTGGGGTGGAGTGGATGTTACTCTGACTCATCATTTTCAAACGCTGATGTTGGATGGACCAGATTTAATGAACCCAATTCCAAAGGGGCAGGTGAGGGACTCTGATTTCAGTCAGAAGGTGAAAAACATCAGCAGTGAAGCTTTTCTGGAAAGGCCATCCTCTCTTCTCAGTTGAAATTTGCACCTTTAACAGCAGTTTGCTCTTTCTCTGGCTGCTTCACAGCTTGAACAGTGTCAGACCTAATTTTGAGCTCACAGTGTGGGCGGGGAGGGAAAAGGCCATCAGAACTTGCATACAAGGCCAGTGCAATGTGCAGATCTCCCCACATCCATCCAGCACTTTGTGAAGTCCTTGGGAAGCCTCCCATAGTCTTCATCAGGAACCAGCTCAGCCTGCACGGGGGCAGGACTGGCGGCACCCCTCACACAATCAAAACTTCCAAACTGAACCAGGCTAGCAATCACTTTTCTTCCCATTTTTATCCTCTTCACCTGTTTCTTAAAAACATGTTTTCTTCATGCCTTTTTTTCCCCATCGATCCTCTTCCCCTTTTCCCTTTTCCAATGACGTGCTTCTCTTCTGCTGCTACCCAGCTGATTTCCAACAGCCACTGGTTTGCTAATTGCAGTATTTCTCTTGGAATGATGAAAGAGTTGTCCATCCAAAGTATTTTCAGGGCAAAACCCAGAATTATTTTTTTATATGTGTGCAAAGTGTCACATGCAGGGAAAAAGCATCCATGAGTACTCCAGGAAAAGCTGCCAGCAGAGCAATAGCTACACATGATCTTTGCCTGTGCTTGGCTGAGAAAGCAGAGCAGGGCATTATTGCATTTTTCCTCTCTCTTTCACGTGTTTTACTTGGCTCTTTGAGTGCCTTCCAAAACTCTCACTTTTTCATGCATCTTTACACTGTGGGCAAACCTGAAAGCTGAACAGGTCCTGTCTGTAAAAATCTAGAAGATGCTGATGTTTGGAGAAATGTTGGAATGGCAAATTATCTTACATTGATGCATTTCAGCATATGGAGCACTGGACTTGCCCATACTCTCATTAAATAAGCATCAAGTAAAGGTGGCAGCTTGTAATTTGTGTTTAACAAACCACCCGCTCTTACAAGAGCCTTGGACACTGGAATCTGTCCTGATTCATGGATCTTTCTTTGGTAAAAGAAGGTTTTGGGATGAGCCTTCCAGTACCTGAAGGGAGCCTGCAAGAAAGATGGAGAGACACTTATACAAGGACATGGAGTGGCAGGACAAGGGGGAATGGCTTCAGACTGCCAGAGGGCAGGGATAGATGGGATATTGGGAAGGGATTCTCAGCTGTGAGGGTGGGAAGGCCCTGGCACAGGTTGGCCAGAGCAGCTGCGGCTGCCCCTGGATCCCTGGAAGTGCCCAAGGCCAGGTTGGACAGGGCTTGGAGCAGTCTGGGATAGTGGAAGGTGTCCCTGCCCATGGCACGGGTAGAACTGGATGATCTGTGAAGCCCCTTCCCACCCAAACCATCCCATGGTTCTGTGTGGATCTGGGGACCTGATATTTAATTTAGTTTAAGAATCCATGTGAGCTTTGATTTGGGACATGCAAGGGATGCTGTGTGCTCTCTTCTGGACTAATAACTTGATGCTACCATTTCCAGAGGATTAGATCCATTTCCATGCAGTATTTCCTTGCTCTAAGTTCAATATTACCCCTTGTTCTGTGTTCCTCCTGATGACAGGGAAGAGCCTTCTGACCCCTGCTAAAGTTAGAGAAAGGGAGAACAAGTCATGCACTTCCTGATCTCTTCCTCCTCCTTTTCTTCCACTACTTTGCTAATTTGTATGTGGGCATGGAGTGGCAACACCCCATGATTCACCTTCTGACCACAGATTACCCAGCCACTCCCCAGAAGAACCACTCTCTAATTCCTCCAGTGCAAAGTTTGGGCAAGGGAAGGGCAAACAGGCTCTTTGCATGAATAAAATGCAAAAATCATTATCGTTAAACCACAATACATCAGTTCAGAGCCTTGATGCCTCCAGACTGGATGTGGCACAACCACAAAACAGGGCTGTTCACACCCCAAGGAGGTGTAAATGGGAATGGAAGACAAAACGGAGCAGATGGAAGAGTTCTAGGAAAGGAGGCAGTGAGACAGCACAGGCCATGGACTCAGCCCATTAGCTTGTTCCTCAGTGGGCCGGTTTCCAGCTTTTCCTGTTTCTCCCATGCCTCCCTGCACTCCTTTGGAAGGTGGATTAGTTTATAGGCTTGTCCTCTGAACCATGTCTTGCATTATTTCCACATTCTGTCGAAGTCTCGGATGTCTCTGGTTGGCTGGCAGCCAGCAGAGGCAGGGCAAGGGTGTCTCCTTCACTGTGCCTTTGTCAGAAACTGATACCTGTGTTCAGCTTCTGAGGTGAGCAAGGCTGAGTGGTTCTTCTTTCTCTGGGAAGAGCCAGAGGGCGGCATGTTCTCCACAACAGCCAGCTGCTTCTGTATTTTACAGGTGTTATGTTTGCCTTGCTTCTGTATGGGTATTGATGACATTTTATTATTAATGGTGTTGCAGTAGCACCTAGAGGTCCTTGCTGACATCACAGCAGTTGGTGGGTCCTGTACAGCAAAATTCATGGAGACAATCCATCCTCAATGGATAGCAGCCAGACTGGAAAAAAAAAAGGAGTATTTCACAAGAGAGGATGTGTTTTCATTTGCACCTCACTTGTAGTGACCTTCCCAGCGGAGCTTAATGTCTGTAAATCATTTTTATTGGAAAGAACTGGCTTTTTTGAATCAATCCATAAATTCCATGTCCCCCTGGGGCAGGGAGTTCCTCTGGTGGGGGTAATGATTCGTAAATCATAGAATGGTTTGGGTCGGAAGGAACCTTAAAGATCATCTTGTTCCAACCCCCTGCCACGGGCAGGGACACCTTCCACTAGACCAGGCTGCTCTAAGACTCATGCAGCCTGGGCTCTTGTCCAGGCCTTCACTCACAGCATCCATAATCCTCTTGGATCCTGATCCAGAGTCTGTGGAGATCACCAAGTTTCTCTCCATCTATTACAGTGGGACTTTACAGTGGGATCAGGTTTTACAGTACGATTGAGAAACTCCATTTAATTTTCAGGTATTATGCAATAAAATTTTCATGGGAGTCTATTCCAGCCCTCCAAGTGCCAACTGCTAGAGACTGATCCCATGAATTTTGGTGGGTTTTTGTCTCTGATAATCCACAGTCTTAATTGTGACTGAGTTATATCGAGGCAACTCCAGAAAGGCTTGAATGGATCCTGAGTGATCCAAAGGAACTCTTTGCTAACCCATCAAACACCATTATCATAAGCCATTATTTCTCTTCCATTTTATTCCTAATTGTTCACTTATGGGTTAAAATATTCTCAAAGTTCCCATATTTTGGGACTCACCTTGCAAATGAAGATACCTCATTTTCTAACATTATTACTGTGGTTGATGTTTCCCACGGAGCTTTCCGGTCTCATATTTATCTTATCCTGTCAGCCATCCTCAGGCACATATTGGATACTCTAGAACATCTCAAATTGTTCTATGAATCTACATTTAGACAACTGCATTGAGATGATTGACTCTGTCATCAGTGAGAGTCAGGCATGTCCAAGGGGGGTGTTGACCTGGATCAGGTGGAATTACCTGTCTCCCAAAAATACTGGCTGCTCTCCACCAAGAAGCCTTGATTGTAGATGAGTTATAATCCTGTGTGCTGAATTAATGGAGAAATTTTAGAGCAGGGCTTTCTCTTCTCCATCACATCTCCTTCAGGTGATCATCAGATTTTAAGGATTTACAATCTATTGCCTTTGGCTGTATTTAGCTAAATTGTGGTGGGATTTAATACTGTTTTCTCTGAATACCCTAGCATGGCTGCTCAGGAATCTTGCTGTGGCAGCCTGAAGGAAGTGAGGAATCTGTTTACCAGAAGAATCTGAGGTTTTACTATTGCTTTAAAATCATAGAATCATCATAGAAATTACAAGGTTGGACAAGACCTCCACAATCATGAAGATCAACCTTCAGATGAAACATGTCGCCCTTCAGTGGCATTCAATTTTCTCCACTGTCTGTGAGAGCTAAAGCAGATAAGAACATTCACCTTCTTATCTTTCAGTTCCACTCCAATTTTTCTTAACTGATGTCTCCATGAAAATAACATCCACTTCTACAGTAAAACATAGAATCACATTATCACTGAGTTTGGAAAAGACTTCTGGAGATCCTCTCATCAAACCTTCCTTTTCCTCCATATGTTGGAATTCACACTGTTCCTGCAAGATCATTTCCACAACTTACCTAATCAGAACAGCAATTCAACATCATATTATTTCCTCAGAATTTAATCCCATCTAATATTTCATCTCTTTCTCTGGGGGTCACATGGTTCTGAAACAGGAGTAACTACTGTGTCTGCTTTTCGCCATGGTCCTACTGTCACATCTTGCAATCTTACCTTTCTCCAAGTTTCTGTCTGATGCCCAGTTTCTTCTCCCAGCATGAAGATCTGTGACAGAAATTGCATGGAAAATGCAGTTGCTCAAGTCATAAAAACTCTTTGGTGGTTGTTGTGTCCAAGAAGAAGAACAGGATCACTTCTCTTGCACAATAGCAAAAAAGAGGCTGCAGCCCCTCTGCTCTGGAGCCAGGCTCAACAAGCTGGGGTTGTTCCCCTGGAGAAGAGAAGGATGCAGGGAGCCCTCAGAGCCCCTTCCAGGGCCTAAAGGGGCTCCAGGAGAGCTGGAGAGGGACTGGGGACAAGGCCTGGAGGGACAGGACAAGGGGGAATGGCTTCCCACTGCCAGAGGGCAGGGATGGGATATTGGGCAGGAATTCCTGGCTGTGAGGGTGGGGAGGCCCTGGCACAGGGTGCCCAGAGCAGCTGTGGCTGCCCCTGGATCCCTGGAAGTGCCCAAGGCCGGGTTGGATGGGGCTTGGAGCAAAATGGGATAGTGGAAGTTGTCCCTGCCCATGGCAGGGAGTGGAACTGGATGGTTAAAGTCCCTTACAGCCCAAACCATTCCATGATGATGCTGATGGAAAGAAAGCTCCCAGTTTTCCTCATTTCCCAGCTGTAGGCAATGTGATGCAGGCTCCAGAGAAGCCAGGGGAGATTCTACCACTGCTTGAAGTGGGGCCAGTATTTCACTCAGCACTTCCAGGAGCAACAGTGGAGACCGGAATGCCTGCAGGGTCAGGATCTGATCCCTTTAGATTATAAAGAGTTGTTACATATTCCTTAAAATGAAGGAAATCCGAGAAGAACCGCGTGGGCCTCACCCAGGACACACCGAGTGAGCTGCAAGTTGCTAAACATGCAAGAGGGGATGTGCTGTTCCGTGATAATTCAGCCCTAGTGAAAGATGTCATATTGATGGCCCTGAAAACAGATGTTCTCTGGAAATCCCAGGCAGTGTGCAGAGGGGATGGAATTCCTGCAGCAGCGTGGGAAGGCTCCGTATGGAGCAGATGGAATGAGCTGCTATCCCAGCCCTGAAACAGTGGATGCTGCATAAAATCAATGTGAGAAATGGGATTTATTTAACCCTGCGAAAACATTCCCTTGTATTTAAAACTACCAAAATGCTTTCAACAATGAAGCATTGCAAAGATGAATCTCTGGAATTATTAATTCAAAGACATTAATCTTGCAAGACATTAGGAAGAAAATCTACATTATAGACACAAACACAGCTAAAGTGCTGCTGGTATCAGAAATACCCCATTTTACAAATACAGACAATTTTAAGTGACATAACACGAGTGTATTCCATATAAAAGAATGTATAAATTCCCTAATTCAGCTGGCTCAGCTCCATGGATCCCTGACTCTCTGTCATTGGCACCATCTATTTTCTGCACACACAGCACAGCAGTGATGAGTGTGATCGAAATATCTACACCCAGACACAGAACCACGTGAGAAAATGTGGGCAAAAAATAGCTTTCACTGAAAAAAATGTCCTTTACAAATAGGAACAGTTCCTAAACTTAGTGGGGCTTGAAAGACAGGTTCTTTTACTTTAGGGACTGAACATATTTCGTGTCTATTTTTCTTTTTTTTTTTCCTTTCCCTCTTTTTCCTTTTCTCTTTCTTCTTTTTTATCCTCACATTTTTTTTCTACTTCTATAAGATCAGGGGAAAAGATCTCACCAAAGCAATAAAAATAAAAAGAAAGGAGAACAGGAATAAAAAGAACAGAAAAGAAGGAAATTAAATATACAGATGGCAACAACATACTCAAAATATTTGATTTATTAAATTCCAGGCTTTCTATAAACTTTTAAAGTGAGCTAGAAAGATGGTTTAATTAGGACTATATAAAGACTTTTTCTTTAGGAATAGATGGACCAGAATTGGAGTGAACAGAGGCAAACTGAGATTTGTGAGCTATTTTTCTGTTTCATGGTACCCATCACATAAATTTGGCAGTTTTGTTGCTTCGCAGAATTTAATGGATGTTTCAGTGAGAAAAGCTCTCTTATTTTGGGTTTCATAGCAAACTGGATGGGCCTAAAACACAAACATTGTTATAATACAAACAGAAAACAAAAAATAATGGGACAACAAAGGGATTTTTAGTGTATTCACACTAAAAAGTTGATGCCATATGTTTTACTGTAAGAAATGTTTTCAGAAGTGATTAACTGGATCTAGAATGTGCTTCCATTTATCTCTGTCTTGCTCTTTCACCCTCCATACATTTATCCTCTTATTTGCACCAGATCCAACACCAATCCCTTAGTGCCTCCTACAGTCCTGGTGGGACATCTTGGAAAACCCCAGGAGCATTTCACAAACTCGGGGCTTGGGCTCTGAAGGGGCCCTGGTTCTTCATTCCTTGGCTGTAATAGTATTTAGAGGCCAAGGTCTTTCCTTCATGTGCTGTTATTTCAGGCACGTGTGACAACTGCAGAACTGTCATCAACATCCCTCTGAGATTCCTCATCTCGGTTCTCCTTAAGGGGATGATGATGAAGTGACAGGGTGAGGTCAGGGTGCATCTTGCTAAGCTCAACACCAGTGCTGGCTTGGTAACCCATGGTGTGGTCACCTCTTGAAGTCTTCCCTATGCTCTAGAGGTGTTCTCCTGATGTAGCAGGCTGAGGAGGAAGGGACATCCCACATTGTGGAGACGCACAAAGCTGCCAGAAACTGGCCAATCTAAAGTCCTCTCAGACAGCAAGAGAGACTTCTCCTTCTTTTGAAAGACATCAAGTATTTTACCTGAGAGCTCAACTTCTGTCTTTCAAATGAGATATTGCAGAAACAAGATGGAAGATGGGTCCAGGATCTGTCTGCCTAGTGCTTCCCACAGGACTGATTCCTGCTCTTAGAGACATAAATATATTTGGGTAAAAGCTGGATGGGGATCTGAGAAACCTGATTCAGCTGAAGATGTCCCTGCTCATTGTAGGGAGTTGGACTGAATAGCATTTAAAAAGTCCCTTCCAACTCAAACTATTCTAGGATTATACAGTTCCATGAGAAGTGACTCATGAAGGACTTGGTGTGTGATCCAGGAACAGGTCACGTGGTGAAGATGAAGGCTGTAGACCTGAGTTCTCATGGAGGAACAAAGATTCCTTCTCAGGCACTTCCCAAGCTGGGGACAATGTCCCTCATTGTCCAGCACTGAGGCAATACTTGAGGTTATAACTGAAGTGGTATTTGAGGGAATATTAGGGGAAGTCACAATTCTTGTCCCTCTTCCTGAGCAAGAAAAGGATCAACTAAGGGACAAAATGAAATGTAGCATTTTTCAGGTAATAAAAGCTTCCCCATACAGGAATTAGAAGAATTTGAAGTTTATAATTCTCTGTAAGGCAAACTGAAACACCTCCAGTCCCACCCTCTTCCTCACTACCACATGGAATATGCCCAAATTTTTTCCAGAATATGTGAAATCTTGTATAATACATAATAAATGAGATATATCCTCCCAGACCTTCCCTACCTTAGAAAATCTGATCAAAACATAGCAGAGCTTCTCCTTCAATGGAGGAATTCTCTAACAGGCTCTGGTAGACCCCAAAGTTTTCCACAACCATGTTTATTTTCATTGAATCACAGAATATCCTGAGCTGGAAAGGACCTAAAACGGCCATCAAGTCCAACTCCTGACCCTGCACAGGAAAACCTCAAAAACAGCATTGCATGCCTGAGACCATTATCTAAATACTCATTTATTTAGGTGACAACTCATTGTCAGTTGATTCTAGGCGTGGAAGAGGAAAATTCTTCTGCCTGGGCTCATGGTGCTCCACTTGCTGTTCCCCTTGCAGATCGACAGCATGCAGGCCCTTCTCCACTGCCCCAGCGTGCTGGTGTGTGTCGGCCGGGAGCCGTTCAAACCTGTATCCATGGAGAATTTGAGGAAACACTCGGTGGAGAAGCTGCCCAACCTGCCTCCCCGCTCCAACAATGGCAACAATGTCAACGAGAACAATGAAAGTAAGAAAACCTCGGGGCCATGTCGCGCGGTCGTACTCAGGCCCGCGTCCCACAGCGTGGGGATCACAGGCCCCTATTGTGCTGCCCCAATGTACAGATTTCATGTGGAAAATGCACTTCCCTCTCCCTGCCTCCCAGGCCTTTCCATCCTCCCCTTCTTTTTCTCTGGTTTCCTTCTAGGATTTCCTCCCTACACCCCCTAGTCTTTCTTTTACATGCTCCCCATGTCTGGCTGACTTCCCTTCCTCTTTCATATCTCTGGGTCTCCTTTTCCTTCCAGAACTCCCTCCTTTCCTGTGTCTGTCCCCCCAGACCCTTGAGATTTCCCACGAATCCTCTATCCCCTCGTTGTCTGTCCTATCATGCCTTCCCTCCTGCATTTTCCTGCACCAGGATCAGAGGATGCCCTGGTTCTGCCAGCAGGAGACTCAGTTTCTCCTGCAGGTTACAGCTGGCCTTTTGGGAACAAAGTGTGTTTTTATGGAAAGATTATGCTCAGGAAGGAGTATGTTATGGATTATTCAGGATTATATTTCTTTGGCACCCCATCATGAGTTATCTAAGGTCACAGGTAATTAAACCAGCCACCCTCAGTAGCCTGGGAAAAGAAACTTCCGAATTCCAAAGGGCAATTAATCTCACCTGTATTAAGGATTTATTGTAGGGTAAAATTAAGTGTGCCCCGGAGGAGAGTCTGTTTCTCTCCATTGTCAATACCAGGAGCTTGGAAAGATTCATTTGTGTGTTGCCAACAAGTTGTAGAACTCAGGAGGCATCCTACACTCACTGTCCAAGACATAAAACATTGGAGGGAAACATGGGAATAAACTGGAGCTTTGCCCATCAAGAGACTGAGCAAATCCATCAGTTCCATCATTAGGACGGTTAGGGAAGAGCTATTTCATGTGATTTTGATGTGCTCCTGTTCAGCACTTCCTTCCTAAAATGCCCTCCAATCAGCTGCATATCCATATGCCCATGAAGGCATAGGATTGTCTGGATAGATGTACAAGGAAATTTTGGACAAACATGTATTTGAAACAAGGCAGATAAATGTCTTGCAAGACAGCCTGATAGCAACTTATTCTGCTTGAAATGAAGGGACCTAAACAAACCTATGCAGATCACTCCACAGGCCATAAAGATATTCTTCCAATCACAATTCTTAAATTCCCTTATTCTCACTGATTTCTTCTACTACCCCACTATTTCTCTTTGTAATTATCACCAGCTTACAATTCCTTTTCTATTTGTTCTTTATGTTTTAGTAAGTATTATAATTATTCTTAGTGGCACATCCCTGCAGGGACTGAGCGTTGCTCTGGTCTACATGGCCACACATTTCCTGGAATATGAGTGGAGAACTGGATGATGCACAATAAATTTGTGACCAGCTAAGGAAGAGGATCATTTTGCCATGTATTTTCCCCTGGTTAAATAAGAAGAATGAAAACTTTCACAGTTAAATAAAGGAATATTTTCAAAGTGAAAAAATGCCCAAACTTGAGACTAAATTGCTCTATATGTACATATGTATTTTATTTTTCTTAATTTTTCTTCCTGACATGCACTTAATAAAACAAAGTATTTGTATTTCAATTTATATTTTAAAATAAAGTTAAGGTGTAGAAGATTTTATTACAGATTATTAATTCAAAACTTAACATTTAACAAGGAAGCTGGACTACATTATTTCCAGAGGTCCCTTCCAACCTTAACTATTCTATGATTAATGGACATCACTTAGTCAAAGACAAATTTTCCAATTATGTAAATTGGCATAGGCTTGGCTTTAATGGGATAACATCAGGATTCACTAGTTTGAGGGTCTGACTTATGTATTTTCTGTCATCTTTTTCATGTGAGTTAACATCTTTCTTCATCTTTCTTTTCTTCACTCCAGTGAACTTCGGACTGAAAGCCAAAAAAAGCGTTATCCATCCACGGTCAGCATCCAGCAACAGGTCGATGAGATTTTCCTTGTCATCAGAAAGATCATACCCCAATGGCCTCGTGGCCTCTCCAGACAATGGGGCACCCTTCTCCAATGGCTGCTCTCACCCAAAAGCTGGGGACCTGGTCCAGTCCTTGGTCAACGATGACATCGAGAAGCGGGTCCATGTGAACAAGGATGGGAGCTTGTCCGTGGAGATGAAGGTTCGCTTCCGTTTGCTCAATGATGAGACTTTGCAGTGGTCCACCCAGATCAAAAAGTCCAACCTGATGAACCGGCTGCCTTGTGAAGAGTCAGGAGTGGAGGAGGACAGTGGAGTAGATCCCCTACAGAAAATGAACCCAGAAGCCAGTTCGGAGGCAGATGATTCCTTATATCCCTGTGATATCGATTCCTACATGTCCAAACTTGAGGAATCAGAATGTGATGAGGCCCACTGTCACAGCTGTGGAAATAAACACCAGGACTATGACATTTGGAAGAACCCCATGCACATGTCTCAGCGGGAAGAGCCCAGCATGCGAAGCACCTGGCACACACGGTCATCATGCTCCAGCACATCTTCCCGGAGGAGAGTAGTCCACAAAAAAATGACATCTGTGGATAGCATCCACACCACATCCAGTGAGGAATTCTCTGAGCACATTGTGCAAGAGTCCTCATCCTACTCAGAGACTATAAAGAACAGAGTGGCATATCGATCTGTTAAAAAGTGTATGTGCCGAAGTGATTTATCTACCGGTGCTTCCAATGGAGAGGAACAGCAGGAATACACTCGGACAAGCACAGGAAACAGCCAGAGGCCTTCATCCTTGGGCTTGATGTCACATTCAAGCTGTGAAAACAACCTGGATACTCAAGACAGTCCTGAAGACCAGGAGATCACCAAAATCATTTCACAAAACGAGGATGCAAATTGTTTCGAAGCTTCCTCTGTGAAATGCTTGAAGGATGACGTGGAAGAGGTTGAAAGCAGCAGAGTTGGGAGTGTCATGTCCAGGTCATCCCTGCAGTCCAGGCAGAGCAAGAAGAACATGTGTGAGGAAACAAGCAGCGTGGGCAGGAGCGTGTCCTCCTCAAGCCTTCAGAAGGCAAATCAGGGAGGCAACAGCCAGTGCTCCACCCCTGCCAACAGCATGCACAGCAAGTCCAGTAACTGCACCACACCAAAACAAAAGATTAAGCAGGGTGACACCTCTGATGAAAACCCAGCGGTGTCCTCTTTCTCCAGTGAGTCCTTCCCCAAGAAAGAGGCTGAAGAGGTGGAAGCAGAGCAGGAAGAAAGTGAAGTCCATGAAGTCAGCTCAGTGTCAGCAAAAACAAAGCTAAGCCAATCAGTCAGGGATGAGAGCAGTGAAGGGGAACGATGCTCTACGCAAGGAACCCACCATTCCAAGGCTAGTGACAGGAACAGCAAGAAAAGTGGCAGTGATGAGAATGTTCCATGCAGCGTCTCTTGCTCTTCCAGAGGGTCCAAAAAGAGCAAACGCAGCCACATTCATTTGGACGCACAGTCTGAAATATCTGTGTCTTCACTTGAATCCACTCCGAATAAAAAGAATTCTCTACATGCAGATGATGCGAGATCGGGCAGCAGGGTGTCAATTTACTCCAAGAGCTCATGTGAAACCAAGAAAAAATCTGTTGGAGATGCCACGTCTCGTAAGTCAGGATCTCTTCACTCAAACATTTCATTTACCAGTGAAGCAGAGGCAACTGCAGGTGCTGCTGAGGAGAAGAGCTCAAAAAGTACTGCCAATGGCTGCAGTGAATCCTCAAAAAGCTCAAAGAAGAGAAGTCATAAAGAAGAAAGCAGCAAGCCATCATCCATCTGCTCAAGTGTTTCAAGTCCTAATGGAAAATTTGGAGAGGGTCATGCCAAGATTAGTTCAGAACCCTCTTCTTCAAAACAGGGAAGCATGAGTGGGAGTGTATGTTCAAAAGTTGACCACCCAGATGAGGATGGGATTAGGAACAGAAAACCTACAAGTAGTTCCTCGAGAGTCTCTTCAAAGTCAGAAATAAAAGATAAATGCATGCTGACACAGATATCCCAGGAAACTGATGATAGGTGTTCACAATCAAACATGTCCCTATCTTCAAAATCAAGGCAGACAAACCCGAAAAATCTTCGTGTGAGGGTGTCAAACTCCAGCCGGGCATCAGTGTCAGAGACTATGTCAGTGTGCAGTCTGCACTGCCCTGCCCCACCAAAAGGGAAGCCAAAGAGAAAAAATATACGTTCGACCATGTTGAAGAATTCCTCCATCAGCAGCATCGGCACCGAGTCCGTGCTGACCGCAGGAAGAGAGCAGAAAGGAATAGTGGATTCCTCCAAAGCAACTTCCTACGGCTCTAAATCCGCTGCAACTGAAAAAAATGGTCAGAATAATAAAGAGACTGATGATTCTTGCAACAAAAAAGCAGAAGAGGAGGTAGAAGACACAGGCGTTCAGGAGGAAGGAGGTGATATCATGCCATCAGCTCTACCAAACACATCTCCAGAAGAAGTTGTGCAAGAATGGCTCAGGAAAATCCCTTCGGAAACATTGCTTATGAAATATGAAATGGAGGATGATGGAGAAGAGGAACATGCAGAGTCGACCACTGAGGTATCACACTGTACAAATGCCGAGGAAGCCCCGGAGGAGGAAAAAGCTGAGGAAAAGAATGAGCAGGAGGAGGAGGCTGAAAAAGATGAAGCAAAGGATGAAGTAGAAGTAGAGAAAACAGAAGACACAGCTGTTATTGAAGAGGCTGAAGAATGCATGAACCAGGAAGAAATCTCTGAGGTTGCACCTGGAGCTGCTGAAGCTGAGCAGGCAGAATGCAAACAGTCAGTTACATCCAGCCAGAATAACAACAAGAGAGACCTGCCAACCTCTGTCCAAACGTCTGTCCAGATCATGAAGGCCTTGCTCAGTTCAAAGCATGAGACCAAATTTGACCGATCAAACAGTTTGCCCGAAGTGTCCCCCACAATGGGGAGAAAATTGAGTAACTCCGCCAACATTTTGATTACTTGTCTTGCCAGCCTCCAATTCCTTGATGAGGAGTCAGAGGATCCATCAGAAAACTCAAAACATTTTAATAAGTCAAGGTACACGGAGCTGCTAAATATTTTTCAAGCCCTGTGGTTTGGGTGCAATGCTGAAAGGAGTGGCCCAAGTTCAGGCCAAGAGGCAAGCAAGGTGGCAAAGCCAGTGTCTGGGTCTAAAGCCCCAAAATCCATGGATCACGCCTTCACTCCCATGTCCTCCTCTGGGGTTGATGTTTGCAGTTGCTCTGGTGGCTCAGGAGAAGAGTGCACAGCTGGTGCCACGTTGGTGGCACAGAAAACCATGGACTGCAAATCAGCGGAGCAAGTGGAAAACACAGAGACTGGCACAGAACTGACTGAGGTTGAGGAGCAAAGTAAAGAGGGAGAGCAGCCATCCCGCCCTTCCACAGCCTGCTCAGAGGCAAAAGGTGAGGAAAAAGCAGAGTCTGCTAGAGAGGAGTCTGTAATCCAGGAGGAAGAAGAGAATAAGGAGGATCAGGGCAGCAACTGTGAGCATGGTCAGGAGGAAGGGGGAGAAAATGAAAATGAAGATGAAGAAGAAAACAAATTAGCTGAAACTGGAGAACAAGAAGAAGCTGAAGCTGTGAATGATGAAGTCCCACAAGAAAACCCTGAAGAAGAAGCTGATCAGCCAGAGACCACTGGTGATGCCAACATCGGTGATGCTGATGTTGGGACAGAGCTGAAAGATGAGTTGCAAGAGCAGTGCCAAGAAGAGTTGCCCAATGACCTCGAACCGAAAGTTGACACATCCACCAGTGTGGGCACATCCCTTGTCCAGCAAAACTCCCTGGATCCAGACCCAACCTGGGTCCTGAGACTACTCAAGAAAATTGAGAAGGAGTTCATGGCTCACTATGTCAATGCCATGAACGAGTTTAAAGTCAGGTGGAACCTGCAGGACAACCAGCAGATGGATGCAATGATACTGGAGCTGAAGGAGGAAGTGAGTAAAAGGATACAAAAGAGCATAGAGAAGGAGTTGAGGAAGATCAAAAGCAGGGCTGGAAGGAGGATGCCGAGACCTCCAGAGGAGCCGCGCGAGTCCAAACTCCAAACTGAGCAGAGGAGATGGCGACTGCAAACTATGCATAAGAAGTCCCTCTTTGGGGACAAGAATGGTGCCCAGATGAGGCTGGAGGAGACATCAGACTTATCATTCGATGTAGATAATGACTTTAACCTTAGTGCAGCTTTGGAGGAGAGCATTAGCAAATCCAGTGAGGAGGAATATTGTCCATGTGACTCCTGTGTAAGGAAAAAACTGGCGTCCAGGCCTGCCAGAGCCCCTGTGGTGGCCACCAATGCTCCAGTCATGAAAGCCTTTGATTTGCAGAAAATCCTGAGGCTGAAGAAAGATGAAAATGAGGAAGCCATTGTTGCAGAAGAAGCTCAAGACACCAAAACACTTCCCAATGGTTCTGTGGAGGAAGGGGCAGAAAACGAGGAGAAGGATGAGGGGCAACCTTGGACAGGTGAAACAGAAGCGGAGGATGATGAAGGAAAAGAGCCAGAATTAAATGAAGATGATGGCGCAACATTGAATGGAGATGAAGTAGCAGAGAGTCAAAACACAGAGGTAGAGGATGAGGCCAAAACTGAAGAAACCAAAGAAGAAGAAGAAGAAGCAGAAGGAGGGGAAGAAACAAATGAAGGAGAAGCAGAAGAGGAAGCAAAAGAGGAGGAGGAAGTGAAAGAGGAAGAAGAAATGGCTAAGGCTGAAAAGGAGGAGGAAATAAAAGAGAAGGAAGGTGAAACTAAAGAAGATGAGGAAGTAGAAGAGGAAGAAGCAGAGGAAACTGAGGAGGAAGAGGAACTAAATGAGGAGGAAGAGAAGGAAGCGGAAGAAGAGGGAGTGAAGGAGGAAGAAGAAACAAAGGAGGAGGAAGGGAAGGAGGAAGAGGAAGGGATGGAAGGAGAGGAAGAAGCAAAAGAGGAGGAGGAAGCCAAAGAGGAAGAGGAAGAAAGCAAAGAGAAGGAGGAAGAAGCCAAAGAGGAGGAGGAGGAAGAAGCTAAAGAGAAGGAGGAGGAAGAGGCCGAAAAGGAGGAGGAGGAGGAAGAGGCCGAAAAGGAGGAGGAGGAAGCAAAAGAGGAGGAGGAGGAAGAAGAAGGGAAGGAGGAAGAAGCAAAAGAAGTGGAAGAACATGCAAAAGAAGAGGAAGAAGAAGCAAAAGAGGAGGAGGAGGAAGCAAAAGAGGGGGAGGAGGAAGAGCAGGAGGAAGAAGAAGAAGAAGAAGAAGAAGAAGAAGAAGAAGAAGAAGAGGAGGAGGAGGCAGAAGGGAAGGAGGAAGAAACAAAAGAGGAGGAAGAAGAAGTAAAGGAGGGAGAGGAAGAAGCAAGAGAAGAGGAAGAGGAAGAAGCTAAAGAGGAGGAGGAGGAAGGGAAGGAGGATGAGGAAGAAGCCAAAGAGGAGGAGGAAGAGGAAGGGAAGGAGGAAGAGGAAGAAGCCAAAGAGGAGGAGGAAGAAGAAAAGGAGGAAGAGGAAGAAGTAAAAGAAGAGGAGGAGGAAGAGAAGGAGGAAGAAGAAGCAGCAAAAGAGGAAGAAGAAGNAAGAGGAGGAGGAAGAGGAAGGGAAGGAGGAAGAGGAAGAAGCCAAAGAGGAGGAGGAAGAAGAAAAGGAGGAAGAGGAAGAAGTAAAAGAAGAGGAGGAGGAAGAGAAGGAGGAAGAAGAAGCAGCAAAAGAGGAAGAAGAAGAAGCCAAAGAGGAGGAGGAAGCAGAAGGGAAGGAGGAAGATGAAGAAGCCAGAGAGGAGGAGGAAGAAGAAGGGAAGGAGGAGGAGGAAGAAACAAAAGAAGAGGAGGAAGCGAAGGAGGAAGAGGAAGAAGCCAAGGAGGAGGAGGAAGAAGTAGAGGAAGAAGAGGAAAAAGCAAAAGAAGAGGAGGAGGAAGGGAAGGAGGAAGAAGAAGTACAAGAGGGAGAGGAAGAAGAAAAAGAAGAGGAGGAGGAAGGGAAGGAGGAAGAAGCAAAAGAAGAGGAAGATGTAAAAGAGGAGGAAGAAGAAGAGGAGGAAGAGCAAAAAGAGGAGGAAGGGAAGGAGGAAGAGGAAGAAGGAACAAAGGAAGATGAGGAAGCAAAGGAAGATGAGGGTCAAACAAAAGAGGAGCAGGAAGTGGAAGAGGAAGAAAACCCAAAAGAGGAAGAGGAAGAAGAAGCAAAAGAGGAAGAAGAGGGGGAAAAAGAGGAGGAAGAAACAAAGGAGGATGAAGAGGTGGAGGAGGAGGAAAAAGAGGGGGAAGAGGAAGAACAAGAAGAAGCTCAAAATGAAGAGCAAGAAACTGAAGAAAAGTCTAAAGGTGAAGATGAAGGTGAAAATGAAGCTGAAGAAACAGAGGAGCCAGAGGATGAGGAAGTTGTGGCTGATGATGAGGCAGAGACATCAGAATGCAGAGGAGATGCTGACGGCTCTGAAACTGACAACAATCCTGAAGGAGATGCTGTGGAAGGAAATGAAGAAGCTGAGCAAGATGAAGCTGAGGCAGAAGAAGATGCAAAACCAGAGTCAGGAGATGAGGCTGAGGACAAAAACAGTGAAGGAGGTGAGAAATCTGATGAGAATGCTGAGGAACCCACTGGTGATGACCCTGACAAAGCAGATGAAAAACATGAAGACCAAGGCAACAACAAAGTTTCTGAGAAAGCCTCAAAGACCAAAGGCAAGAAAACCAGCAAAAGGTTAGAGACTCTGAAAAAATCCACAGCCTTTTCTTGTTATTCTTCTGTCGGAAACTTCTCACAGCAATCCCAGAAGGGGTCTGATGATGAAGAGGAAAGAGCAGATGAAGAGGAAGGAGTAGTCGAAGAGGAAGGAATAGTTGAAGAGGAAGCAGTAGTTGAAGAGGAATGCAAAGGTGATGATAACCCCACTAGCGACCACCCCAATGGAGAGGTTCAAAGTGATGAGAGCTCCAAACCCTCCCAGATGTATCCTGACAGTGAGGAAGAAGAAGAGGACAAAGAATCTTCAGGTTCTGATCCTGTGGGAGATGAGGAGCAGCCAGATGCTGAAGGTGCAGATCCAAAGGAGGCTGAAAACACTGAGGAAGTTCAGGCTTCTAAAAAGAAAGAAAACTCTGATGAGATTGACCAGGATGACCTGGACTTCTAGAACTGCTGACTAAAAACTGACTTTTTCTTTCTTTCTTTCTTCCTTTCTTTCTTTTTTAAAAGTATATTTTCATTACATATTTCAGTATCTCCAGTGAGGTGAGCCCTCGTAATCGGCTTTTCTTCTGAGTTAAATGTGGTAAACTCGATCTTAAATCCTGTGAGTAAGGTTGCAATTACCTGCCCTCATTTCTGGAGGGCTAGTAGCTCATTCATATCCTGTGGTCTCAATAGATAAGTGGTTTGGGGAAAGGGAAGGCTGTTGTGTTTGGGATAGCTTCTAGCTCCCTCCCTTTAAGCCGTGCTGTTTGCTGCTGGAGTGGTCTGTGGCTCTGCTGGGCATCGTCTCTGTGTGACTTTGGGATGCCTTTCAGCTGTTGCACGCCATTTTCCTGGAGAGATTGCCAATCCACAGAAACACGACAAAATCGGGATTCATTGCCAAAGTTTGGTGAGAGCCCACAGAGATGTACATTCATCTTCCTCCCTACCCTACCTTCCCTATACTCTGTATATTCATCTTTCCCTCACCTACCCCACCTCCTCTGTACCCAGAAAAAAGGGTCTGAGATATCAAAGATTTTTCCCATTTTCCTTTTTTTTTTCCTTTAGTAGATGTTGAGCTCATTCCTCATTTCACTGGAAGCCTAAACATGGAAAAAGGTCTTTCCAGTAGATCCTCTTCCAGACCCGATCTCTTTGCACTGTGCTCATCACTGTAGTGGTAGATTAAAAAGATGAGTTCACCCTGCTCACCCCTGACAATTCACCCTGTCAGGTCTCTGAGAAGTGGTTGAGTGCAATATTGACCAAATTAGGGACAGATCCAATCCCTTGTGATGTCCTTTACTATGCCAATGATGGTATCGAAGCACTTTACAACCATCTGGGATCCCTCAGACAATTTTGCACGAGGCCCTGTTCTGGAGCTAATGGGATTTTCAATGGCTCAGTGCCCCATCCTTGCAGACAAAACTTAAACCAATTTTCCCTTTAACATGGAAAAGCTTTGGGCATTTGTGCTGCAGCAAACAGCTGGAAGAGGCTGAAACATTTCTTGGAGAGCTTGGACTTTACAAACCACTGTAGAACTGCAAACTTCATTTAGCAACTGTTTTTTACCAGACTGTAACTTTTTTTTTTTTTTGCTTCCTTTGGGAAAATAGAAACATTTCTGAATAAATGCCCAGCTAATGCCAGGAGAAGTTTGACCATACCTCAACTGCATACTCCTGTAAAGCTCTTAGGGACACAGTTCATTTTATCAAAAAATTGCAGGGAGAATAAAACAGAGAGGTTGAAAACAAAATGCCTTAAATTGTATGGAGAAAAAAGTATGTGTGCAGTGTTGTGTTGGGTTTGTGAAGATGTATGCAGACATGTTTAAATAATCACTATTCCAAATTAAATAATTCCTGTGGTTTTCATTTCTAGAATCCATTTCTTAAACTTACAGCCAGAGATAAGATTCATTTCACTCAAATGAAGAACCGGGTTCGGCTCCAGAGGCAAACACCTGATTTTGGGTGTCTGAGGAATAGGGCAGTTTGGGAGAAGTCAGTGGAGAGCTGGATCTCAGCTGAGCTGTTCCCACAACGGCTGACAGTGCCTCCAGGGAGATCATCCAGGGACAACAGTGCCATCCTCAAGATGGAGAAGTGAAAATAATCTTCCTCAAAAGAAGGACAACCCTATCTGTGAGCCTCATGGAATCACAGAATGGTTTGGGTTGGAAAGACCTCGAACATCACCTGGTTCCAACCCCCTGCCATGGACAGGGACACCTTCCACTATCCCAGGTTGCTCCAAGCCCTGCCCAGCCTTGGACACTTCCAGGGATCCAGGAGCAGCCACAGCTTCTGTGGCTGGGCCTCACCACCCTCACAGAGAAGGATTTCTTCCAAATACCTGACTGAAATCTCCCCTCTTTCAATTTTTACACATAAAGACCATCAAGCCCAACTGTTAACCCAACACTGCCAAACCCACCACTAAACCATGTCCCCAGGTTCTACATCACGTATACAACACTTTTGGCTTCATAATCAGCTTTGTGACACGTCAATTCATGCAGGAGTCCAAAAAGAACTGAGCCTGGTAGTCACAGCTCTGATTGCGACATGAGGCATAGACTGGAAGTGGTACATGTTGAGTGAACTCCAAACATTCCTGGTGAAATGTCTGCCCCTGAACCACCCTCCAGACTCCCATCAGAACCAGCAGGGAGAGAGGGGCAAAGACTGTGGTTCATCTTCTGCAGGCAGCTCCTTTAGGAGGAGGGGGATTACACTGCCAGCAGGCACATTTCTACCTGCACGGTGCACAGGGAGCCTAGACAACTCCCTCAGATGAAAATCACAGAATCTCGGAATTATTAGGTTGTAAAAGACCTCCAAGACAATCAAGTCCAAGCTGTGACTGGCCTCCACCTTGTCACCCAGACCAGAGCACTGAGTGCCATGTCCAGTCATTCCCTGGACACCTCCAGGAGTGGGGACCCCAACACCTCCCTGGGCAGCCCCTTCCAAAATGTCTCATATGGGAAGAGCTGATCTCACTGCAGCAACTCTAAAGCACCTTATGTTGATGACTTTCAGGCTGTCAGGCAACAGCTCAAGCCAGTCATCTCATGGAAGCTTTAAAAGTGGGGTTTTTTGGCTCCAAGATCACAAGGGGAATGGCTTCACACTGAAAGAGCTTAGGTTGGATATTAGGAAAAAATTCTTCCTGTGAGTGTGGTGAAGCCCTGGCACAGGGTGCCCAGAGAAGCTGTGGCTGCCCCTGGATCCCTGAAGTGTCCAAGGCCAGGTTGGACAGGACTTGGAGCAACCTGGGATAGTGGAAGGTGTCCCTGCCCATGGCAGGGGGTTGGAACTGGGTGATCTTTAAGGTCCCTTCCAACCCAGACCACTCTGGGATTCTATGATTGCCTTTCTGTGTTATTGCTAAAAGCCAGTGCTGGAACTTGACAGGTTAGGGAAAGGGCAAACATTTCCCAGTATTTCTCCTGCAGCTGCTGACTTTGATCACTTTAAAGCTGCTTACACAGTCAACGCCACACCCTACTCATGTTCAATCAGTCAGTTCCTCACCTGCAGCAAGGAGAAAGAAACTAAAAGGAACACAAAAATCCAGCTGTCAAACCATGAAAACTGAAATCACCGAAGTTCCTGCCCACGAGACTTGTCCCACTCATATCTGTGTTTGTCACCGTGTCTGGGCAGTGACTCACACATATGCCAGTCATAGTCAGGGCAGAGTGAGCTCTGCTCACCAAAATCCCCACTCAGAGGGGCTGGGCAGCAGCCAGTGGGGATCCAGAGACAGATGTTGCTGAAGGAGGTGTCTCCTTCCTCCACTAGTCTCACCCAGGATCGCCCAGAGCATCCGTGAAGGAAGCAAGGAAGCTGAAAAGGATCCCTTGCAGTCACATCCCTCACGCTTGCACGGCTTCCAGCGTTTGCATTTCCCCTTGGCTGCTGTGACTCAGGCGCCTGTTGGGTCTTGCAGCTTCCCCTCTCCCTCTGACAGCACGGGAACACGTGTTCCCGGCCATCTCCAGGGCTGTCACGTTCATAGGGGCTGGGAAGATCACTCCTGTCACCACCTGGAAGGGATCACAGCTGCTGTCTTTCAGCGGCGCTGAGGAGGAGGAGGGAGCAGAGGTGACGTGAGACTTGCACAGCTGTACTTTGTGTTTTCCTGTGATCCTCTGCCTGGCTTTTGGGGTGGTTGTTTTTGTTTCTTTACCAGCCAGACAAATTGCTTCTTGATGTGCCTCGGGTTTTTTTGCCTGCTTGGTTTTGAAGTGAGAAATAGCCAGTGAAAGATGAGGAGGAGCATTGTGAAAATTCAAGTGCAAACCACGGAAATGAAGGAAATGTGCTTTCCAAAGCTGAGGTCTTTGCAGACGTGTGTGAGCAGGCTCCTCTCACTAATGGAGAGCAATAATCCCCCTTTCCTGGTGGCTCCTTGTTGACGTAGTGCCATATTTAGCTCCAACCACTTGAAATCCCAGCTGCCTGACAGGAAAGGGTGGTTTGTGGTTATTTCTGGACCTCAGGCTCCTCCAGTAGGTTTTGCTCTGGAGGGCAGGGAGAGTTTCCAAGCAGTGGATGTGCCCTGCAAGCTCCCTCTTTTTTTAATTGGAAGGTGGAGAACTTGCACTGCAGGGCTTGGTGGCTCCTTTGCAAAGTGCAGGAATCTGTGCTCCTCCTGGATGGGACGGGAACACTCAAATCTGTGCACACATCAAGCTCCAGGCATTTGGGAGGTGCAGTGTTTTGCTCCAAAAGTGTGACACTCCTTTCCTGGGGGTAAATCCATCAGTCCCACTGCTCCTCCAGAGTGGCACTTCCTCATGGATGCAGGAGGAGCAATTAGGACATAGGGTAAAAAATACACAAAACTGGTTTAAACTCTGACCAGGCATTACATCCTCGGCCACACTCAGTCCCTGCAGTTTGCCCTGCTCCAGGTGGGATACCTTGAACCAAGCAGTTGGGAAAGAGTGTCTAAAGCAGGCTTGAAACAAACACGGCCTGCTTGGGACTGTGGGGTCTCTCACCATCTTTTCTGTTGGAGCTGCCCTGCTTTTGGTGAAAAATTTTCCCAGAGTTGCAGGAAAAACTCAGCAGAGAGAGGGGCTCATTCTGCACTTCTGAATGGTGAATGACCCAGTCTTTTATATCCCAGAAAAACGCCAAACACCAAGACATCTCCTGAGCTGTGTCCATCCAACACAGCCTTTCTAGGAGGTGACTCAGCTGGGGATTCCCTAATTATTCCAGTCCTTACTTTTTTGGTGTGGTCAGCTAGGTGTGTACACATCCTCTGCAGGCCAGGGAAAGAGACAGATTATTTAGGGATGAATTCCTGATATTCCAAACTTCATGCTAAAGGCAGAAGAAGAGGTATTTTCTGTGATCCTTTAGAAAATATGAAGCCTGGAGATGTTTATTTTCTCATGCCCCTCAGCCACAGACCCCATGACCTTGTCAGGCTCAAGGAGCGACCTCCGTAACCCTGCGGCCGCTTCTAATTTTAACTCCCTGCCCTCTGATCCGAGCACCAGGGTTTGTGCAGCTCCAACAGGAAGCATCCCTGTTGACCTTTCTAATTCCAGGAGCTTGATGCTTGCTTATCCCTGCAATCCACAGGAAAACCCCTACCTAAGAGCCACCTGCACTGTTTGCAAGGAATCACATTTTGCTGCAGCTGAGAGGATCCAGCCCTGCTTGGAAAAGGATGTGTTTATTCTGAGCCCTGTGGTGTGAAAGTGGGGCTGGAGTGTGAGGGTGGAAAGGTCAGGCTGTGACAGGCTGGTGGGGTTTTTTTTCCCTCAGTAAAAAGGGCTTTGCCTATTGCAGAGTGCTGGCCAACAGACGTGACATGTATTAACCTTTCAGCTCTTGCATAAAGCATGGTGCTGGGGCTCATTTCCCAGTTTTAAAAGAGCTGAGCCAGGCTCTTTCAGGCCTGTGACAGAGAGGGAGTGGGCGTAGGAGCAAGGTCAGGACAGTGCTTCCTAAGCGGATGGAAACGCTTCCCTGTGGTGCCTAATTAGTCTATTCCAGCACAGAAATCCTCCTCCTGCACTGGGCCTGACCTGGGAGTTCTCCCTGGTCCTAGAGGCAGTCCAGCCTTGGAGCAGTGGCTACTTTGGCTCCTGTTCTGGTACTCCTGATCCCCTTGCAGAGAATGCTGTAGGACTCAGGCTCATCCAACAAACACCATCCTTCCCACTGCCATCCCAAAGCACCCTCTCCATCGCAGTAACCTCAGCCACTCAAGGCTAATTCCATGTTAAGTTTCATGAGTGGCATGGGTAAGTCTCTGCAAAGAACTCTTTGTTGTGCACTAAAACATTCGAAGAATGATTTGTGGGTTGCTAAATATTCAAATCTATGTATTTCTTTTTCCAGTATCAGCTTCTTCCCAAGTTATCCAGAGCAGGAACTTTACTGAAGTACAAGGAACCAACTCCTGCTGTTGAGAATCTCACTGAGCAGCAGGATTCACCCTCCTTAAGGAGTCAGGAGCAGGCAAGGAATGCAGCCAGGTTTGGCTCTCCCTCTGTCTGTCCTGGGCTGCAGTTCCTCTCTGGCTGTCCCTCCTTGCATCAGACACCTGATTCATCAAACCTCAGGGAGGGCAGGCACAGCCCAGCACTGCAATCCCTGCAGGAATTCAGAGTCACAGAATGCTTTGGGTTAGGAGGAACCTTAAAGGTCTTCCAGTGTCACCCCCTGCCGTGGGCAGGGACACTTTCCTCCATCCCAGGTTGCTCCAAGTCCCATCCAACCTGGCCTTGGACACTTCCAGGGATGGGGCAGGATAATGCTCTGCTCTGGGCGGGATAATGCATCAAGTTGTCCTTGAGGAAGGACACAGACCTTCTGCTCTCTCACCTTGAGGGCTGCACGACCCTCGCTGACCCCGTGCACCAGCTAAGGTGTATTTGGGGAGTTTTAAGTCTTTCCTTGATCTTTATGGTGACATCAGACATGCTAGTTGGTTTGGGCTGCTAAACCCAGTCACATGAGCAGAAAGGGAACAGAGATTTCACACTAAAATCTGCAATGATTTGAAGAATGGAGGGTTTGCTGTTAATAAAAATATTTCTGTGTTTCTGATAACCCAAATTATATTTTATGGCAGAAGCCTTGATCTCTTCCCAGTCTCCCACCTTGTCCCAAACCTAACCTTAAAGGCAAACCCATCAGTCCTAATGTGCTGTATTTCACTGGGCTTCCCAAGAAACCTGGAGAGTAAAAATTGAACCACAGGATCACAGACTGGTTGGAAGGGACCTTAAAGATCATCCAGTTCTGACCCCCTGCCATGGGCAGGGAATAGAAGGACACTAAGGAGTAACCTGAGGACAGAGCCTTAATGCTCGTCCCAGTGGTGAGAAATGTTTCATTCAGACCTGGCACAGCTGAAAATTCCATCCCAAGAGGACAAATCCACATCAAGAGTAAAATTTTGGAAGTTACGGGGGTAGTAATTTAGCTGTCTGAGCAGAGTTTTCAGCTCTGGGGATGCACTTCATAAATAAGAAAATTTAAGGAATGAGACCAAGCTAGTGAGGGCTCTGGCAATATCAGCCCACCACAGCAACGTGTGCTGGGGGGGAAGGAGAACTGAGGAGAAAAATGCACCTCTCACATGTGAGAGATGTTTCTTATCTCTCCACTGCCCACGCTGCAAGGATTTGGTTACATCAGATGTCTTTAGGAGCTGTCAGCCAGTCCCAGCAAGGGATCACGTCTAATCTCATCAGGTTTCACCTTCCTGTGACATCCCTGGGCAAGGAAAGAGGATTGTGCATCTCTGGCCACACCCTGGATTCACATCATGTGTGGGAGGGCTCTGCTGGAGAGGAAGGGCAGATGATGGGGAAGAAAATGAGTCCCCTGTCCCCCTCCCTTCTCTCACTTCCCTGTCGCTCCTCCCTATATCTTCTGGTGATCCCAGCAGGCACTGACCTTTTCCCAGCAGTATGACAGGAATCCAATGTTCCTCTTGGGCTCGGGGCTGTTCCCTGCCAGGGAGCCAGGGAAGGCACCAAGGGGAGCTGGGAGAACACACAACCCACAGCCATGGAAGAAAAGGAGAGGAGCAGAGCATCTGTCCCCAAACAGGGTCCTGGAAACATGAGCAACTACAGGAGTCTGAGTCTCTTTTCCAAATCAGGAGCGGTCCTAACCATCCTGCTCTTGGTTTTTGCCATGTTGGAGCAGACCAGCTTGTGGAGAATGAAAGGGTGGATTTGTATTAGTTTAATTAATAATCATAATTTGTAATTCAGATCTATGCTAATTACATCTACAGTTGGTGCTAAGATGGGAAGACTTTTACCATTTCCTGACCCTCAGGATCTAAAGAGACAACTCCATGAGCTGGGTGTCATAAATGAGTCTTATTGATTTGTGGGGATGATCCATAGGGAGAGGAAGATCCATTTTGCTCTGGCATGGATATACAAACCTGGAGAGGAATTTAAAACAACACCACAGCCTACATGTTACCAATAGGTAAGGTCTTATAAAGCCCTACCTATAGGGAACAGCCACAGGCTGGTATTTCTCCAGCCAACAGGTTCATAGGCCTTGATCATCATAGAATCATGGAATGGTTTGGGTGTGAATGAATCTTAAAGCTCATCTTGTTCCTTGAGGAGGGACACCTCCCACTATCCCAGGTTGCTCCAAGCCCCATCCAACCCGGCCTTGGACGCTTCCAGGGATCCAGGGACAGCCACAGCTTCTCTGGGCACCCCGAGCTTCTCACTGCCCTCAGAGGGAAGAATTTCCTCCCAGTATCCCGTCTAAGGATCTGGTCAGTGTTTTCAGAGCAGGCTATGCCACGCACAGTCAGCAAAAACAGACACAAGAATGTTTTATCAAGTCCCACCAGTGTCTTTCAGTCAGGGGTATAAGCAGGGAACTGAGCTCTTGAGTGGTCTCAAGATTTCCCATCTGGAAGGTGTTTTTCTTGGCATAACTTATCCACGGGGAGAACATGATCTTCCATGGCAATGCCCTAACTGCTGGAATATCCAATCCTTGCCATACACCATTGGATAGTTTGATGACAGAGAACCAGTGCAGAGCACCTACAGATTAGTGCCCTTTCCTGTAACACAGAAAATACTGGTTCAAGCTCCATGTGGAGCTATTTTACAAGGGCATCCTGACAGTGAGGGGAGAGGGTCTAGCTGCTCAAAAGGCACGAGGTTCCTTCCTCCTGCTGCACAAATCTGTGCAAGGAACAAGCTGGCACCTTCTGCGTGCACCCTCTGGATCAATCCCCAAAGCTAAGCAGGTAGGGACACGCTCAGCTGGTGAATCCCAGCAGGGTTGAGGGGTGAGTAAGCTCCTCACTGATCATCACTGCTGAGAATCGGGCAGCTCCAAACATGTCCTGAAATGGAGAAATTTGTATGTGGTGAGGACTGGACTGATGGGAATAAAGAGCCACCAGTGCATCTAGGGGTAGGTGGTGGCCAACTATTCCTTTTGGGAATTAACTACCCTGAAGGTTTGCAGCACTGAAATCCCAAGAGAGATGAATAGCACAGGGCCTTTGTTAAGCTCAGGGAATCCAGAACACCAATTTTTTTAAGAGTTAGACTCACTAATTTTCTTCATCCCTGATGGAGCAGAAGCAATTTGCTCAGCAGAACTGGGCATTGTCCTCTGCTCTTTGGTGACCAGGGACAGAACACAGGGAATGGCTGGAGCTGTGCCAGGGAGGGTTAGGCTGGATATCAGGAAAAGGTTCTTTCCCAGAGGGTGCTGGGGCACTGCCCAGGCTCCCCAGTGGCTCCAAAGCTGCCAGAGCTCCAGGAGACTTTGGACAACACTCTCAGAGATGCACAGGGTGGGATTGTTGGGGTGTCTCTGCAGGCCCAGGAGTTGGACTGGATCATCCTTGTGGGTCCCTTCCAGCTCCAGATATTCTGTGATTCTACAGCTTCCCTGTAGCAATGAAGAGGAGGAGAGGAAGGCCACAACAAAGACAATGGAAGTCTCATCTAAAGACTAAGGGATTGCCTTCCAGTTCGGGGAATGCTGGGTGAATGTTGATGGATGATGAACTGAAGCTTCACTATGCCTTCCTGGAGACCCTGTCACCCTGCTGGAGTCACCCATGCACAGTGGGCACAGCAGGGAAAGAGCAAAGCAATCCTCATCCTTGCGAGCTGTAAGGGCATGTGTAACCTCAGGTCTGTACAGATCCCTGCAGTCCAGCTCCTTGGACACCCGTGCCAACATCCCATCACTTCCTTGCATCCGTACATACGTGCAGCCCTCCCACCTCCCTTCCATTCTGGACTCTCCTCAGCACCAAAAGCTGCAGTTCAATTTACCAGGGATGGATGAATTTGGATTAGATTGGTGCCACGTGTACAAGTGGCAGCTGTTTCGTCATGGACGCGACGCGCAGCAGACTCTCCTGGATATTTGTCCAAACTCCACTGGCAGGATGGGTTTGCTCTCTGCGTGTGGCAGCTCAGGACCCAGAGAGCATCTCAAGTGGCACTCGCTGCCTGTGTAGGGACAAGCGAGTCACCCCTGCTCCCTGGAACTGGTGTTTAGCAGGAAGTTCACCTGGGGACACCTGAGGGTGCCCTGACCTCCCGTGCCCACGACCTGGAGCTGTCTGTAAAGTGAGGTGAACCCTGCCCTGAGCATCAAGGAGAGAAATGATAAAGTCATAGAATCCTTTAATGGTTTGAGTGGGAAGGGACCTTAAAAATCATCCAGTTCCACCCCCTGCCATGAGCAGGGACATCTTTCACTGTCCCAGGTTGATCCAAGCCCTGTCCAGTCTGGCCTTGGACACTTCCAGGGATCCAGGGGCAGCCACAGCTTCTCTGAGCAGGTACTCACAAAGTCAGATACTCACAGAGGGAGAAATCTCACCTTTACTGAGTAGTGCATCCCATTAGTTCATCCCAGAACACTGGCAGAGAGTTGTATTTTTTCAGGAGTGGTATTACAGCTGCAGTAACTCCCAGACCTGGGGGAAGAAAAAAAAATCCAAGCATAAAATATGAAGTTCGGCCACTGGAGTGAGTTCCCTGCTGCTTTTACCTTTTCCAGGAAAAAGGTGTTCCATTGGGATCCACATCTTCCAGGTGAGGAAACCTAGCAAAAGACCACCCTGTCTCCATGTTTGCAATCCCTTCCTCCTTTGTGAGATCTCTGTGGAGTCTTCCTTCAACGCCTAAAGAGAGGAAAGATAAAACCCCACATCACGGGACAGAGGAGAAACCAGGCAACTGGGCTGAGACACCACTGGAATAATCCCTGTGATTATATATAATAGTCTATATATATATAATTATATATATGTAATATATATATTATATATAATAATTATAATAATATAATATGGAGATATATGAATGATGACAATCCCAAGAAGCCCAGCAATTTAAGAAGGTTAGAGTGGGACTTTTTACAAGATCATGCAGTGACAGGACAAAGGAGAATGACTTTAAGCTGACAGAGGGCAGGGATGGATGGGATACTGGGAAGAAATTCTTCCCTGTGAGGGTGGGGAGGCCCTGGCACAGGGTGCCCAGAGAAGCTGTGGCTGCCCCTGGATCCCTGGAAGTGTCCAAGGCCAGGCTGGACAGGGCTTGGAGCAGGCTGGGATAGTGGAAGATTTCACTGCCCATGGCAGGGGGTGGAACTGGATGGTCTTGAAGGTTCTTTCAAACCAAACCATTCCATGGTTCTGTGATCTTGGAAGAGCTGAGTACACTAAATGTGAACAAGCAATGGCAGATTGTATCCCAGCCCTTCAGAAATGGAATTGCAGAGAGACAGATTGAGACAGGGAAATGGGTTAAGTGGGTTATAGAAAAATGTAAAAAGATCAAAAAAGAGAGGGTGACAAGACAGCAAAATTGAGATGGAGGGAAGTGCTCCACCACTACAGACAGCAGTGTAAATAAATCAGGTGTGCCAGAAATAAGTGAAACTACCACATCATCATCTAGCTCCTCTCTCTACCCTGAAAAACAGTTTCTGCCTGTCTCTTCTTGTCCAGGCAAGTTTTAAAACCTCCTGAGGTTGGGTTTAAAGAGTGTGATGTGTATTTTCTTGCCTTTTTCTTACCTGCAGTTCTTCAGTGAACTGCAGAAATAAACACAGGTGGACAAAGCATGAGAACACTGCAGCAGAAAAGATGGGAAGAACGAGCAGGGCAAAGGGAGGAAGCAGCAATGCCAAAAGGCAGCTGGGAATAGCTGGGGATCAGCTGTAAGAGGAAGGCTTCAGTTTGATGTATGGTGCCAGAGATGTTATTAATGATTTGCTGGTTTTTACCTTTAAAAACTTGGGGTGGATTATTTATTATGTCACCACAGAGCTCGTATGATCTATGAAAGGGATGATAATATGTACCTGTTCCCGGCCTCTCAGATTCACTGCGTTTTTACAGCCTTTAATTAGGATTTAATTCTGCACTCCTGACACAGAGGAAGAGTTTGTGGTGTATACTAACAGAAAAGAAAAGAAAAACACTTCCCTCGCTTGCTTAAAGCATCCCATTTGACCATGAATGAACAGCTCTGCTGAGAGTCATCACAGCATTTTCATAGGTAGAAGGATTTCTTTTCCTCTGAAAATGATGAATAACCCAGGGAAACCCAACTGGACTAGAAATATTGTTAAATTGGTTCCTTCAGGGAAGTTAGCCAGGAAAGCAGTGGGCATTAGCTGCATTCTGAGTGGGAATCTCTGCAGTAGGGGTGCTGTTCTGCATTTGGGAGAAAATGCTGCTGATTTGGGTCCAGAATCATCATTTGAGGCTGGAGAAAGGCAGGAGCTGCATATCCAACTCAGCCAACATCCTCACCTGGCATGCACAGGCAGAACTGCAGATAACCTACAGTCACTGGTGTCCTCAGCACCATCTGAGTGTTTTCCCCTGGAAATCCTTCTTCTCTTCTCTTCTCTTCTCTTCTCTTCTCTTCTCTTCTCTCTTCTCTTCTCTTCTCTTCTCTTCTCTTCTCTTCTCTTCTCTCTCCTCTCCTCTCCTCTCCTCTCCTCTCCTCTCCCACTGCAGACTGAGATCCAAAGGGATTGTACTGGGCATGGCATAGCCTGGCAGTGAGTCAGCCCAAAATGGCAAGGGAAGCGAGGAAAGGTGACGGGTGTCAAGAAACGGGGTGAGGGAACTGTCAGAGAAGAGCAGCTCAGCGCAGGCACACCCAAGGCAGAGCTGCTCTAGGTGAAGGTCAGTGCAGAGGACGTGGGTGTGAAGTGCTCCTCCCAAAGCTCCAGGATGGAGAGTGCCTGGATCACTCCAGCTCTGCCTGGCACTGAGATCTGCAGGGAATTTTGAAGCTGTATGATTGAGAAAAACAGATTTTCTGGCTCCCTTGGTTCTCTGCACACACTGAGAAATCCCATAAGCACTGCACCAGGCTGAACTCGCCCTTTGGGCAGGAGAAGGCTCCAAATTTGCAGGTTGAGTGTAGCCATGGCACTGAGGAAATGGAGACTTCAGAGGCTGTTTTATTGTGTTCCTGTTCTCCTCCATGAGCAGAGCACCAATTCCCGGTGGTTTGGAGAAGGACAATAATAAAACAACCAGAACAACTATTCTGAATAGTGGGAAAATGCACTTTTATCCTTCTCCTGGCCTGATTCTTCCCCTTCTCAATGCCTCTCTGAGTGTTTTTGTTGGTTGATAGCTTCAGTGTGGGACTGAGGATGTGGGTGTTCATTCAATAAGTACCAAGGGCACTTGCAATGTACATTTTCCTGCCCAGGGGCACTCAGGCTCCTTAATTCCACCTGCCTGGGACTTGGGTGGGTGGGAGTTGGGTGTTGGGGGGGTCAGGAGATGACTTATCTGTGCTTGTCTCATGGTGATGATGGCAAGTTTCTAACAGAGGGAGAATCAAAAAATCCTGGAATGGTTTGGGTTGGAAAAGACCTTAAAGCTCTTCTCATTCCACCCCCCATGGGCAGGGACACCTCCCACTATCCCAGGTTGCTCCAAGCCTTGGCCAACCTGGCCTTGGACACTTCCATGCATGGAAGACCACAGTTTCTTTTGTGATGTTATAGATTTAGTCCTCAGGACATGGTTTGTTCTCATCATTCCAGCACCAGTGACCTGCAAATCCTCACCTGGACTATCCCAAGATGAGGCCATGAAGAAAGAGCAAAAGGGATGGCCCAGGTGTCCCGGAATCATCCACGCTGATCCTTTAGCAGGAAAGTGGAGCTGCAGGAGGAATGTGAGGAATAAAGCTCAGGACAGAGCTGACATGAGCTGTGGGACGAGCAGAGCCACCAGTAATTCAAGATGTTCACTATTATTTTCATTAAACTGCAAGGAGGCATTAAGGGATCATGGATGTGATGTGACTTTCCCAAAACCATTCCAGGCACAAACCAGTTCCTGCCTTCCAAGCTGTGTTCCCACCATTTCCCATCCTGTCTGCAAGCAGAGTCTCATACCAGCCTAAAAACCCAGCTGCTGCCAATCAGGGGAAAAAAAAATTAAGAACAGACCATTTGGAAAATCCAGTAGTCCTTGAGCAAAGCATGAGGTCTCCACATACCACTGGTGGTAAGACTTTAACCTAAACTGATGTTAAAACAGAAATCAGACATGGTCCCTGCTTAATTTAAAGCAAACATTTGCCATTAAAACATGTTTCAGTTATTAAAATTAATTACATAAACAAGTAGCAGCCTGAATTAACTTTAGGTTGAACCATTTACTCAAGCTGAGACTCTGAGGCTCATTTTTCAGTTTCAGCCTTGCTGGGGATGATATAAAGCTCCCTATAACCTCTGTGGCCTGGAAGAAGCCACGCTCAGTCAATACCCCCTGAGAATGACAGGTCCCAAATCCCACTGCAAGCCGTGATGGATTGTCCTGGGGTGAGATTTCATCCATCTCCTGCTTTCAGAGGGGAGCTGACACGGATAATTGGTGTCACTTTTGCTGGGACCGTGCCAAATGCTGACAAAACAGTTCCTAATCAGAAGTGCTGGGGTTTGTGAGCTGGGCAGCAGGGAGGTGTCACTGTGGCAGTGAGCTCGAGGGGTCTCAGCTGGCTGGGACAGAGAGGCCTCTTGGCTGCTGCAAGAGCTCAGTGCTGTGACAAAGGTTGGTGGCACCGGCTTGGCAAGAGCTCTGCAAACATGGAAACCCAACAAAAGTCTCACCCTGAGTCCTGGAGAGCTCAGGAGAAAGGGCAGCAGCCCCTTTTTCTGCAAGTCAGCCCTTAATCCTCTCTTGGAAGACCCACAGGATGCTGCCATTCAGTATGGGGAAAGATTCTTTGGTGCCATATGCTGCTGCATCACTGTATATGGTCTCAACCCTGAAAATCTGATTATTTCTACAGTGGTTCAGGAGAGACAAGGATTAGTGACTTTCTCAACATCCCAAAGGGAGTCTGGATCCAGGGACTGACCCTGTGTTCCTACAAAACTCCTCCTGCACCACAGTCCCCACCACTTTGTTGCAGCCATTGTCCCCCTCCTGCTTTTCACCAAGGGCAGGCTGTGCCCCCAGCCCTCACTCAGCCCCCAGCACCAGCAAAACACAGCTGGGATAGGGAGCTATTCCCTGGGAAATTGATCCATCCTGACAGGCTCCTGGGATAAATCAAAGTTATCTCCACTAAGCCTCAGGGGTGACTGATACCACAGGACAAGGCTCACTGAGGAGCTTCAGGCTGTAAGAGGGATTCACCCAGTAAAAACACCCCCGTTTCCACCCTTAAGAACTTGGATTTGGAGACACATGAATAGGGGGAGGGTTTTTTCCATGTCCCCAGGGCTTTTAAAGGCTGCTTAATTGTGCTGCTCCTCTCCCACTTTTCCTTTGCCGCATTGTTAGCGTTATCAACAATTCCCATGCTATAGCACCACGCAGGAAAATAATTCCACACCTGGCACTGGGCTCATATCCTGTCTGCAGGGGCCACAGGGCGAACAATCGGGTCTGCAGCTCCCGTATGGCACCGAGCACGGAGCGGGGAAGGAAACCTGGGGCAGCGGCACAATTGGCGGGGAAGCATCGGCCGCGCTCCGGGTAAGTTTTGGCCACTGCCGGATTTGCTGCTGGAGCTCGGGGCTGGGATTTAGGGACCCGCGTGCGTTGGACGCCCTCTGCTGCTGGTAAATGTGAGTTCATCGTGGTCCTCTTGAGGCCAGACCCAAGGTCGCGGAATCACGGAATCACAGAGTCATAGAAACATGGGATCACAGGATCACAGGACCGTGGGATCATGGGGTCACAGAACAGCAGAATCATGGAAAGAACCTTGGAATCATGGAATCACAGCGCCAGGATATCACAGAATCATAGAACCGTAATATCACGGAATCCTGGAATCACAGAACCATGGAACCATTGAGCCATGGCATCACAGAATCACAGAGCCATGACATAATGGAATCATAGAACCATGATATCATGGAATCATGGAATCATGGAATCATGGAATCATAGAGCCATGCCATCATAGAATCATAGAGCCATGACATCATGGAATCATGGAATCATGGAATGATAAAATCATAGAGCCATGACATCATAGAATCATAGAACCATGATATCATGGAATCATGGAATCATGGAATCATGGAATCATAGAGCCATGACATCATAGAATCATAGAGCAATGACATCATAGAACCATGGAATCATAGAGCCATGACATCATAGGATCATAGAACCATGACATCACAGAATCATGGAATCATAGAACCATGGAACCTTTGAACCATGACATCATAGAATCACAGAGCCATGACATCATGGAACCATTGAGCCATGACATCATAGAATCATAGAACCATGATATCATGGAATAATGGAATCCTGGAATCATAAAATCATAGATCCATGACATCACAGAATCATAGAACCATGATATCACAGAATAATGTAATCATAGAACCATGGAACCATTGAGCCATGACATCACAGAATCACAGAGCCATGACATCACAGAATCATGGAATCATAGAGCCATGATATCATGGAATAATGGAATCCTGGAATCACAAAATCATAGAGCCATGACATCATAGAATCATAGAACCATGATATCATGGAATCATGGAATCATAAAATCATAGAGCTAAGATATCATGGAATCATAGAACCATGATATCACGGAATCATGGAATCATGGAATCATAGAGCCATGACATCACAGAATCATAGAGCAATGACATCATAGAACCATGGAATCATAGAGCCATGACATCATAGAATCATGGAACCATGATATCACAGGATCATGGAATCATGGAATCATAGAACCATGATGCCATGGAATCTATAGAACCACGATGTCATGGAATCATAGAACCACAATGTCACAGAATCATAGAATCACAGAATCATGGAATAACAGAATGTCAGAATGGTTTGGGTTGAAAGGGACCTTAAAAATCATCTCATTCCAAGCCCCTGCCATGGACAGCTCTGTTTTTACATGAGCATAAAATAATAACAACAATATGGAATGGAAGGGCCCTGTAGGCCATGCCCAACCCCCAAAACAAAATAATTTTTGCTTGAATTCTGATTGTTGGAACTTTTTCCATCTTCTTCTTAAACCTTCTTTTGAATGATATTTTTTCCCTGCTCCATTCTGCTCCTCCACCAGTCTAACAGAACGGCCAGTTGTGCTCCAGTGCTACATTCCAGTAGTACGAATGCAGCCATTGGCTCTGAACTCCTCAGTAGCCCATCTAAAATTTCTCTTAGCCCAGGAAAACTGTGCCTGCCCCACCCCTGGAAGTGTCCAAGGCTGGGTTGGACGGGGCTTGGAGCAACCTGGGATAGTGGAAGGTGTCCCTGCCCATGGCAGGGGAGTAGAATGGGATGAGTGTTAAGGTCCCTTCTAAAACAAACCATTTTAGAATTCTATGATTGAGGTCCCCACAACCATCACCCCAATATCTCACAGAGTTTCTGAAATTCTGAAGTCTGGCTCAGCTTTGTCTCCCAGGATCATGACTTTCCCCATCCCTGGATGGCACAGCTGAAGTTGAGGACACAGATCTGACCTTTCAGGTTGAATCTTCTTCCAAAACCTCTCCATTTTCATTGACTTGCCCACCTTTTCTGACAAGATCTCCACACCAGGCTGGCAGCCTCCTGAGGTCACCTGATCACTGGACAGGGCAAAGATGCCCTTTAAGATGTGTATTTTGCTTTGGGCAAAGGCTTAGAATTACCTGATTTAATAACTGTGGCTGTTCTGCAGGGATTTTATCCAGGCTGAAATATGTTTGGTGACCTATGCAGACAGAAAACATCCTGCATTTTCTCTTGGTATCAAGATTTTTTAATTGGAGCTTTTAAGAAATCCCTTTGTCAATCCAATCCCTCTTTCTCTCTGACTGTGCTGTGATCCTACAGCCCAGGGAGCAACCTGAGGCAGCACGTCTGAAAGGAAGTGCCTTGTGGGGTCTCATGGGAACACACACCTTGTGGACTGATTTCTGGAGTCCTGGAGTCAGAAACAGCATCCAGGCTGTGCTCTGACTGATTTTTGAAGGCACACTGACCCTGTTTCAACACCTTGGCATCCAAGAAAAACCCTTAGGGAATCAAGGACTCAATGTCCAAAGTTTAGGTGCCCACTCTGAATCATTTTAGTGTTGTAGAAAAACTTCATCCTCACCTGTCGATAAAAGCAGTCAGGAGGATTAGGGAATGCTTAGGTTCAAATTCCTCATCCTAGGGGTGCTTCAGACCAACACCTGTGAATTGCACCAAGGTGTAATGGACCTTAGGATGAGCCAGGCTGTGATCAGGGCTCCTTTACTCCACACATGACATTTGCCCTCCCTTTGGGCCTTTCCCCTCCACTTGGGGAGCACCTGTGTAGGAGCTTTGTTAGTGGCCTGCTCCAGCAAGCAGTCAAGGTACCTATAAAGAGCAGGATTCTATTCAGGATCCTCAGCTGCTTAGGACCTCTTCCCACCCAAATTCTGTTCAGGACTCTAACATGCTTAAGACCTCTTCTCACTCAAACTTGAATACCTTGTGCCCACCCTGCCCAGCTGTGTCCCCCCTGCAAAGGCTGTCCTCTGTTTTACACCCCCAGCCAGCTCACATGGGTGACTTACAGCCCCCAGACCCCACCCTTGTGGGTTTGGTTTTCAGGGAAGCCAGGGTAGTTTGGATCACTTTTTTTTTCCCCCCACTGAGAGGAGGCAGACAGAGCTTTCCAGTAAGAAATCTGAATGAGCCCCCCACTCCCAGAGGGAGCTGGATGCCTCCTTCAGCTCCCAGGGATGAGGGCACCTCCCAGCTGTGTCCCTCGATGCTCCGTGGAGGTGACAAACCCTCCCCCGTCCCTCTCTCTCCCACGTCCCACCTGCACCCAGACGTGGCAGCGCTCCAGGCTCCCAGGCACTGATGAAAGTGTGGAGATTTACTTCTGGCGTTGGGAATTATTTCATCTTGACAAAACAACAGCCGTATTTCCTGTATCTGTACACAAAAGAAATAACAGGCAAAAGTGTATCGAGTGGATTTATCTACACAGGATTTTGCCTTACAAGGAACAATGGAAACTCGAATCCATGTGGTTGCCCAACCACAGCAGAGTATTTGGATTTTTTTTTTTTTTTTGGAAAATATTGTGCATAGGGGAGTTCCTTAACACAGCAAGACAGCAGGCAGCTTCCTGTTATGAAAACAGTCAACAACCTGACATTCAGCAATCTGACATTCCCCGCACCCAACGTGATAAACAGGGCTGATAACAATCTGCCACAATAGGTACAATAGCACCCCCCATAAAGGAATAGGACGTGGACAGAGCCTCAATACACAAATATCCCAAACCATCTCTTCCAGTTTCTTTTATACAGTAGATAATCTCATCCTGCTTTCCATATTTTCCCAACATTGATTCATTTCCCCTCAGGCAGGGGTCAAAGTGGGAGCTGGGTGTTTGACACCACTTTCTCGCAGGTCTTTGTAGTTCAGAGGCAATGGGTTGAGATCTGAAAACTGTTTACCGGGTTTCCCTTCCTCCTGCCATTCATGATCCCTGCATTTCAATGCCACAGCTGCTGGAGTCCTCTAGCTTGTCCCCAGAGTCACCTCCTCGATCTGAATTAAATCCCAGAAGCAAAACAAAAAATAGTGGGAACCTCTTCCCCCTTCCATGACCCTGGTAATGGATGCTGGAGCTGCCTTTTTTCCTCCTTGATTCTCTGTGGCCTCCACCACAGTGATGCCCTGAGTTTCTCTGCTAAGGCTGCAGAAGAAATATCAGATAATGTTAATTTCCCACCAAGTAAGTGCTGGATGAACTTTTCCTCCGTCTGAAAGTGACTGCAAAATAAAAGAAGAGGATCTCCTTCACTGCTACTTAGCTCCTAGGCTGCCCAGAGAAGCTGTGGCTGCCCCATCCCTGGAAGTGCCCAAGGCCAGGTTGGACAGGGCTTGGAGCAACCTGGGATAGTGGAAGGTGTCCCAGCCCATGGAAAGGGGTGGGAACTGAATGAGCTTTCAGGTCCTTTCCAACCCAAAACATTCTGGAATTCTATGATTCCTGTATTTATTTTAAAAGGGCTTTGACCATTTTCCAGCCCCTCCAGAAACTCCAGTGAGGTTTAGTGGAGCATCTCCCAACTGTCCCCCACAGATTGCAATTCCTTTTCTACATCCCGTAGGAAAATAATAAAGACTCATCTGCTGTGTACTAAGATCCTTTGGGTACCTCCCGGGCAGGAGAAACAGGAGGGACACAGCCTAATCCTCATCTTTTGCTCTCAAAGAAAGGACAATCTCTCCCTGGCTGGCAGGAGTCTTTGTGGAGGGGAGGATATGATCTGTAACATGGAGAATTTTGAAGCACTCCTTGGAGGCACAAATCAGTCCCACTGGCCCTTGATTCCGCTGCTCACTCACAAAGAATCTTCCTCTGAAGCTTCCTTTGAAGCCAACATTCCCATCCAGGCAGCACAGCTCCAGCAGGAGATGGGAATGAGGGTGGGCATCATCCCATGCGAGCTGGGCACCGGAAGGTTGTGTCCCACGTGCAATACCTGGCCAGAGGTAGCATTTATGATTTAGCACAGAATTTATTGCTTTTAAAGGTATCTGAGCTCTTTCTGCCATGCTTTGTTACAACAAGCTACCTCAGGCTGGTCTTGCTGGTGACTTGGGGACAAGGCCATCAGCAGCACAGAGCCAAGAGGTTGTCCCGGTGCTCCCAGACATCTGAGGAATTCCTCTGGGATGGAGGTGCACAACCTTCACCTCCCTTGAGCTCTGGTGCCTGTGCCTGCCTCCCAAGGGAAGCAAGGACGGTGGCTCCCTTTGAAAGCACAGCTGGAGGAGGCTCTTGTTCAGCAGGTTGCTGTTTCCATGAGGATGCTGAAGCACCTTTGTCTCTTCACCAGGAGGCCAGTGCCTGGGGAGCTGGGCCCTGATGTCAGGGCAATATTCTTTGCAGCCAGGAGTCTCCTGGGTTATCACTCTGACTGCTGGCCCAGGTCTCACTCAGTGAACAGGCACCAGTTTTTCCCTTGATCACATGGCTCTAATTCCCTTCTGCACCACCCCATCCATGAGAAAAGGACAGGTGGAGGTCAAACCACCAATCCTGGCGAGGTTTATGATGGAAATTAGGAAAAGATTCTTCCCCCAGAGGGTGGTCAGGCACTGAACAGGCTCCTCAGGGAATTGCCACGTTCCCAAGGCTGTCAGAGCTCCAGGAGTGTTTGCACAATGCTCTCAGGCACAGGGTGGGATTGCTGGGGTCTCCTGTGCAGGGCCAGGAGTTGGATTTGATTATCCTGGTGGGTCTCTTGCAACTCAAGATATTGCAGCCTAGTCCAGTCTAGAAAATAGCCGTGTATCCAACCCTTATCACAAAGCATGAGGTGACATCTGGAAGTATCTGTGTCACCTATTAAGATCAGTCAAGAACACTCAGAAAAACCATCCTAAAAGCCAAAGAGAGAAAGAGAAAAATCAACCCCATCTGGTCAGAGGAGCCCCTGCCGTGCAGCAAAGTCTTTGTGTGTGGCCGAGACTGTGAGGGAAGGAGCTGTGCTGCCTCAGGTCATGGTGACACCGTGTCTGGCACCACTTGGAAATCACAAGGACCAACATCTTGACCCTGGGGCAGCACTTGAAAGCACCCTTGGCTCAAACCTTGCAGGGGAAGAAATGTGAAGAGCATCGAGGGCAGTGAGAGCTGCACTGGGGATCTGGGAACCAGCGCAGGTTTTCCTCGTGGGGAAATGTCTCTGCCATGCAAACACACTCATTAAAATGGGCTCATGCTCATTAGAAACGGGCTCTATCTCTACCAGCCAGGGCCAGGACTTGCTCCTAGCCGTGTCCCTGTGGAAGTTGCCCTCTGACCCATGGGACAGGGGTCCCACACAAGATTCCCAGCTGGTCACTGGTCCGTGCTGATGCCTGTGCCATTGCTGGGCTCGCAGTTGCTGGGCTGGGCCAAACCCATGTCAAGGAACGCTCAAACAATCCAGCAGTGTGGATGAAGGAATTCCTGTCTGGGGTGATTTACTGGTATGATGCAGCCCTCGAGCCCTCCGTGACCTCGTTTGGTCACAGTATCTGATTTATGCCACCGTTAATTGCCATAATTCACTGTTTCCGCTGCAGTAACAGCGAGGAGCCTCGGGCTGGAGAAGAAATGCTTGTGCTGGGTGCTGCTCAAAAGCAGAGCAGGCCATTTCTGCTCTGAAAAGGGCCTGCAAATCAAAATATAACCTGTGAGAAGGAGAACCAGCACCCACAGGGGCAGGGGAAGGTGGCTGCAGTGACAACTCACACCCCTCTGATCTCCTGATGGGGTGGGAAAGGGCTTTTAAAGCGAAAAATGAGACTTTTAAGGACAGACCAGAAGGAGAATCCCGTGTGCATGCACAGCAAGGTCCTTGCCCTCACAGGGCACGGTGTATTTGTCAGAGAGCAGCCAGTGCTACCTGCCAGGCACCCACCCTGGAGCAGGAGGGTGCAAAACCTTCCCAGGCCACTCAGGGATTGGGTCATATCCTCATTTCACAGGTGCAAAATGACCCTAAAGCAAACACTGTGGTGCACGAGTGGCTCATGTGTTGCACTTGGGTTGTTTGCAAACCCTTCAGCTTTTATGTGCTCTGTACCTGGGAGATGTTGAGCTGAGCAGCTGTGTTTGACCAGCAAGCCCCCAGTGCCTCCTGGTCCCTCATCTCTGCCTCAAATGGTCTCAGGATCAACACCAAAAGCTGCTCTTCCAGCAACCAAAGGGACTTTCCCTCTCCCTTTCCATTAGAAATGGAAAAAAAAGTTTCTGCGTGCACCAAGGTGGCCACTGCATCATTTATAGGTGGGTAACACTGGTTTAGGAGGGATTACAATAATTTTTTACATTTTTTTCTTCATAGCTGGGCTCCATGGAGAGCCTCACTCACCTCCTTTGCTCCTCGTTCCTTGAGAGGCATTTTTTGTTAACACAGAGAAGGCAGGATTTGCCCTTGTGCCCTGTCCAAGAAAAAGAGAGAAAAATAGCCCCAAACAATTGCAAAGCTTTCATTTGAGAAATTAATCCACAAGGGAGCAAGGTTAAAAATAAAGTTCTTTGGCCAGGGCCTTTATAATCTCCAACCATATTCTCTGGAATATAATTCATAAGCACAATATGTTTTTTTGTTGTGAATGAGTGTGAAGTACCAGAAAAGGAAAGAGGAAACCCCTAATGTAGTCCTGAATAGACCTGTGAAAAAGGATAATAAAACTTGTCCTGGATTTCCTTTAGCAGCAGGTGCTTCCTTTGGAGTTTCTATTCATTCAGACTTTGGGCAGACACAGCCTGCCAATTTTTTTTTTTTTTTTAACTTTTTGTAAACACAGCACTCAGTTGATCTGAGTGATGGTGAATTTGTCCTCTTGGCCACTGTCAAGCTCATGGGCTCACAAGGTCAGTGGCAAAGTTTCTCCAAGCTTCTTGGGGTTCCCTTCCAGACCTGACAGGTGGAAAGGTGCTACCTCAGGTCAGGAGGTTTCCTCAAGAATCCAAGGCTGGGAGGCCCCAAATTTCCATTTTAAATTGACAATCCCATCATTTCTGGTGAGACATCCACACTTGCCCATCCACAGCAAGACACCAGCAAGGGAATGCAGCTCCTCAGCCTCCCAAGGCTCATTTCTGGGGAAAAAACAGGATACTGAGCACTGCTTGATGCCTATAAAACCTTTAACCAGAGGATGAAAATTGCACAGCATGTGAAGGCCTACATTGTCCAGACCCTTTAGCTTTCAACATCTCCCTGGACAACACCAGGAAAACCCAACTTCTCCCTGTCAAACACAGCCTGGCTTCCCTCCCAAGCCCTTTTCCCAAGCAGAGACAGCACCACAAACTCCCCCATTCATGGAACCCCAGCGTGGTTTGGGTTGGGAAGGGACCTTACAGCTCATCTTGTTATGTACACACACAGAAAAAGGCAGTTTCCTCCAAGGAGCTGAAAAGCTGAATTCACCTTCCCTGAAATTGCTGCAACAGTTGACACTTACATGAGGAAAATACTGCATATATTACAATATATCACAACATATTACAAATCTTCTTGTCTGCCTAAAGGAAGGAGGGATTGGAACAAGAGGATCTTTAGGGTCCCTTCCAACCCAAACTGTCAGAACGGCTGTTTTTTAGGTGCCTTTAATGAATATATATTATCTTCTTCAGTTGCTTTGTCTTGCCAACATCCTCCCTGACTGCTCCAACTCACTCCCACTGAGGAAAACACAAACAGCTCATCCCACTCCCTATATTTAACATTCCAAACCTGGCACAGATTTGTGCCAGCCCTGGTAACAATGGCATGCAACACCTGTCAGTGACTACATTTGCCCAGGGATTCACTCTGTTCCATGCTGTGTGTGTTTAATAATTCCTGCAAACAATGGGGCAAATAAACTTTTCTTTTCCTTTTTTTTTTTTTTTTTCTCAGCTCTCACTCAAGCCAACACCACAGTCCAAATTGTACATGAGGGGCCTGCAGAGGCTGGTGGTCGTTTCCTAGACATGAGGCCTCTTTCCCTCAAAAAAGATGTTGTCAGCAGCTCTGAGCTCAGAGAGGGCATTTTCCACTTGTATGGAAGGAAGGAAGAGGAAGAATGAGCAGGAAAGGGGCAGCGTCGTGCAGGGCTCTGAAGGCAAAGGATGATGAATTTGAACTTCAAGCAGGGGATGACAGACAGATCTTCTGAGAAAGATCTGAGCAAAAGGATGAGGGATGTGTGGAGTGCACGGCCAAGGCTGGAATAACAAGGGATTACAGGAGCCAGTGAGGTGGGAGCTGTTGACCAGAGGGACTGGAACACTCTGCAGCTCTGTCCTGGAACACATCCCTGTGCAGGGATGGGGAGCTTGTGGAGCTCCTGGAGAGAGTCCAGAGGAGGCCACGGAGATGCTCCAGGGGCTGGAGCCCCTCTGCTCTGGAGCCAGGCTGAGAGAGCTGGGGGTGTTCCCCTGGAGAAGAGAAGGATCCAGGGAGAGCTCAGAGCCCCTTCCAGGGCCTAAAGGGGCTCCAGGAGAGCTGGAGAGGGACTGGGGACAAGGGATGGAGGGACAGGACAGGGGGAATGGCTTCCCACTGCCAGAGGGCAGGGATAGATGGGATATTGGGAAGGAATTCCTGGCTGTGAGGGTGGTGGGGCCCTGGCACAGGGTGCCCAGAGCAGCTGTGGCTGCTCTGGCTCCCTGGAAGGGTCCAAGGCCAGGCTGGATGGAGCTTGGATCAGCCTGGGATAGTGGAAGTTGTCCCTGCCCATGGCAGGGGGTGGAACTGGATGATGATTCTGTCTTTCTATGGCTCAATCCAGTCTCTTCATCCCAGCATAAAATTCACCTCCCCAGATCTTATGTCTCCTTCCAAACATCGTTTCCCATCTCTGCACCAGCCACCCTCCCCAGAGCAGGGCCCCAAACTCACCAGCCAACCTCACTCTCCCATGTGCCCTTGTCCCCATGTCCCCATCATTGCCCCAGTGGTGCCAGTCTGGCCACAACTGCTCTGAGTCTCAGCAAACACCACCAGAACACCCCTCAGGCAGAACCTTCCACACAAGATTTATCATTTGAGGTATCTCAGCCCTCCTTAAACAGCAGAACATCCATCCCACAGCTGTACCCGAGCACTTTGTGCAGCACAGCTGGGGACAGGTGACGCTGGGGGACACCCCAGCCTTGGTGGACCTCCAAAAACAGCAGTCCTCCCTTAACATGGGCTGCTAGAGGCCATTCCTGTGTGGAAAACAAAGTCTTTTTAGGTCATTTAACCTATTCCCAGGGTTCAGCAAAGCTTCTTGCAGCCCAGCCTTGTTACAGATATGATTCACACAATGATATTTCAATCACTTCCTCTGGGAGACTCCTTCCAACAATGCAGATTTCTTGGCAGGAGAAGGATTCCCAGGGACTGAGCTGAGGTTTTCCTTCGCCCTTGCAATGCATCCTCTCAAACAGCTTCAAAATGAGAATTTCCCTCCCTTTCCATTGCCCTGCTGAGGAGCCACATCATTCCCCAAGGGCAGGTGCCAAGCCCAGGGAAAAACTGGTCTGAAAATCCAAAAATCAGACCTACAGTTCAAAGAAACCCACTGGAGAAAAAATATGGCAGGTTCTCCACAACTCCCTGACAGGAGGGTGGAGCCAGGTGAGGGTCAGTGTCTTGTCCCAAGGAATAAGTGATAGGACAAGAAAAAACAGCCTCGAGTTGCACCAGGTGAGGTTTAGACTGGTTTTTAGGAATAATCCAGGGAAGTGTTGGAATCACCATACATGGAGGGATTGAAATCATGTGGATGTGGCACTTGGGGACATTGGTTAGCGGTGCCCTGGGCTCTGCTGGGGAATGGTTGGGCTCAATGGTCTCAAATGAATTTTCCAACCTAGACGATTCAATTTTTTGTCCTTTTCATCATTTCCCAGCTCAGAGGTCTTTTTTTTTGGACCAGGAAAATCCCGGTGGCACACCCCAGGTCTATCCCATGGCTTTTCTGCAGGTGCACCCCAGGTGTCTGTACAGGGATACTAATCCAGGAGTCTGCTAATCCATGAGTCTGCTGATGTCTGGCTGATGCCATGTTGGACTGCAAAAATTGGTGATTTCTGAAGCTTGAAGATGCTTGAATGTCGTGTAGCACAAACTCAGAATCCTGGAATCACTAAGGTTGGAAAACCCCTCCAAGATCATGGAGTCCAACCATTCCTCCAGCAATGCCAAGGCCACCACTGTGCCCAAGTGCCACATCCATAAGTTTAACATCTCCAGGGATGGGAATCCACCACGTCCCTGCCAGACAAGCCACCCTCACTTTACCAGAGATGAACACCCATTCATGGATCTGCTCCTGGAAAGAGGGGACAGAGCAATGAAGGATGCCTGGAGATCCCAGCTGGATGTTCCTCTGGAGGGCCCCTGCCGGGAACACTGCAGTGCACCTGCCAACATTCCTGCAGATGAAATGAGAAATTTTAACATTGTCTTTGACCAGGGGTGTGGGACAGGGAGGAACAGAGGCATTTTCCTTGCCTGGAAGTCACATTTATGTTCTGCAGGTGAAAATTTAAGTAGAAAAGTTCATTACCATTGGTTGGGTTCTCTTTCTGTACCAAATTATGGTTTGGCCACGATTTTCCTCCCTCTTGCAGCTCAGTCTCTCACTGGTTTTTATTTTGAAGTATTCTCTCCCCAGAAGTACAGGGAAATAAACTTCTTACCCCTGCAAGTAATTGTGGAAGGGATGCAGTAGACAAAGCAAAAAGTACAAACGCAGCCAGATTTGTGGTTTTGCAAATATTAAATTGCAAAGAAACAGGCTTTGTATTAGAATTGTTTGTTATTACCCATCTCTTGAGCATCTCTGAAAACAAACCTTCTCCCCTGAGAAGGAATAACTCATCCCTTTCTATTATTTTTATTATTATTACGGTGCTCAAGACACCGTTGTGAAAGCGCCGTGGTATCAGATCTGTTATCAAAGATGAGCAGTTTTCTCTCGTATTCTGTGATGTGGAAACATAGTGAGACAACCCTGACGCTGCAAATTTGCAATTTACATAACTGAGCACCAAGGAAAAACAAGGAGGAAACTGAGGCACAGGAAGGTGTTTTGCCCTCAGCGTTATTTCAGAGCTTTTGAGCAGGAAACTGAAGTGATTGTGAGGATTTGGGCTGTTTGAGGTCACATAGAGAAAGTTTATGGTGAATTCAAGAGGCAAAAGCTGAGCCAGATTTCCCAGTGCTTTAATCCAGCAGTGAATCCATGTTTGCTGGAACACGGGTAGCAAAACTGTTAGGAGAGTTATTGCTCATGTCCATCTGTCTTGACCAAAGAATGAAAACACGGAATCAGGGAATGGTTTGGGTTGGAAGGGACCTTAAAGTTCATCCCCACCCCTTCCACTGTCCCAGTTGGCTCCAAGCTCCCTCCAGCCTGGACAGGGTCCCCTGTGTGATGTGGGCATGCTGAGATCTTGCTTCCTTCCTGCATCTCACTAGACCCCGGAGCCATTGCAAGGCCCTGGAAGGAATCCCAAAGGTTAGGAAAGGTTCTGGTGAACCCCGTGACACAAAATATCCCCATATTTGGGCAACAACCCTCAGGCAGGACCCACAAGTGTCATCCCACCTAGTTCAGGTGGCAGGGTGGACGTTCCAGGTGGGATAAATCCCCAGGTGTGTGGGTCACTGGCACCCACTGATGCTCCATAGGAATTCCTTTAAGCAAGGTATGAGGTAGAGAAAGTCTCAGAACTTCCCAAGCCTGGAGTGGTGGTGATTGCCCCATCCCTGGAAACCTTCAAGGCCAGCTTGGACGGGACTTTGAGCAACCAGATCTGCTGGGCAACATCCCTGCCCATGGCGGGGGGTGGGACTGGATGACCTTTGAATGTCCCTTCCCACCCAAACCCTTCAATGATCCTCCAATCACCTTCCCTGCTGGCGGCAGAGCCTCATGTCACCCCCCTGGACCCCATCCCAGGCTTTATCCCACCACAGGACATCTTACACAGCCCATCCTCTCCCCATTGCTTGTGCACACACACACAGACCTGTTTTCCCATCAGCCCCAGGCACCCCAGCAAAGCCTATGGAAAAAGGAAGCTGACCATCAGCTTTTGGGATCTGCTCCCTGTGGGCCTGGGAAAGGGATGCGAATCCCTTTAGTGTTGGGTCGGGTTTGGCTCGCTATGAACATTTTTTTCCCTCTTTTCTCTCTCTCTCCCCCTCGATCAGGATCCCGGGATGAGGCCAGCATGAGAAAGTGGGGCCGTCCGTGCAGATGTTGCCCGGGGAAGCCGAGGTTCCCACAGCGAGTAGGAAGCGGGGCCTCACGGAGCCGGGATGGGGACTGCGGAAGTGGCAGCAGGGCTGGTCCAGGGATGATGGGAGAGGAGAAGCCAAGCGGGGGGGCCCCGGCGTGGAGGGGGGGACATCTATTCTTGGAGAAAAAGGGGGGCCCTGGTTGGGGGGGGTTTTATTGTAAGGCTTTGTTTACTCCCCGAGCTGAATGAATCAAATGACCTTGTTTATTGTCGGTCTCCTGAATGGACGGCACACGGAGAGGGGGGAGGGATGGGGATGGGGGGGGTGTTTTATTGTTAATTCTGCCATTTGCAACTTCTTCTTCTTCTTCTTCTTCTTTTTAATTTTTTTTTTTTTTTTCCCACCACGCATTGTTGCCTTGATAAAAGAATAAAAGGTGAAACTCTATTCCTTCCTTTCCCCATCTCCGTAGTATTCTCCAAATCCCCAGGCAGGAGCCTGTTGGGATGAAAGTGCCAAACCACGGAGCTGTGGATGAGATGCAGGGCCTGATCCTGCTGCTCCTGACCTCATTGCTGCCCAAAATCCTTTCCCATGGGGTGAGACCTGTCCCCACAGGGCCCAGAGTGTCCCTTCCTGGGGGGATAATAGGACACACCAAACCTTTTGCCACCACCGTTGGATGGATCCCATTTTGCCCCTGGACAGATGCAGCAGCGTGGCCACTGCTCTCACATACAGGGACATTATTCCCTGGAAATAACAACATCCAGGAACAGTTGCTTACACCCCTACAGTTTTTGGGAGCTGAACCGAAGCCCTCCTTGAAGGACCCAACTTTGCAGCAAACCACCTGCTCTCGGTGCCAGCTGCACGGAGATATTTTGGTGCAAGTCCCGATTATGGTTTATTTTAGCTTTTAATTGGCCCCTGCTGATCCCCACTGCTGCTTGATAACTCCCCAGCCAAGAACTCAGCAGTTTTGGGGGTGTTTGACTTTGCAGAGCTGTGAAGATCCAGGTTTGAGGATTAACAGGATTGCTGAGGGCGTGAAATGGTCCTTTTGGTTTGAGCATCACAAAAACCCTCAGAGAGAAGGGCAGAGGATTATGTTGGGTTTGAAATGACAGTTTTCCCTCCTTGTCACAATTTATAAAGATTTTTAGATCTCTGGGATGAAGGGAAAGAGTGAAATGCTTCCCAAATTCTGGCCCCTCCAGGGGCATCCCTCTGTGTCTCTCAGGGTACCCTTGGCTCCTCATGGAAGTCAGCTCCTGCACTGGGATTTGCCAAATTCAAGGGTGAGTCCCTCTGTCCCTTCACCTGACTCCTCTTTCCCTTCAGCTTAAGGCACTTTGATTCCTTCGGGATCATATTTTAATTTCTTAATGACTTCTGGATTTTATTAGCACAATGTCAGAGATTCTCACTGGGGACAAGTTGAAACCTCACCCCAGAAACCTCATCCCAGAAACCTCATCCCAGAAACCTCATCCCGACTTCTTCCCCTCTCTCCCAGCAACTTGCAAACGGTGATGGAGCTTTCCTGGCTGGGAGACATCAGTGCAACAAGGAAAGCATCCTAAGTAGTTTGTACAACCAATCTCCTGGGAATTCAGCACTGGAAATCTGATTTTTCAGGGGATACAGGTGCCTCAGGTACTTCAGGGCAGCTCAGATGTCACCGAGTGCCCACATCAGGTGTGGGCAGCTGAATCACACACCCGTGGCATAGACATCCACATCCCAGGTGGGTGTTCATCCCACAGAAACCCAACCAGACAGCCAATGGGGTGACTCATCAGACCACAGGGGGGTCTCTGATTTATGGGGAGGTGAATCACTGGCTGGCAATATTTGCCAGAGATCCACAGGCAGTGTAAGAGGCGAAAGACCTGAGCTGGTAAAAAAGCCATAAGCATTTAAAAGCAGGTGAGATGAGTTGTGGCATGCAGGGCATCCACCTTGGGAAAGGCACCTTCCTAGGACAGAACCCAGGGAATTCCTGCCCCAGTGCCGGAGCTGGGGTTGTGCTGAAGTGAGCCTGATCCTGTTTCCCCAGGCTGGCTTACAGAGAAGGAGAGAGAGGGGCATGAAACCCCAGACCTGGACCTACAGAGGAACTCAGATGCACAATTTTAGGTCCTTTCTGGCCATCAAAGCTATAGATTTATTGTTATTTCAAGGAATAACAAATAATTCAACCTTTACAAAGGCACCCTGACCACACTCACCACTGGAAGAGACTGGATGGACTCATCACTGAAGTCATGCAATCATGATATTCTAGCTTTATATTCTGCCTTATGAGCTTTTTCCATTATTTATTCACCTCTCCAGTCCTTGCTTGATCACAGACTTCTCACTAATTAATATCAAGGATTATCCTAGGTTCTTTGGTCAGTGCTGAGCTATAATCAAGGTTTTGGTCCTTGGCTTCCTGCATTCATGGGCTCCATTTTACTGGCAGACTCCTTTTTTTTTGCCTCATATCCTTCAGATTTCCCCATGGCTGGAGGCAGGTGGATGTAATGCATAGCTGTGGGTGTAGGACACGCTGCCAGCAGGCACGGGATGGCCATAAATCTTGAAAATTTACATCAGCATTAGAAGAGCACATTTTGGGCCAAGGTCAAGAAACCCTTGGCTGAGAACAGAGGTGGGAAAAGAGAACTAAAAACACAAAGAGATAGAAATGAGCAAAGAAAAGCCCTGTCTGTTACCCAGAGCCAGAAGAGAGGATGGACAAGGTGTATTTTAGCTGTGACACCACGGGCGAGCAGATAAATAAAAGCTGTTTCCCTCTCAGTGGCCCAACCCTTTTTTCAGTAACACGTGAACACCCTGTTTGCCATCCATGCCATCCCCTCCCAGCCTGTACAGCCCCAGGTGGGGATGGGAATCCATAAATTTCAGAGAAGGAAGGCGTGAGGCTACCAGAATGCAGCACAAGTGGTCCTCGAACAAAGTGGGTGTCCCAAGTAGGAGGAATGAATCACTTGTGTCACTCCATGGATAGCAAAAAACAACCATGAGACCTCCTCAGCCTGGATTCTGCACTTTTAGGAACCAATTTTTACCCCCTAACCTGATAATTGTATCCACTGGACTGTGCAAACTCTGTAATGCCCCCATCTCTCCATCTCTGCACGAATGCATCCAAGTAATCCAATATTTAGGCCCTGAGCTCAATCAGATTTACAAGAAGGGACTGGACACCAGAAGCCCTGGGATCTCTCTGATAAGAGCACAGGGAGATGCATTTTGCCATAAGATTTGCAGTTTGATCAGCAAAAGCAATTTTGGTGAGGTTTAAAATTCACTGATGTCACATCATGGTATGAGATCAGGGATAAGGCTGAGTATCATAAATACTGAAACTTGAGATCGTGGCATCCTATGCAGGGATTGAAACAAACCAAAACACCCCAAAAGAGGGACTTTCTGCCATCTAGGGGTTGTGGTTTTCAATTACAATCAGGACTGAAAAAGGAAAACTGTAATTCCACCTCTCTTGAATCTATGCATATAAATATGTCAGTATATAAAAAAATGAATATACATTCTTTCTAAAAATAAGTTTTAAAAGGCAAGAAGTTGAGAAACTCCCTTTTTTTTCTGTGAATTTGCAGAAAGAACCCCCATTTAATTTCTGTTTTACTGCAACATCTCAGCATTGTTTGTGTTAGAAATGTGCTGGATAAAGCACATGAGAAAACAGAGTTTATTTTCCATTTCCCGACTGGGAGGAAGGTTTTTAGAAAAATCCACAAAAGAGGAGGGAGAAAAGCAAGAGATTTTTTAATTTTTTCTGCTTTAAAACTTCAATTTTTGTAAGATATCCAGTAGCATCATTAGCATCACATATTTTTATGCTTAACACCCACAGCTAAGCTCAGACAATAAAAGAATTCAATTTGTGCTTAAAAAAGGCTAAAAAGTGATTTGATATTTAAAGTGTGCCCCACTCTTCACTGCTTGGGCATTTTGATAAAGGATTTAAAATCTTAATAAGCTAATAACTGAATAATATTTTAATTTTTAATATTTCATTTCTGTGCTACCCAGATGGCAAAATTATGTGATGAGTTTCTTTTTTTGACGGTGGCCTGGAGTGCCAGGACAAGGGGGAATGGCTTCCCACTGCCAGAGGGCAGGGATAGATGGGATATTGGGAAGGAATTGTTCCCTGGGAGGGTGGGGAGGCCCTGGCACAGGGTGCCCAGAGCAGCTGTGGCTGCCCCTGGATCCCTGGAAGTGTCCAAGGCCAGGTTGGACAGGGCTTGGAGCAACCTGGGATAGTGGAAGGTGTCCCTGCCCATGGCAGGGGGTGGGATGGGATGAGCTTTAAGGTCCCTTCCAACCCAAACCATTCTGGTATTCTGTGATTCCATGAAAATCCAGCATGCTCAGTTTATGACTGGTCACAGCTTCCTCATTTCCTTCTCATGCTGCCCAAACTTTGCCATCTTACCTGGCTGATAAAGACCCAAAATTCAGAACGCACGTGAAAAAAATTTGTCTTATTTTCATAACATCTCATTTCTCTGCCCAAGTGGCAACTGAAGGAAGGAGTGCCCGGAGTCAGACCCAAACTGTGGCTGTTTGGCCCGGTTTTATGTTTCCAGACTTTGTAAGTGGGAGATGCCCAGGGGAGAATTTTAGGAGATGATAAGGGCAAAATAAACTTTTCCTGGTAGCTGGGCCATGGGAGCATCCCTAGCTGGGAGTCAGGCTCAGCTGATCAAATTGGGTTTAGCACTGTGGGACACCACAGTATCCACCAATCCAGGATTTTCCCAGAGGTAGTTGGACTGAGGGCACCCATATGGGGAAGGGAGAGCTTTTAAAAGCCTGGAGATGGCCAAACTGGGTCACTTGGCTTTGTGAGGTTGCCACCATTGTTGGCACCATTGTTTATTGACATAATTCACCGACAAGTGGCACATCTGGGATTCCTACAGCCCTGTCTGGGCTCTGCATCAGGTTGGGCCAGGAGGTGCCTTTGCTTCCCCTTCACTCCTGCATTTACTTTGGGACTTCTCAGAATTCTTCTCAGAATCTTCTCAGAATTCTCAAAATTGTATTACATACATCTACACCCCCTCACTGCCAGAAGGACACTGAGGGGNTGGAAGGGGCTGCCCAGGGAGGTGGTGGAGTCCTCATCCCTGGAGGTGTCCAAGGAATGATTGGATGTGGCCCTCAGTGCTCTGGGCTGGTGACAAGGTGGGGATCAGTCACAGGATGGACTCGATGGTCTTGGAGGTCTTTTCCAATCTAAATTATTCCGTGATTCTTTGTCTCTTACCCTTTTATCTTTGCAAATACTCATTTACAAGATGCAGAGCAGCTCCCACAGTGACTCCCACCAACAGCCCATGCACTTGTGCCCTGGATCATCCCTGGGGTGCACGGGGATGTTCCTCTGACCAGACTGCAGCAGGGGACAGGAAGGGGTAAGAAGGCTGGGATTCTGCTTCACATCGTGCCTGGGTATTTCAGGATGCTTTTCTCAAAATGCAAAAGCTTCAGTTTAACCACAAAGCACAACGGGAAAAATCCTCAGCCTCTCCAACGCGCTCCCGGGATGGGATGCCCCTTTTCCACCCGTGTCTAATTGGGATTTCTCCTGCTGAAATCATCTGAGGCTCATTATGCAGCGAAGCAGAAACCGATTTACCTTTATTACAGAACAGTTCTGCTTTTCTCCATGAGATCACAGTGGGATGGCACCATTGCCTTCCCTTTTTTGTATTGTTAGCCTGTAATTGTGCAGGGGATTGCTTTGAAACCCTGGCAGCCAAGCAGGGGCGTGGGTGGCATTGAGAAGTTTGGGATGCAGCCCCTTCCCAATCGGCTGGCAGCAGGTTGGCCCAAACCCTTTTCAGCAGTGACTCAGGGTGCCCCGAAACACAGCGGGGGGAACAGAGCATCAAAATGCATCTTTTAAAGCCATTGGAGGGTTTCAGTAATGGCTCCATGACTCCAGCCAGCCTGCCAGGCTGTAGGAGGATGTTTGGGATGGCTGCAGAGCAGGAATTGTTGGCAGAGGAGCTGGGAAGGAAGCGGGGTTTGGAGGAGGGAGCTCTGTGCTGGGAAATCAAATAGGGATGAGTGGGTACAGGGTTTTTCCACCGACACAGCAGAGATGGCTGAAACCAGCCCAAACACCAGCCCAAACACAGGCCAGGGCCCTTTGCCAGGAGGCAGTTTGGATCAGCCACCCTAATACAGAAAATGTGACCATATGGGTCAGGCAGGACAAGACCAGTTGGTTCTTGGGGTGGAAAAGAGGGTTTTGGTACAATTTAGGTTATGGGAGACATGAAATACCAACGTCTGTGTGCTGGTAGCAAGGAAAATAAAATAGAGTCCCCTCAAGCTTATGTAAGGACCAACCTGAAGAGGTGGTTTTTAAATGAGTCTTTGGAGGTGTGTGAGTTTGGGATTTAAAGTACCAGGAAAATGGAAGTGCAGGGTCCAGTGTAAAGGCAAAAATCCTACAGGGCAAGCTAAAGGCAGCTTAATAAGTGAAGCAAAGTTGTGTGGAAGCAAAGAGGCACAAGAATCATGGAATTATGGAATGGATTGCATTGGAAGGGACCCTAAAATTTAGCCCATCTCAACCCCTGCCATGGGCAGGGACACCTTCCACTATCCCAGGCTGCTCCAAGCCCTGTCCAACCTGGCCTTGAACACTTCCAGGGATCCAGGGGCAGCCACAGCTGCTCTGGGCAACCTGTGCCAGGGCCTCAGCACCCTCACAGCCAAGAATTCCTTCCCAGTACCCCATCTAAATATCTCCTCTTTTATTTTAAAACCTTATGGAAAGGCCGAAACACACCCCCTTTCTCCTTCTTTATTCAAGATTTTACTGCTGAGTATGACACTACATGGTATGGAATATCCCTGGGGTCATTTGGGGTCACCTGTGTCCCCTCCCAGTTCCTTTTGCCCTCCCAGCCTCCTCACCACACATCCAGCTCCAGCTTCCCACTCCTGCTCCTCCTCCGTGAGCAGAGCTGAGCAGGGACAGTGGCACTCAGACAACTGGAGTTTCCCAAAATGCCCCTTCAGCTCCTGCACCACTCCTAGAATCAGAATATCCTAAACTGGAAGGGACCCACAAGGACCATCAAGTCCAAATCCTGACCCTGCAAAAGACAACCCTCAGAATCCCACCCTGTGCCTGAGAGCACCAAACACTGCTCGAGCTCTGGCAGCCTTGGGAACATGGCCATGCCCAGGGGGGCTGTTCCCATTCTTGGGTCCCCTCCTATCCGAGCAAAGCCCCCTGCTCTGTAGAGCATCACTTTTGCCTCGAGTCTCTGGCCAAAAGCTGCAAAACAGGACAAATTATTGGTGTAGCTTGGAATGGAGGGATATNTTTTATTTTAAAACCTTATGGAAAGGCCGAAACACACCCCCTTTCTCCTTCTTTATTCAAGATTTTACTGCTGAGTATGACACTACATGGTATGGAATATCCCTGGGGTCATTTGGGGTCACCTGTGTCCCCTCCCAGTTCCTTTTGCCCTCCCAGCCTCCTCACCACACATCCAGCTCCAGCTTCCCACTCCTGCTCCTCCTCCGTGAGCAGAGCTGAGCAGGGACAGTGGCACTCAGACAACTGGAGTTTCCCAAAATGCCCCTTCAGCTCCTGCACCACTCCTAGAATCAGAATATCCTAAACTGGAAGGGACCCACAAGGACCATCAAGTCCAAATCCTGACCCTGCAAAAGACAACCCTCAGAATCCCACCCTGTGCCTGAGAGCACCAAACACTGCTCGAGCTCTGGCAGCCTTGGGAACATGGCCATGCCCAGGGGGGCTGTTCCCATTCTTGGGTCCCCTCCTATCCGAGCAAAGCCCCCTGCTCTGTAGAGCATCACTTTTGCCTCGAGTCTCTGGCCAAAAGCTGCAAAACAGGACAAATTATTGGTGTAGCTTGGAACGGAGGGATATGTGGAGCACTGGCCCAGCATTTCTGGGGTTTTTTGTAAACTCATGCTCACCGTTAACAGATCACCTCCTATTTTTCCCTTGGCTTTTCCCATGATCCTGTTCAGACCAAAGCCACTCCCAGGTTTTTTTCTAGGATCTCAAAGGGTTGCTGCAGAGCTGCACTCCTGTGTCTGCACTCAGTGCCTAAATCACCCTTTCCCCCACTTTATTTTCCAAGGCACACGGGGCAGCTCTGGAGCTGTTTACATTGCTGTTAATGCCTGCAGAGGTGGTATTAACACACGTAAGTTCAAAAGCCTTAAGGAAGAGGAAATTTTACATTCCAGCGTTGTGTTGAAGCCCAAACTTTGCAGCAGAGGAGCCAAATGCTCTTGGTAAATCATTTTAGTGGTTTGGTCCGTGGGAACAAAGGGAATTCCATATTGAAAAGCCCTTGGAGGAATGAGTGACAATGGGACAGTTGTGAATACAAGAATTGTTAGAGAGCACAGGACACCCCCAGAAAAGGACATGGGAGGCAGATAGTTGGAAACACCCCAAAAAAAAGGATGTTTCCTGGTGCTGCAGGGTGTTGTAAGCTCGGTGGCCAGATTGACCATTCTACAAACCCTATTAACCACCAGGAGCAGTGACCAGTGACAGAACAGTGAAGGAGTCGGGTCTGCCCAGAGGTGGTCAAGCTGCTCCTCTTGTTGCCCAGAGAATCTGTGGCGGCCCCTGGGTCCCTGGAAGTGTTCCAGGCCAGTTTGGACAGGCCTTGGAGCCACCTGAGATGGTGGAAGGTGTCCCTAAGTGTCTCCAGCCTGACACCAGAAGTGTTCACCAGCTTTCTTTTCAACAAATCAAGGAGTTCAATACTGTCAGTGGTGTTTTCTGTCCCAGAGCCACCTTCAATTAACAAAAGTGATTAATCACTCTCACCACTGGTGCATCCCAAGGGACATCCCTGCTCTTTAATTATTCCCATGCTAACAGAAGGATAAACAGAGCCCTCACTCTGAAAAATGGCATGGAAGCCACATGGGAAAGAGCTGGGAACTGTGGGAATAGGTTCTGATCCTGTGCAGCCTCCAGTCTCCACCTCAAATCCTACATTATTATCAATAAAAACCACATTTCACTCCATGTAGTGCATCAGGAGTGACAAATGGATGGCAGTGGTCACAGTCAGAGCCATGTGGGCCCTCTGCCTTCTTCTCAGAGGGACAAAGAGGTGCTCAGGGTGCTGAGGGGAGCAGGAAAAGGCAAACCTGGGCTTTTTACTGTGTTTTACCCCTGTGAAGAAATCCAGGCTGGGAAAGGAGAAAATGTGAAATCTCCATCCCCTACAAGGACAACTGCTTTTTCTTCAGATCCCCCAGGTGATGTGTACTGAGAAGGAGCTAGGTGACAGGTACGGGATCATGCCCTTGAATCACAGAATCCTGGAATATTTGGGCTTGGAAGGGACCTTAAGGCTCATCCCATGGCCAGGGACAACTTCCACCAGGAGGACGAGTAAAGGTTGGATTTCTCCAGCAGCAGCTACCTGTGACCAGGGATTGCTGCTCTTCCCGCCTTCCTTCTCTGAGGTGGAGCCACACAAGTGTGCTTGGAGCCCTCCCCACCTCTCACCTCCACCAGCTCTTGCTGCCAGATTTGCACAAACATCATCATCTTCAGCTCTCCCAGCTCCCTGCTCCAGCTGGCGCGTGAATGCCAGCTGGGATTGGGCAGACAGGGAAACACGTGGGTACACAAAGCCCTTAATCTCTGCAGAACTAAGCCAAAATTGCTTTGATGTGTTGGCTTTTAAATTGCTGCCTTCAGTGCTCACGGGAGCTTTTCCTTCTTATCTCCTCAGCAAAACGTGCAAGCAGCTCCTGACCACCTCTTTTCTCTGCTTGAGTACTCATATCCTCCTATTTTGTTTCCCCCTGAATCCTCTTACAGATGTTTTCCCAGGTCTCCGAGCATTTCCATATCCTGTTTATTTGCTGCTAAAGGTGTAGTGCTGCAAACAAAATCTGGCTCTGGAAAGAAAGGAGGGGCAATAAGAAATGAGCTGTAAGTTACGACAAAAAGTGGACTTTGCCAGCTACAGACTGAAGCACAAACGTTGAGGTCCTTCAGTCTGGAAATGCTTCACTTTGATGTTCTAAACCCAAAAGAGAAGCTGTGGCTGCCCCTGGATCCCTGGCAGTGTCCAAGGCCAGGTTGGATGGGGCTTGGAGCAGCCTGGGATAGTGGAAGGTGTCCCTGCCCATGGCAGGTCCCTTCCAACCCAAACCATTTGGGATTCTACAAATACAGAATACAATAACATAACGAACATTTACACCAATGTTGTAAAGCTAAAAAAATTAACGTGTCCCATTGAACAGCTGCATTTTGATTTTGAGTGACTCCAAAATGTTCCTGTCAAATCCGCAATCAGAATGCTCCCAGAAAACCCAAATACCCTCAGAAAAAAAACCACAGCATCAAGATGTTTTCATCAGACCAAATTGCAGCCTGGAAATGTTAAACAGACGTGTCCTTTCTCACCCTAATTATTGAACAGTGGAAGAAGTAAAAAAGATGAATTCGATTTACTGAGTTTTATGTTTTAAATGAGGAGGAAAAGGTTTTTCCTGTTTATTTCTTGGCTGGTCTGAACTTGCAGAAGTGATGTTCCACACAGGAAAGTGAGACTCTTTCATGCTCTCTATTTACAAGGAGGGAAATTGAGGCACCAAGCACAAACTTATCCCCAAATCCATTGAATAAATAAAAAACAGGATGAATCAAAGCCCAGAGCAGCAGTGTCCTGCCTTCATTTAGCAGAGACCATGATCAATTTGCAAATGCTTCTGATGGAAAAGACCTACTGGGTCATTTTGCAGGCCCCTGTAAGCCCAGGCTTTTTTCCTGCCATGTGCTGGAGACAAAAGTGCTTTATACAACCCCTACATTAAAATAATTTAAGCAGGAGGACTTCTCTCATTTCCTCTGGGGGAAACGATTCTGCAGCTGAAGAGACTGCAACATTAGGAAATATTTCCTGATGTCCATGGCTTCCAGAATCTGTTGATATATTATTAATAGAAAGGAAAATAAATATAGGTATTAATGCCAGCAGACACTGTCTGCTACTAATAGCTGTTAAAGTAATATATTCCCCTTGTTTTTAGCTCTTATTAGTCTTTTTGCAAAGGGTTACAAGACCCTTATGCATCCATTAGCCAGTCAGCCATGTGAAATTAATGTGGAGCAATTTTCATAAGCATTACTCAGAACTAATAATAATTAAGCATTATTTTCTGCTCAGATAACACAGAAAATAAAGCCTGACTTTTATGCCAAGATGGGTTTGCATTAGCTTAAGGTAAATGAATTAATTCTCATTTACAAGGCTTCTCTGCCAGCTAGCCAGAAAATATCAAGGTAATTAAAACCAATTTGTGAGGTTCTGTCCCATTGCACATTCACTGGGTTTTATCATTGCTGCAAATTGCAGGTGCTTTTATGCAAAGGTGGGACATGAGGGGGACTTCGCTGCCTCTCTCCTTCCCCATCACTTCCAGGAAAAGCTGAAACCTCCTCGTGAACAGCAGAACATATTTGGAATGCTGGAGATCAATAAAGGACCGTGTGCAGGATGGAAGGATGTGAAGGACCAGCTCAGTCCCAGCTCAGGCTGGGATGTGGAGCTGGGATGTGAAGCTCTCAGCAATGCAGGGAAAACCACTTCTAACAGAGTGGAAAAAAATCTCTTTCCTTTTGCTGTACCATTGACTTGCAAGGGATTAATTTTGATTATTTATCAGACTGAGGGGTTTTTGTAGGCAGCATTTTCTGGATAGCCACCAAACACTTCCCTCATCACAAAATCATGGAATGGTTTGGGTTGGAATGAACCTTAAAGCTCATCCCATCCCACCCCCTGCCATGGGCAGGGACACCTTCCCCTGTCCCAGGTTGCTCCAAGCCCTGTCCATCCTGGCCTTGGACACTTCCAGGGATCCAGGGGCAGCCACAGCTGCTCTGGGCACCCTGTGCCAGGGCCTCAGTGGTTCTATCCCAGAAGTTTGACCCTGGCTGGGGTCTCTGTGGGTGCTCTTAGTAAAAATAAAATTAGTTAAAATTAGGCTAAAATAAATTAGTCCAGCTAATCTGTAAGATTCAAAAGCCCAGAGCTGTCCTACAACAGCTGAGGATAATGAGTGAGTGAATCTCTTCCTCTGGGTTTCAAGGGGACCAGTACCTTCAGATGCCACATCTTCACTTGGCATCTGAGCTTAGCAAACAACTGAGTCCAGTGTGACCCAGCAGTGTGGAATATCTGTGTTTTCCAGAGGATTATGGCCCTTCTTGCCCAAATCCTGCCTCCTTCGTTTCATTTCTCCACCCTCTGCCTCTCTCCCTGTCTCATTGTGACATCTCCTGTTGGTGCCTGTGTCCACGTCAGTGACACAGAGCAGGTTGGCCTCAGAAAAATTAATGAAGTGGCAGATTTGACTTTTATTTTCAAAAATCTTCTCTCAGGGTAATTTAATTGCTATTAAAAAGATGAATAAAAGGAGACAATACTCCAGAAACACCACGTGTGTTCCAGCCCTGGAACGAGCAACCCTGAGATGTGCTCCACTGTCCACACCCTCAGTGAAGAAAGGTTTTCCCCTTATGGCTGTTTCCTTCTCAATCCAGTCCTGGTAGCTGTAAACAGGTGTTAAAATCCTGTGGTTTGGCTTTCCTCCACTGATGATGCCGACCTGGAACCACTTCATGGTGTTCCAGTAGCTGCAAACCAGAGGTCCCCCGCTGTCCACCTGTGGCAGAAGCAGGAATGTTACATTGGATCCAGCCTCAGGTCCCTCAGAGCAGCTGCTTCACACAGCCTGAGTGGGAAAATCAATCTCTGTCTCAGGTTCGTGAGGATTCGGGGAGGGAAAAAAAAGGGAATTTGGATTAAAAAATTCGCAGCTCAGCCCTGAGATCCTGCAGAATAAACAGACACAGGAGGCAAGAGGAGGAGATGAGTCCCCAGCTCTGGCTCAGTGCACTGCCCTGTCATTCCCAGCCTTTTCCACGTGCTCCTGTGGCCCCGGGAGGATACCTGAAACCTGTCAGCAGGAGACAACATCCCAGGGAGAAAAGGGACATTTGCAGTGACTGCTCACTCAGTCCTTGTCTCCTCTGCAAAGCTGCTGCGTGGGGGTGCTGGGTACCTGCCACTGTGAATTTTTGGGGGCAGCAGATGAATAATAATCCTGACAAATCCTTCTTGGAGCCACAGTCACTTCCCTGAAGACTTTCCTGCTGCTGCCAGGACAGCCACCACTCACCCAGTGTGGCCAAGGCTTCAAATGCAGCTTGCAGCCACCTCAAAAAGAGGAATATTCTCATGTTGGCTCCCGTAGCTGGAACACCAAGAGCACATCCAGCTCTGGAATCTCTGGACACAAACCCAGGGAGAAGAAAAAGCAGCACAAAATCCACTCAGGGCAGTGGCAGCACTTTTCTGAGGAAAGGCTCTGTGAGAGATGGGGGTGTTCCCCTGGAGAAGAGAAGGATCCAGGGAGAGCTCAGAGCCCCTTCCAGAGCCTAAAGGGGCTCCAGGAGAGCTGGAGAGGGACTGGGGACAAGGCATGGAGGGACAGGACACAGGGAATGGCTTCCCACTGCCAGAGGGCAGGGATGGATGGGATATTGGGAAGGAATTGATGGCTGTGAGGGTGGGGAGGCCCTGGCACAGGGTGCCCAGAGCAGCTGTGGCTGCCCCTGGATCCCTGGCAGTGTCCAAGGCCAGGCTGGACAGGGCTTGGAGCAGCCTGGGACAGTGGGAGGTACTAGAGGATTTTTAAGATCCTTCCAAGCCAGACCAGTCTGGGATTCCAGGACATCTTCAGTGCTGTGCAGTCCCTGCTATAAATAAATTTCCTTCCACAGTGGGTTCGAATCTTTTTTCCACCTTTTCTAACCAGCACCTGTGGTAAACAAATTCAATACAAATCCATTTCCCAAGACAGCAAACTTTACTGGGAAATGTTGTCCTTCCCCGTTTGCACGCTACTTTACTGGGAACACCTTTGTCATTAATGGATGAAACCCCTTCTGCCAGCAGCTACCCTGAGCTAACACACACTAATTAACGAGCAAGGAAGGGGCTGAAGTTCCCTCTTCAGCTCATCAGCACTCACTGAAGTTTATGGCTGAATTCCCATTCCAGTAGCTGGAGGGTTCTCGTCATTAATATTCCTTTTTTTCCCCTTTTTTTTCAGTTCAGTATTCATTCAGGAGGTAAAAATTAAGATAAATGTAGAGGAAATGTTCGTAGAATCACAGAATATCCTGAGCTGGAAGGGACCAACAAAGACCAGAGATTTACAAACTCATTTAGGCTGGAAAAGACCTTGCAGATTGTTGAGTCCAAACATAAAATCAACACCGTTTGTTGTTATTATAGCCACGTCCTTGCATCTCAAGCAGTGCTGCTGGACCCTCTTCAGACTCAGCATCTAAAAGAGGTTCCCCGACCCCATTTCAGCCAAGAATTCCCGTGAAAACCACACGGGTGACCCTGGAGCCGCGCGCTGCGGGCGTCCTTGGCGGTGGCATCCTGTTGGGATGAACGAGCATCCCCGAGCGATTCGATTGCCGGGGATTCCTCTGCGGATCCCCTCGGGGCGGGAGCGGGACAGCGCATTACCCTGGCGGCGAGAGGAAGGCGCTGGGAGCTTCCCACGCGGGGATAACGAGCGGAGTCCAGAGGGGGAGCCCGGGATGCTCCGCTCCGGCTTTTCCCAGCAGGGGGGAAAAAAAAAAAAAAAAAAAAGAAAAAGGAGATTTTCAGCACCGGCCGAGCCCCTGCACAGATCGGCTCCAGCCTCCATTTTGGAGGCTGTTCACACTTGTAAAGGATCTTCCTTCCCGGGGCGTTGGAACAACGCTGAATTCCTGGTGCCTTGTGACCGTCCCCGGGGGAATTGTCGCATCGCGTCCCCGGAGCTGGGAGAGCCGCGGCAGGGCAGGGATGCGACTCGCACGAGGCGGCGGCAGAGACAGGGATCCGCATTTAAACTCTGCCTCGAGCAGCTTCCCCCTCAAATCAGATCTGCTCTTCCCCTCTTTTCCTCCTTAACCACGTCCATTTGGTTCCCTGCCCGGTCGGCGGGGAAATGGGGATGTTTGGGGGATCAGTGATTTAAGACTTGGGCAGAGAGGGGGTTCAGGGATGCTCTGAACAGCCCAGGCAGCAGCTGCAAATCCATTTCCCTAATCCACAAACCCTGGAACCCAAATCCTCGTCTCTCTCCAGGCGGGTTGAGCTGCTCTGCTTCCTGGGTACTGCCTCTCGCACGCCATTTCTCTTCACTTCAGCTATTTAACATGAGGACTTTATCACAAAATGGGCCAAATCATCCTCTCCGCGTGATAATCTCACATAATTACAGCAGCAGCCCGGGTGAATCAGGAGCGTGGTTTTTATAGATGGAGAAAATAAACTCAGTCCTCGGACACCTCTGAATATCCCTGTATCCACCTTAAGCCTTCAGGAACGCCGGCCCAAGGTTCTCCAGCCTTGTGTAGGAGAGGGTGTGGGAGGAGCGAGTTTTTGAGTGCTGGGACAATTATCTCAGCTCTGTGATGCTTCCAGTAACGCTAATTTAATGAACGCTCAGGTTAATGACTCTGAGGATTGAAGAATTATTAAACGCTGCTTTTTCAGGCTCCTGTATCCTGGTGCTGAAACACTCCTGGTCAGCAGCACACACCAGATACCTGCTCCTGCTTTTCCCTCCAAGTGCCAAGTTTCTGGATTGGAAAAACCAAACCAAAAATAGCAGCTTTGCTTCTGTTTCATGTTTCTTGTCATCTCAAAGATGAGTGAAAAGCAAACGCAACAAATCAGATCTGGTGAATTCTTGCCCTAAACATGTTAATCCTCCCATTAGGAGAGGTGAAAGCAATGATACATTCACTGATAAATAGCTGTGGGTTGTATAAAATCTGTCACTGCCTAACAAGGTGCTTTGTTCACTGAAGCTGACCAAAAATTTCATCTTTTTCACTGCGGCCAAAACTTTTTTTTTTTTTTTTTTTTTTTTTTTTTTGGCGAGCATCAGGAGCCTTTCTGCTGCCTTTAGTGGGCTTTGGATCAAACGCATAATCTCTCTCTCACATTTGTATTGGTGTCTGCAGCGCAGCATTGATCAGAACAAACGTGTGCAGCCATATAAATCTCCCGAGGCAGGAGAAGCTCTGGGGGTGGGAGAACAACTCATCTGATCCTCATTAGGTGGATGCACAATCCCTGCAACTCATTGCTGGCTTCATTTTCACGTTGGTGAGCTCTGTGCAAATTGGAGGCAATCAGCACGGGAATAACAACACTGGGAATAACAACAGTGCCCATCAGAGCTGCCCTGCTGGAGGCAAAGGCTTTGGCAAACATTCGCCCCGATGTTTTCAGCTGTCTTTAGAGTGGGAGGAAGGAGGTTGTGGCCACGTTAATGTGCAGGTATCAGAAACGCACCAGGTAATGCAGGGCAGCTGGACTCCTCTCACACAAACCCTTTGAGAACCCTCAGCTCCTCTCCCTCCATCCCCTGGCTGGAAAACGGGAGAAGATGACCCAAATTCACCCAGTGTGATGTCAGCAGGGCCATTAGTGGCACAGAGAGTGCAGATGCTTCTGGCCAAAGCCCTGTGGCCCAGACTCCTGTCTCTGACTGTCATCTGCAGCAAGTGCTCAGGGGAGGGGAACGAGGAACAGGACAAGTATTTGCAGAGTTGTATTTACATCCCAGTGGTTAATGGCCTCAGAGAGATCTCCATCCAGGAAATTGCCTAATTGCTTTTTGAATCCATTTATCCCTTAGGATAAATACCCACAACATCCTGGTCAGCGACTCCCATAGTTTAATTATCTGATGGAAGAAAAAACACTTCCTTCTCTTTGTTTTAGATCTGCTGCCTGATAAGGCCATCTGACACCCCTCCCTCATGTGCTCGGAGCAGCAGTGACACGAGGACAGCTCCTGCCTCCTCTCCATGCTGCCCATGAGGTTGGAAACGTGTCACATCCCCATCAGACATCTCTCCTACAAGCCTCAGAGTCTTACTCTGCTGTTCTCCTGCCAGGAGCTCTTCCATGCCACTGTTCATCCTTCCTGTTCCACTTCCCTCCTTTTCTAAAATTACCACTCCTTTCTCAGACGGAATGGACAGGAATCACACACAGGGAGGCTCCCAGGAGCAGTGCCCTGGCACAACACATTTGCTTTGCCACTTATTCCTGTCCTGGTAATTCCTAATGCTCCCATTGCCCTTTTGACCTCCCCAGAGCCTCCAGCTGATGTTTTTGAAGGACTACCCACAGTTCTTCTGAACAGCTGGAATTGCTTCTCCATCCATCCATTACTTTTTCTTTATCAATAACGAGCTGCAGCTGCTGTTTTAACCCCCAGTCACTCAGAATAATGGGACCTGCTGCACCTCTGCACAGCCACCTTTCACTTTGGCCACTTTGAATAACTCTGTGGCATTGGCCAACTTGGTCATCTTGGCATTTGCCCTCTTGGAACATCAAAATTCCTTGCATGGATGCCAACGAAACTCTCCCTGTAAGTTCTTTCTCTTTTCAAATCCTTTCCACTTCATGACAGCCCAGTTTCTCCATGAACCTGGTGAGGAATCTCCTTGCAAGAGTTTTGGGAATCTCAGAACATGTTAGATGGTTGAACTGATGCCTTGTGAAGGCTGACCCAGAACAGAGGCTAGATGGAGGTAAAGAATAAAGTATCATTATAATATATTTTATAAAGTATTTATTTAAAGTCCTCCATGGATACACCTTGGACAGTACAGGGCTCAGACAGGGCTACACCCAAGATGAACCCAAAATTGGGTCACAAAAATGGACAATGGTCACGAGGTCTCTCACTGTTATAAGTTCTGGTCCATTTGCATATTGGAGTTAATTGTCCAGTTATAGTTTTAGGTTATGAGGTCCCATCCTTCTTGTTTTCTCTCTTCAGTCCATGTTGTTTGTGCTCTTGGGCCTGAGATTTGGATCAGTTGTCCTTGGTCCCCAGCTAGAGCAGGAATTGTTTTGTCTGCCTACTCTGAAGAGAGCTGCCATCCCCTAAAATGAAACTCAGAACTACACACTAAAGCAGCACAGAATCTGAAAAATATAAAATCTAAAACCTGAGGCATCAGAACCACCCTCTTCCACAGGGCTGGCAACTCCTTTAAAGAATTTGGATGTGCCTGTGAGTCACAGCTTCCCCTCAAAGCTGGCATTGAATGAGAAGTGGCTCCTCTGAGTCACCACAGCCATTCCCCACTCGAAGGGCAAGCTGGGATTTTGTTCAGCTGGATCCAGAGGTGTTCTGCTCCCCACCAGGCACACAAAGCCATGCTGGACTCCAAAACAGCTTCAGTTTGAGGGAGTAAAATCTACAGCCCAGAGGAAGAAAGCAGAAGAGACAACCAACATCATCCTCATCATCATCCCAGAATTAATTTTTCACAGATTAAAGAATGAAGCCATCAGAGCCTGAACGTGCTCACTTGTCTGCCCACACCATAAAATGATAAAGTGACAAAAGCCCTAAAAACTCCCGGGCCACGGGAAAAGTTCTGATTCTTGTGAGCTGCACATCAAAGGACCCTTCAGAAGAAAATTGAAGGGACTGCAGATGCAGAAACACCTCTCCACTGCTTTGCTCTGGGGCTTCCCAGGACACCTTCCTGCTTAAAGCAATCTGTCCCTTGGGAAAAGAAACACCTCGTGGTGGTAGCAACAGTTCAGTGATGGGAAATCCATGACAAGGATGGGGAGTGGATCACTCCGTCCAATAGGAAAAGAGAAAACAGCCTCAAATTGCACCTCAGGAGGTTTACATTGACTATTAGGGAAAATGTCTTCACTGAAAGGGTTGTCCAGCCCTGGCACAGCTGCCCAGGGCAGTGGTGGAGTCACCAGCCCTGGAAATGTTCAGAAAACAGGTGGGTGAGGCACCTGGGGACATGGCTTCGTGGTGGCCTTGGCAGTGCTGGGGGAATGGTTGGACTCGATGATCTCAGAGGGCTTTTCCAACCTCAGTGATTCTGTGATTCTATTATTAAGGTAAGATACAATAATAAAGTACTTTTGTGCAGTTTGTAATAGCTTTGGGCTGAAATGAGGGTAGTTTTGACTCCTGGCCCCAGGGAACTTTTGGCTGACAGGCAGAAGGACCTCAGAGCTCCTGTGGATGCTGCCCATCCCTACAGACTGCAGCCAGATCATTTAACCACCTCTGTTCAGGCATTTTGAGCAGCTTCAGGGACTGCCCACGCTATCCTGGTTTGTGCTCTTCTCCTTGAATCCATGACAATTGCCTATAAAAACACAGTTTTCACTTGCAGGCTTCTTTCCTTTAAAAAATTCTGTTTCACGGGTCTTTCTTGGCAGTTTCGGGGCCATGTTTGGACCAGCAAAAGGATGCAAGACCTTGTGAAAGGATGCCAGAGCTTTTCCAGTGCTTTTTCCAGGCTCCCACTGCAGTCACTGGGGCACGGTTTGAGGGGGGAGCAGTGGGACACCAGGGGACATCCTGGGATATCTAATAGAGAACTAAATGTAGACAACTGTCCTGCCTTGGAGCCAAGTGCCCCCCTGTGAGCTAAACCCCTTCATCTGAATTTCAGTTCATGGGGAGCAATGAACACACATACAGGGCCTGATGTCATTTTAACACTATCTCAGTGACTCCCATCACCAGGGCTTTTTTCTCCCCGTTGATGGAAAGATGGTTCTGTAGATGCTGACGGTTATAAAAAAGACATTTGTGAGACGACTGGAAAACCTTGTCCAGGTTTGCACAAAAACTGCTGCTTTTGCTCCATCTCTGTGGGGTGAGAGCCCTGAGCATCCCAGAGGCTGTAAAGGGCCTTTTCAGAGATGGGACAAGGGGGAATGGCTTTAACCTGAAAGAAAGCAGGGTTAGATGGGATATTGGGAAGGAATTCTTCCCTGTGAGGGTGGGGAGGGCCTGGCACAGGTTTTCCAGAGAAGCTGTGGCTGCCCCTGGATCCCTGGAAGTGTCCAAGGCTGGGTTGGATGGGGCTTAGAGCAACCTGGGATAGTGGAATGTTGGAACCAGATGAACTTTAAGGTCCCTTTAAACCCCAGCCACTATGTGATTTATGGCCAAAAATCCCCTCTGCTGCAGGCTGCAGGAGGGGATGGATACCTGCAGCCCAGGGCTCACCTGAGCTGGAACCAGCCCACTGCTCTTGGGGGTCACACAACGATTCCTTCCCCTGGAATCAGAGCAGGGCCTGGCCCCCCTTCATGTGCTGCTGAACTGTAGGTGACCCTTGACTCCAGCTGAACACACTTTGTCCTAATCACCACATCAGAGCTCCCCCCACAGCCCCTCTGAACTATAATTGGGTCATTTGCTGCATTTTGCCTGGCCAGGGAAGGCACTGAAGGAGACATTTGCTTTGTGAGCCCCTTGTACTCTAATTATTGTTCAAGTTACCATTGCATCAGAGCCTAACAAAAGATGCTTAAGAAAGCAAGGCATGAGACATCAATTGTGGTTCATGGGGTCATGGAAGAAATGTAGCACACAAAAAAATAATACATAGGCCATCTCCAGTGTCTGTTCTTCAGCACTTGTACCCCCTGAACATCCATTAATGCTAATGTTTATGACTAAATAGAACTATAAGTCAATTACAGCTCCTGGTAGTGTTAATTCCCAGCCAATCCATATATTTGTCTGCAGAACTACCAGGGAATTGGGATAGAATAGATTTTTCTTTTTAAGGGAATAGATTTTTTTTTTTTTTTACGTACAAATACTTGGGAGTTCTGCTATTCAATCTCCTTGAGTTATTAGAAGAACGTGGTCAGTTATCCACAAATTAGGCTGGTCTGGTATGAGGGCAGCGGGTGAAATGTCTGAGCCTTTACATTCATGGCTTTTCTATTCAGGGGGTGGCCTCAAGCTGCCCCAGGGGAGGTTCAGGTTGGACATCAGGAGGAATTTCTTCCACAAACCCAGGTTGCTCCAAGCCCTGTCCAGTCTGGCCTTGGACACTTCCAGGGATCCAGGGGCAGCCACAGCTTCAGCTGTGCCAGGGCCTCCCCACCCTCACAGGGAAGAATTCCTTCCTAATATCCCATCTAAATATCTCTTCTTCTGGTTTAAAACCATTCTCCTTTGTCCTGTCGCCGTCTCCCTGTGTGAAAAGTCATTCCCTCCATCACAGTTCACAGATTTGGATCTAGATGTGGATCATGTGGACTTACAACCTCGAGGCCAGCAACTTTCCTGCCTTAGCCTGGCTCTGGACATGAAAGCATGTATCCTGATCCTCAGCAAACCCCAGGAAAGGTTAATATCAGGCTTTTATCTCCTCTGTGTCCAGACTTCCTTGGGATACAGCTACCGGAGCAAGCTCAGCATCTCCAGGGCTTGTTCCCTGCCCAGGAATCTCTGCCTTGCCCGAGCTTCTAATCCTTCCTGGCCTCTCCTCAGTGACTTGTGGGTGGCTCCTGATCCATGCAAGAGCTGGAGCCTGGCAGTCCCCCAGGAGACAGCTGCATGGAACAGACCAACCCCATGCCCAGGGCTGCTCTGTCTCCACGACAGAGATGAGGATGTGAAGGATTTGGGCATTCTGAAATCTGGCCTCACTCTCATCTGGATATTGGAAACCAGGGGAGGTTTAGATTGGATATTGGAAAAAATTTCTTCCCTGCAAGTGTGGTCAGGCATTGGAGGGGCTGCCCAGGGTGGTGGTGGAGTCCCCATCCCCGGAGGTGTCCCAGGAAGGACTGGGTGTGGCACTCAGTGCTCTGGGCTGGGGACAAGGTGGGGATTGGTCACAGGTTGGACTAAGTGGTCTTGCAGGGTTTTGCAACCTAAATAATTCTGGGATTCTGCCCAGTGGTCCCTGCTGCAGAAGCAGCATCAGGTTCAGTCCTGTCCTGTCCCAGGCCATGACCAGGCAGCCTCCTATGGACAAGCCACCAGGTCTCTGACCCAGCCTGGTGAGGCCAAAATGTGTCCCCCTGGCTTTAATCAGCACTTCTCAGAAACCCAGGAAACCATCCAGCAGCAAAACGCTTCCCCTCCAGCAAATCAGCAAAATCTGGTGGCAAGTCCTGTCACTTGTTTCATCCCTGAAAAGTACAACTTCTGTCCTCAGCTCTGGTTTTGTCCTGTTCCATTTATTCCAGTTTACAAAGCATTCCTGCCTGGTCAAGTTCCCACTAAAATCAGAGAGATGCTGAATTCTGGGTTTTATCACCCTTGCAAAGGACGTGTGCTTCCACTGCTTGGAAATCTCACATTCCTACTTCATTCCTCAGACAACTCTGACATTATTGTGGATCTAAATAGCATCTTCATCAGCCTTCTGAGTCCAGGAGATTCATTTTGCTGGGAACAAGTGCTCCTGCTATTTCACCAGCATCATTCACCCGCAGAACTTTAGACTGGGCTGGGCAGTGCATCCTTTAATCATGTTAATGTTATCCTGTGGCAGGTTTCTTTTTAAGATTTTTTTTTATTTAATTTAATGGAAGTGAAAGTCATTCCTTGGATGGTTTCAGAGGCAAATGGCCTCTGGGTAATCAAAAAATCATTTTGCAAAACAAACTTTCCCTCGGCGTCCCATGGTCCTGGTGCCCCCTTCCTTTGCCTAAAGGTCAGAGGATCTCTCTCTGTCCTGGGTGCTGGTTTAGTTCCTCCAATGAGTAATTCCTACAGGATGGAGCTGTCCATCCATGTCCCCCCATCCAGACCCCTCCAACCCCATGGACATGTATAAAATTCAGCTCAATGGGTCTTGGGGCAGCCTGGGATTATGGAAGGTGTCCCTGCCCATGGTGGGGGATTGGAACTGGGTGAGATTTAAGGCCCTGTCCAACCCAAACCACTCTGTGATTCCTAGAAAACCATTGCCCAGGGGAGGAGGGAAACCCCAGTCTGGAAGGCTGCAGGAGAGCCCACCTCTTGTCAGTCTCTCAGGAGAGGGCTTGGAAGTTGGATGCTAAAAAAGACAAGATGACTTTAGACTTCCAGACTTCGTTTGACACCAGGACAGGGATCCTGGGGGTGGGAATGTGTTGTGAGGGCACAAGTTGTGAGTTTTGCCTCATTTGGGTGTTTGTGTCAGCTCCCTGATATCAAATACTGCCCAGACTGTAATTTAGATTGAAAAGTCTCTCATTCTCTGTCATCAACACACTGCCACAAGATGTGACTCATTCTGGCACCCACAGACCAACCAAGCACATTTGGGTGAGAGCCAAGACCTCACCTGAGAAATGTTTCTAATATTTAAATTAAACACCCCCAGATTAAACTTCCCATCCAATTCTTTTGCCTTGAACCTCCTGGACAACCATTCCTGTCTCCCTTCAGGCTGTAACCTGGCTGTGAAGCAGACCAGGAATGCTGGTCCCTTTACCTGGCAGCCTCCTCCTCCTCCTCCTCCTCCTTGCTCTGTCTCAGCACACATCATGCCCCCCACAAGGTGTGGGATCTGCTCCAGGCATTTCTCCCTGCTGATCAGCTTCATCTGTGTTTTCTGCAGCACATGGGATGCTGCAGCAAATGAAAAAAGAAGGATAAGCAAAGCTGCAGAGCAGCTGGAGACTTCCCTTGGGAAGAATCTTGGCTGGATTTCTAAAGCATCTCAGGGCAATGGGGTCTCTGGGCAGAACCGTAGGGTTTTGGGGTCACAGGGGCATACAGGGGGTCCCCAGGTGTTGGCAAAGATGAGTTTGTGCTCCTGAGTTTATCACAGAATCCCAGAATGGTTCGGGTTGGAAGGGACCTTAAAGATCATCCAGTGCCAACCCCTGCCATGGGCAGGGACACCTCCCACTGTCCCAGGCTGCTCCAAGCCCTGTCCAACCTGGCCTTGGACACTGCCAGGGATGCCAGGCTACTGGGAAATCCCCAAAGGGGTGGATTTTCCTGCTGGTGGTCTTGATGATGACCTGAGATGAGCTGAGCTGAGCTGCCCTGCACACCTGGGGTTTCTCACTCCTGGTTTTTTGGGAACTCAGTCTGAGGGGCTTTTCATGGGATCCTGTGAAAGCCCCTGGAGCTCAAAGTCCACTGAGCGCTCCCCAGAATTCTAATCTTAGAATTATAGAATCATGGAATAATTTACATTGGGAACAGCCTTTGAGATCATCCCGTCCAACCATTCCCCCAGCACTGCCAAGGCCACCGCTGACCCACGTCCCCAAGTGCCACATCCACAGGGCTTTTAAATCCCTCCAGGGATGGTGATTCCACCACTGCCCTGGGCAGCCTGTTCCAATGCCCAACAACTCTTCCAGGGAAGAATTTTCTCCCTAATATCCAATCTAAACGTTGCTCTCCCCGGGGAGGGCTGCAAGGCCACGCCTCACCCAGGGGACCAGCTGTGTCTTCACAGAGTGGCTTCTCGGGATGGCAGCACACAAAGGAAATATCTGCTCTATTCTTCCCTTGGAATGGGAATACAGAAATCACAGCTGGCACCTGCAAGTGACAAAAGACTGAAAATGTGCTGGGCTACTTGGAAACCCCACTTATTTCAACCTCGTTTCTCTCTAGAGTGAACCTGAGTCTAAAGGATAAAACTGAGATCTTCAGATCGTTTGAAACTCACTCCCTGTTTCATATTTCACTGTGCTAAATCCTCACAGAACCTTCAGGAAACTGTGACTCAATGACAAGATCTAAAAGCTGGAAAGTTGTCACGTCCCTTTTCCAGCTAAGATGGAAGTGCCCAAAGATGAAAATGCTTTGGTGAAGGAATCTCCAGGAGGGTGAAGCCCTTCTGTTCTGGAGCCAGCCTGGGGGAGCTGGGGGTGTTCACCTGGAGAGGAGAAAGCTCTGGGAAGACTTTAGAGCCTCTTGCAGAGCCTAAAGGGGCTCCCGGAGAGCTGGAGAGGGACTGGGGACAAGGCATGGAGGGACAGGACACAGGGAATGGCTTCCCACTGCCAGAGGGCAGGGATGGATGGGATATTGGGAAGGAATTCCTGGCTGTGAGGGTGAGGAGGCCCTGGCACAGGGTGCCCAGAGCAGCTGTGGCTGCCCCTGGATCCCTGGAAGTGTCCAAGGCCAGGCTGGATGGGGCTTGGAGCAGCCTGGGACAGTGGGAGGTGTCCCTGCCCATGGCAGGGGGTGGAACTGGATGAGCTTTAAGGTCCCTCCAACCCAAACCATTCCCTGATCCTGCACCTTTTGGTTTTGCCCATATCCCACCATCACACCCCCCTCTCACCACACTCAGCTTGTGCTGGACTTCTTCTGAAGCCTCTACCAGACAGAGGGTGGGGGGTGGCAGGGCTGAGCACATGGACACTGATTTTTGGCAGTAGAATCCATGTCAGCTGAGCCCACGCAGCAGCACGGGGCCGATCCCCAGAGCTGCTCCAGGGATTTTGCACAGAGGAGCTCCAGAGAAATCCTGCAGAGGGACTCTGCAGCAGCCCCTCTGTTCTAGGAACACATTACCTTGGTGAAATGGGAGAGTTTCACAACTATGAGAGTGTTGTGTGCTCCTGCTGAGGGAGGAAAATGAAGCCTCAGAAGGCAAATGCAGAGTTTCATGGGAAAAAAAACAGCAGTTGGAGCAGAATAGCAAGGATTCAATGGGATATTCACTCACTGCATCCTGGGAAGGACCACTCAAACTCCAAGCCACCCCCCTGCCCTCCCAGTCCTGATTAATTCTTTCCAATAATGAAACAGCTCATTGGCTAATTAGTGACGTTTGTTCAGGACAGACATTTTGGGTCACAATCAGTGCTGGAACTGCTTTCATTAGGGCTTAAATGAGATCAATTAGCAACAGCAATCTGCAGTCCTAAATGAGTGAAGGAGGGAGCGGCCAGAACCAATGAGTCAGTCCAGCTCATGGAAGCATTAAGCCAAAGACAGCCCCATTTGGACCTTAATTTCCTTTAGTCCAGACCATTTTAGACCCAGCCTAACTGGGTGATTCAAAGAATATCCCAAGCTGAAGTTACCCACAAGGATCCCACAAGGTGACAAGTGTCCACGGCCAGGCTGGACGGGGCTCTGAGCCAGCCTGGGATAGTGGAAGGTGTCCCTGCCCCTGGCAGGGGGTTGGAATAAGATGAGCTTTAAGGTCCCTTCCAGCCCTAATAATTCCATGATTCTGTGCTAATTTACCCACCAGGGTGGAGCGTGTCTTAATCTGAGCGCCAAAAAGAGATCCAAAATTTGGATGTGATGCCAAAATAGGTCCCAGATTTTGCCCTGGGGATCTGTTGGTGACTGGATCTTGCCCTGAACAGGAAACTGGTGGATGTGCAGAGGCTGGTGTGGTCTGGACGTATTAACCAGGGAGATGGGGAGTGGAACTTTGTCTGGGAAACCCCTCATGGGAGAGGACATCCAGTTTAAATGGGTAAAACCCATCTACCATTAGCAAATGCATCTCCCCCAGCACCTCACCTGCACTTGTGCTGACCCAGCCAGAAGCCCAGCAGTGCTGCCACGTGTCCGTGTCACACACGAAGGGCAGGCAGACGGGAATTTTCTCCTTGCTGAACTCGATGGGATTGCTGAGCAGGATCAGGGCAATGTCATTTTGCAGGCTGCTTCTGTTGAATTCCTCGTGCAGGATCAGGCTGTCCGGGCTGTGCTCTTCCAGCGGGAGGCTGAGGTCAGCTCCCCCCACTGCCACCATCAGATCTGGTGGCCTTAAAAACAAAACAGGACGTGCCAAACATGAAGGATTTGGGTTATAAAGGTTGGTGCCTCCTCCCCAGAGCAGGGCATGATGGTGGCTTTAATAAATAAAATAGTTAAATAAATAAAAAAGTTATAAATATCCAAGTTATAAATAAAAAGTTACAAATATCCAAGGAATTTACCCTCACTCCTAGGAATGCAGCCAGGTTACAAATAACCCAGTCACTACCAAGCAGATGGAATGGTCTGGATCTTTTGGATCTCTGTGCCCTGGGCTGGCTGCTCGGACCCTGCTGTCCCCAGCCAGCTGCTCCAGGCTGTGCTGCCACAGGTCATTTGTCACCGAGCAGTCTTGGCTGCCACGTTTGGAGGGGACACAGAGGGCTGGACTCTGCCTCTGAACACTGCATGGAGTTAATTTATCCAGAACTTGGTGGTTTAAATTCAGAGTCTCCATGAGGTAAAGGTGTTTGCTGTGTGAAAGCAAAGGTAATTTGGGGAGCTGGAACGGAATACATCACCTTTTACTAGGTGCTGGAACAAGTGTAGCTGCACAAGAAACACTTGGGGCCCTCAGAATAGCATTAGGGGCATTTATCCAAGGCTGCTCAGGCCATCCCTCAAAGTCTTCCCCTTCTGCTTCTCCTGGTTATGCAGATTTCTGCACATTTCTGTGTCCAGAAACGGGCCTGTTTCCCCCAGAGGAGCCAATCCCTGTTTTCAGGGCTCAGTCACACCAGTGTGGCACGTGGCCCCGAGGAGATCCTGCACCCACCGGGAGGAATGTCACCCCTGCACTGTGCCTGGGCTGCCCTCCCAGCCCCGGAGCACTCACAGCTCGTCTGCAAAGCAGTGGGCTGCAGTTAAAATCCACAGTGCGCTGATGATGGTGCCTCCACAGATGTGCTTCCCGTGGCTCTGGATGCTCACGTGCCACGGGAATTCCCCAGGCTTGACGTCTGTCCCTGTACCAATCCTCTTGCCAGTCTTCTGGAAGGACTCGTAGGATGGTCGGAGGCCACACCCTGGGTACAAAAAGGGGCATTTTGGACACATTCAGCAGTGCCACAGCCTGTGCTGCTGAAAGGCAGGGGCAGGACATCCCTGAGCACTGAAATAGAAATATCCATGGAATTAGAGAAACACGGAAATACAGAATGGTTGGGGTTGGAAAGGATTTAAAAATAATTTTTCCAACTCCATTCCAGCTCCAACTTCTACCAGACCAGGTTGCTCCAAGCCCCATCCAACCTGGCCTTGGACACTTCCAGGGATCCAGGGGCAGCCACAGCTGCTCTGGGCACCCTGTGCCAGGGCCTCCCCACCCTCACAGCCAGGAATTCCTTCTCAATATCCCATCTATCCCTGCCCTCTGGCAGTGGGAAGCCATTCCCTGTGTCCTGTCCCTCCATCCCTTGTCCCCAGTCCCTCTCCAGCTCTCCTGGAGCCCCTTTAGGCCCTGGAAGGGGCTCTGAGCTCTCCCTGGATCCTTCTCTTCTCCAGGTGAACACCCCCAGCTCTCCCAGCCTGGCCCCAGAGCAGAGGGGCTCCAGCCCTTGGAGCATCTCTGTGGCCTCCTCTGGACTCTCCAGCAGCTCCACGTTCTTCTGCTGTTGGATCCCAGGGCTAGAGACAGCTCTGCAGGTGGGGGCTCAGCAGAGTAACAGGTGATAATGCCCTCCCTGGATCTGTTATTTGATGTCACCCAAAGTCCATGACATCCCTGTCACCTCCCCAAACCTAAACTCTGCCAAGCATTGCCCGGGAATTTGGGGTGGGAGGGACCATTGGCCACGTCCCATAGGCAGGTGGGATAAAATCCTTGCTGAGGGAGTGGAAGGTGCATCAGGCTGCAGCACAGGCCACACCTTTATTCCCTCAGCAGAAGGGATGAGCCCAGACCTGTTTCACTCACCCACATGCGAATATCCTGCAGCTCTTCTGTGCCGAGAATGCTGAGAAACAAAACCTGCCTGGACACTGCTGGTCAGGGCAGCCAAACAGGAGAGAGTAAGGAGCAGCATCTCAGTCCACCCTGGTCCAACGCTCTCCCACAGCTCTGGAGCAGCGATGCCTCTGCAGATGCCTCAGGACATCACCTGCATTCCATGTCAACACAGCCCCGGGTGACATCACAGCACCCGCTGGCCCTGCTGGTGCAGCACTTGGATGCTCCTCCCTAAGGCAAAAGGGTCACTGAGGGAAAGCTCAGGGACTTCCCAAAGGTTTGTGATTTCCTGTAGCTCTAACAGGGACAGGGCAGAAGTGGAATTCCTGTCCGTATCCAGGCTAACCTCACAGGGTGTGGCAATGGTGCATTTCATGATCTGGGTGCTGGAGCCCTTGCTGGAGCTTGAACCATCTTTGAAGGCCTCAGGAGCTGGTCCTGTATCAGCTTTCAGCTTCATCTCCAAAGCCTGTCACCATATTAATTTTCTCATTTCCTGATAATTTTCTCTCCAGTTAGAGCATGCCTGGGGTATTGACTTGAAAGTATTTTAACAGGAGAGTTGCTCCATCCCTGGAAATGTTCCAGGCCAGGTTGGACAGGGCTTGGAGCAACCTGGGATAGTGGAAGGTGCCCTGCCCATGGCAGGGGGTGGGACTGGATGATCTTTAAGGTCCCTTCCCACCCAAACCATCCTAGCATTCTGTGTTTGTAGGAGAAAGTGGCAGCTCTGTCAAAGGACAATTTTTAAAGAATGCCCAATCAAAACTATCAAATCAAAATCAAAATCAAATAAAATATGTCAGTAAATAATTCTGTGGTAGCAAAATATTTTGGTGTGGGCCAGTTTTAGTATCAATGGAGCCATTATGCTGATTTTTAGACCAACACACCATTTCCATCAGGACGGGACTTAAAAAAAACCTCAGCCAGGTTCAGACTTGAGGATATCTATAATAAGAACTTTTCCCAAAGACGTTCCAGCTTGTTTCAAAACAATAACTACAGCACAGAGTAGGAGGGGGGAGAGGAAAGGAAGGGAACCAGGAGACATTTTATGAGCCTCCAGATGATTCAGCACCTGAAATGCTTTGCCCTGGAGCACATCAGGAGTTATCCCACTGGAGTCAGGATTTCACAGAGGTTGACAATGCATAGGAAGAGGGTAAGACTTTATTTCCCTCTCTTCTTTGCTTCTCTGTCACTTCATGCCAAGGAAAGGAGACACAAGTGCTGGTTTACTTGGCTGTGGGCACTTAAAAAACTCCATGGCAGGACAGGTTAGGGACAGAATCAGTTACCACAGAAACGAAAATTCCGAGTGCGCTCTGGGCGCATTTTGGGGCATCTCCAGAGAGAGCCCAATGGGGCAATCCTGCCTGAGGCAGCTCCTCTAAGCCTGACCCAGGTGTAATCTGCCAAGAGGACAGATTTCCTCTGGATTTTGAGACTGGGATGAGCTCAGCATCGGCTGAGGAGCACGAGGGAAGATGGGGAGCTGATTTTTCTGGCACGGCCTTACTGCCCGTCTTTGGAAACAGCGGGCAGGGCTGCAGCACTGGATTTACAATCCCAAACACTGACTTTGTGGGGCACATTTTCAGTCTCTCCAAGCTTGGAGCATGATCTGATCTGCTGTGTAGGTACAGGAGATGTTCAGGGAGTTGGTTTGGGCCTTTTTGAGCTTTAAAGCTGAGCTGGTGAAAAGGAAACATCAAACCAAGCTATGGAGAGCAGTGCCATGGAGAAGGAGGTGCGGTGGATTTGTGTCTCTGAGTCCCTCAAAACTGGCTCACTCCTTGAGTTCTGGACCCATAAGATCCCATTTCCATGTGGGATAAACTGTGCATCCCTGCATCCTTTGTCTGCAGCTGTGAGTCTGTGCTCTGAGAACCCTGTGAATAAACCCAAAATTGATTTTTTTTCCCTTTCTGGCTGGCCTGCTATTTTGACTGCACACTGGCTGGAGTCTGCCCCGAGTTACCATGCCATGACTCTGCTCTTGGTGGGGGCTCCCCAAGTTACTAAAATACAAATAATTAATCATAGGGATAATTCTACTCCTCTGTACGGTCATGCCTGATGATACAGATTTAAACACCCTGGTGTTTAATTAGCAAACTGCAGCATTTTATAATATTTGATAATTTTTTTTTAGATCTACCCAGATATCTGCTTGGAACACATCACAGACAGCATTGTTCTTTTCATGTTCTGTCGTTTATTGCAGAGCAGGAAACAAAACCGATTTCTTTTTGTGCTTATTCACTTCTTGGAACTGTCAAAAAGAAGCATCACATTACAATTTTGACTTTTTCTGGCTAAAATCATTTCAGAAAATAGGCACTACAGGTGGTACTAAATGCTGTGAAAGCGGAGTTGTGGTAGGAGAATCACAGATCTGATCAATTGATCATTCCTGAAGACATCAAATTCCAGGGTTGTGATAGGTAAAGAACCCAACCACCTCTCCAGAAGTCGAAGCTCGGGGAACACTAGGAAATCAATTAACCCAAGAAAATCACCAAGTCCAAAGGCTTTGGAAATGCAAAGCAGCTACGGGTGCAACCACCTCCTAATTCACCCTTTTAACAGCATTTCGAGCCAAACTTCACAAGTTGGGATCTCTTTCCACCTCTCCAGATGACAAGGAAACCCCGGGAGCTGCACAGAGCAAGAAGCTGCGATGGGAGCAATTCCTGCCTCTCCTTCCTTTGACGTCAACAAACAGAAAACTTATGATTGTGGAAAGCCTCCCCAGCAGATCCCCAGATCTTCATCCACGGATGCTGCAGGAACATCCACCGGGGCTCCTGGCCTTTTTTCCCCCAAGTTCCCTAGAGTGAAGAGGAGGTGGTGGAGCCAGCACAGACTATTTCCCGAGGCCCACGGGGCAGGAAAGCCCCGTCCCGCCCAGGCCGCAGTACCCGCCGGGATTCTTGCTGAGGTACTGCTGATGATATTCCTCGGCGTAATAAAACTCGGGAGCCTCCCGGATCTCCGTGGTGATGGGGCCAAAGCCTCCCTCCGTCAACACCTGTCAGGAAAGACCGTGGAAAAGCCATTAGTGGTTTGCTGTGAATGACTTTAGGATTCCTCCCTGAGGGAGCCGCGGGCGTCTCTCAGTGCTCGCACCACGTTCCCAGCTCACCCCTGAAAGCTTTTCATCCCTGCTCTCGTGGTGTTTTGCTCGGAGACATTGTGGGCGCAGAGAGGGAGTGAACCACCCCCTTTTAATGGCTCATTTGTTTAATCTGCCACGGCCACGCTTTTATGGTCTTCATTAACCCAGGCAGTGATGTGGAGCCATCAATGAAAGTGGAAAACCAAAGGAGGGCACACTCGGATCCACCCTGGGAAGCTGCAGTGTGCAGGAACCTCCCCTGGAAAGTGCCTCGGCTTCAAAATCCACCCCCAATGTCCCTGTCCAAGAAGAATTTCTGGAGGAAATTTCAACCCCAAGGATGTCCTTGGGAAATCAGAGCATCTGGGCTTTTTTTTTTCCCCCTGCAGAGTCACTGCAGACTCATTCTTCAAAGAGAAAAGCTCCATCTTGACCAGAAAGTTTTAAGGCAAATTATGGCTCATTTCGGAAAGATTTGCCAATACCTGGACCAGGAGCAATAATCACTTGGCAGGATGAGGAGATGGAATGTGGGTGGGGATTTTAAACTAGACTCTAATTGCTTTCTGATATCCCCTAACTGAATTTGAAACTCCTGAGAGGTTTCTGACAGAGGGAATTTCTTTTCAAGATGAATTGCTGTGACATTTTCCCCACTGCATTGTCCTTTCCTAAGGAAACTGGTAAACACCAACATTTTGGAGCCAATTCTCTTCTCAGTGGGGACATAACTTGTGCTCTGAAGTCCGTGCTAAAACCTAATAAGCACTTTAATTAATGTCAGAGTCCTGTTGCAAAGTGTAGTTATAAATACTGGATGTAGATAGAATTGATTGAAGGGTCAGCATTTAGGATTCCCAGAAAAATATTTGTTACCTCATCATACTATTAAATATATAAAATATAAATAAAGGGAAATCATCACATGGAATCACAAAATTGTGAATCTGCTATCAGTCATCAAGTCCATCCCCTTTCATCATGACAGACTGAATGACAGCAGCCTTTGATCCCAAAAACCATTGGTTATGGAAGATCTTTGGAGATGGAGATCCTCATTCCAGTATTTTCCATCCTGTTAGAGAGTCCCTCCTAAGCCCAGCACAGTTAAACCCAGTACTTTCATTTAAACCCAGTATTGTGGGTTTACTCATCCTGGAAGTGGAAAGGAAATCATTCCCTTCCTCTTTCATCTCCTACATGGCTGGGGAGGGGCAAGGCTGGTATGCAATGGAAATATTGGACGTAAACAACAGGTGATTTTTTGGGACAAAAAGTCTTCAGATTCCCCACACTGGGTTTTCCCAGATCCTGCCCCAGCACAGCCAAGCCCTGCCCACAGCCCGACAGCAGCTGCTGGGCTTTGGAGAGCTTTACTCTGATTTATTCCCACAATTTCACTGTCTAAAGGACACATTCTGCTGTGTTCAGTCTTCAGTCAGGAACGAAGTGATCAGATGGATACAAAATCCATGACTGACCAGCCTGGAGAGCCCTGAGTTCCCAACCCTGCACTGGAATTCTCAGCACAGCTTAGGAAGGTGTTGACTCATTAATTCCTTCTGTTCCCACACAAGGCGTTGGGATCAAAAGCCCCATTTCACAGGAACCTGGCCTTATTTCCCCATGTAAAATCACCAAACAGCTTTCTTCCATCTTTGGGACAGGCTTTGTCCCAGGGGAATCAGGTTATTCACCTGTCAGACACGTGAGTAAAGAAGATAAAACACGAGAAGGTTTGTACCACAACACATCAACAGCTCCAAACACAAAGAGGTGTCAGCACAGCTCCTTTTACAAAGCACTGTTTCACTTTCTAACCTCCCCAGCACAGAGAAAACACTTTGGAATGATCTTCACTGCTGAAAGGTGGCACAAACTCTGCCATCGTGGGCATTACTCATTTACCTGCTGCTGCAAATGCAGTCAAAATTGGCCTCTCCCCCTTCCCTGAGTCATGAGGATGCTGCTGGAGGGGGAGAGATTTCTCCACTGCGCAAAACAATGTTTGTTACAGATTTTTAACCTGGGACTTTTCCATCATTGGCTTCATTTTGTCAGTTAGGAAATCCATTCCGTTCGATGAGGCACCACAAGAGGGCATAAACATCATTTATCCCTTCCCAGCCCATTAAAACCTGAATAAAGCAGAACCCAAGATGAGTCCTTATATTGCACTTTGGTGCTGTTGTCAGTGGGAACCCCAGGCTCTGACACTCTGCCAAATCCCACCTTGGATGTTTGGATTTTAAAGGGAAAATTATTTTCCTCACACTGACAGTGTTGATGTGAAGATAAAAACATCACTGGCAGACATGGGGAAGTTCAGGATGTGCTGGCTGTGGCAGGTGTAAGTCAGCCAACTCTGGATTGATTTCCTGCCACTGAGGCTGATATAATTTGATGGTAATCCTGTTCTAGAAGAATTTTTAGTCCTCTCTGCCTCAAAATTCCTGAGCCATCCAATGGGACCTCTCATTACCATGCTGCAATTAACCTTTGGGATTTGTAACTCAGTGCAGGAAATTTTTAAGGAACCATTGGATCATTTCCCCTTCCAATATTCCACTGCAATTCAAAGAGAATTTATTCCTTCAGAGGATTTCTGTGGCTTTTGTCATAGGAGAGATCAAAGCCTGACAGATCATCAACTCCAATTGTTAACCCAGCACTGCAACATCACAAGAGAACCTTTAGCTGATTATAATCCAACCCAAAAATCCTGTCAGATTCCACCAGAGAGGGGCCAAACCAAACCAGAACCCAAATCTCACCCAGCTGCAGGGGGACACAGCCATCCTGGGACCCCGGGAGAGGCACTGGAGCAGGAACAAGGAATCACAGAATCATTCAGGTTGGAAAAGACCTCCAGGATCATGGAGGTATCAAAGTCAGCACTGGGAACCTCAGTGCTACAAGTTTTTCAGCCAGCCTGTACTTTCAGCATGTAAAAGATGTGTTTGATGATTTTCCTAATTCTTTGCGGACTGTGAGAGTTTATTTCCTGTTGTTTGCTTTAAACTTCTGCCTGACCGTTGATGACCAGATTTGTCACCACATCCACTGTCACAAAACACTGGATCTCAGAATGCCAAACAATTTGGGTGGGAAGGGACCTTAAAGCTCATCCAGTTCTACCCCCTGCCATTTGCAGGGACATCTTCCACTATCTCAGGTTGATCCAAACCCTGTCCAACCTGGCCTTGGACACTTCCAGGGATCCAGGGGCAGCCACAGCTTCTCTGGGCATCCTGTGCCAGGGCCTCACCACCCTCACAGCCAGGAATTTCTTCCTAACATCCAATCCAAACCTACTTTCTTTCAGCTTGAAGCCATTCCCCCATGTCCTGCCACTCCAGGCCCTTGTAAATAGTCCCTCTACACATTTCCTGTAGGCTCCTTCAGGCACTGGAAGGCCCAAAAGTCACCCCAAATCCTTCTCTCCCCCAGGCTGAACAACCCCAGTTCTTTCAGCCTCTCCTCACAGCAGAGGTGCTCCATCCCTCTGATCATCTTGCTGGCCTCCTAACACAATTCCTTCTCCCCTCTCTCCATAGAAATCTGGATTTTACACCTTGATCCTGCCCATTCATGTCTTCAGCCAGACCCACAGCCTTCCACTCCCAATCCACAATCTGGGGCAGCCTTCCCACCCGTTCCTGCATCTCTCCCAGCTCTCCTTGCCCACTGCAGTCACCGGGGTGACCGGAATTCCACCGTGCTCAAGAGCCCCATGGATTTATTCAGCCCTGTGCTTACATTTCCTCTTTCATTCCCCATCTCTTTCCCAGCAATTCTTTGCATTCCACTTGCCTTCCTGACCTCCGCTGAGCACGGAGCAGATGTTTCCAAAGCACCATCTGCAATGACGCCAGAACCTCGTTCCCGGGCTAATTTAAACCCTCTCATTGTGCCTGCACTTGACTTTTATTGACACAGAATTTCAGCAGCTATTTTCTGTGGTATTGTCAGATTCTTCTGCAACTTTTTTGTAGCTGTGTCTACTTTGGCTCACCTGGAATAACTCCGAACCCTCAGCGGGTTTTGGTGCGTCACCGTCGCCCGTCTCCCTTTTTTCAGCCCTTTTGTGAGGATATTGAACTGCACAGCTTCCCAAGACAGGTTAATCTCTCTCCACTGCAGAAACGGCACAGTTATTTCTACCTTTTATTCTCTATTTGTAACCAGTTCTTCACTCAGAAGAGCAACTTTCCTCTTATTCCACACGTGGCACCTCATTACGCACCTGCTCTCTTCAAAAAAAATCTGTATTATGTGTGCAAGACACGAGTCTCCTCATGCTAAAGTCATTATAAATTTGACAAAAAGGCTTTAAAATTGGTTTTGCTAAATGAAACCATTTAATTTTATGAGCAGAGGCATTAGTAAAGCAGGGGAGTATTAATTGGCTTCAAGCATTTTGTGGCTTTTAATAAAAATGGCATCATCCTGTGTTTGATTCAATAGACACTTTATAAACCAGCTTATACCAACATCTATCCACTTTGTCTCGTGTCCCAGTGAGTTGCACAAAGCTGCTGCGTTTTTAAAACCTCCTTGAAAAATCACTGATGTTGGAAACACCACAGAGCATCCTGACATGTGTGACAGCTTCTGTACCATCACCCCTGATGTCAAACTCTAACAACAATCTCACCAAATAAAATCTGCTGGGATCTCCCTTCATTGCAGTGTCTACTCAAAATTTCACACCAGCAGCAGCAATCCTGAATTTCAGCTCTTTTCCCAGAAGTTCCAAGCAGTAAAGGAGCTGCACTACGGAGGAGAAGACCTGCAGGAATTAGTTCCGTGAACTCTCTAGGATGGGAGGCTGTGGGCATCCTAGACACTCGATTCCTGTGATATTTTTAACTGGAAAACAACTTAACTGACTTTGCCAGGTTTGTGGATTAGTTGCTGGCAGGTTTGGGAGCAGAAATTCAGCCCTACAGTCTCGCTTGATCCAGAGGAACAAACTTTGGTCCAGAGGAATGAGCAATTACCAATGTTTTATTTTCTCCTTCATTTATTTTCTCCTTCCCTTCCCTTCCCTCTCCTTCGTCGCAGTTCAGCTCACTCTGCTGTGTCATTGATGATATACGATCTGAAATTGTTTCCTTTGTGCAGCCTTCAGCTGGCTGGAACAGCTCAGTTTGTCACTCTGGGTCCAGTCCCCTCTATGTCACTTACTGATGTTGGCTTTTCCAAATTAATTGATGCCAGCAACCTCTACAAGCACTGGAATGGGCTGAAATCCTGATTATCTGGTAAAATCTGCACTCCCAGCCTGTAGGTGACCTGCTTTTGGAAATTGTGTGTTTATGACAGGAAGAAGGACCCTGCCAAGGGAAATGTGGGAGCAGTGGCTGGCGAGTGCTGAAGTCCAACCCCAGCTACCTCATGGACTCGGACCAGACATCCACATTCCCCTGTCCCCAGCTGCCTCTGCCCAGTGGATTCCATGGTATTGATGCATTTGATAGGTGGTGCTGGAATTGATTAGCAAATGCTTTTCACAGGGCTGTGGAGTGCTGCACAATCAGCTAATGCTCACACAGGGTTTGGAGAGCTGTGTAACTCAAGGGTATTATTAATATCTTCGCAGGGAAGCTGTCTGGTCTCAGAACTCTCTTTGCAGAGTGCCTCTGGCAAATCGGGCAAGATCAAGACTGGGAATGATGGAATCGTGGGGGTATAAATTCCTCATCTTTCCCAGAATGGGCACATGGATCTAAGGGCAGAAATGGTGAAATCCACAGACTCTACACTGAAGAGAAAATCAGCTGCTGTGGGACTAAATCTGAAGAAAAATGTCAGGGAATCATGGAATGGCTTGGGTTGGGAGAGACCTTAAAGACCATCCAGACCATGGGCAGGGACACCTTTCACTATCCCAGGTTGATCCAAGCCCTGTTCAACCTGGCCCTGGACACTGCCAGGGATCCAGGGGCAGCCACAACTGCTCTGGGCACCCTGTGCCAGGGCCTCAGCAACCTCACAGCCAGGAATTCCTTCCCAATATCCCATCTGTCCCTGCCCTCTGGCAGTGGGAAGCCATTCCCTGTGTCCTGTTCCTCCATCCCTTGTCCCCAGTCCCTCTCCAGCTCTCCTGGAGCCCCTTTAGGCCCTGCAAGGGGCTCTGAGATCTCCCTGGATCCTTCTCTTCTCCAGGGGAACACCCCCAGCTTGCCCAGCCTGGCCCCAGAGCAGAGGGGCTCCAGCCCCTTGGAACATCTCCGTGGCCTCCTCTGGGCTCTCTCCAGGAGCTTCACATCCCTCTCATGTTGGGATCCCCAGAGCTGGACACAGAGTCCAGGTGGGGCACACCAGAGTGGAATCAGCTCCCTTGACCTGCTGGTCACACAGCTTTAGGTGCAGCCCAGGATACATCCCATAGGGATTACCCATTCCCTGGCCGAAGAGAAGTGCTGCTGCAGGAACCTGCAGGAATTTTCCCTAGGAATGTATCCTTCCAGTGCAGCACAGAGAAAATGCAGGTAAGAAGGAAATAGGGTAGAAAAAGAAGATGGTACAAAATCTGAGCTGCAGAATCCTGATTTTCATCCATAAAACTGCAACACTGACTTTGTCCAAGCTTTTCCCTGTTGACAAATCTCCCACACAAGGGAATACATCACTGGAATGGAGTAAACTGATCCTGGCTGGAGACACATCTCCAGGAGCCTTAGGGAAAGCTGGGTGAGTGTAGAAAATGTGCTCCCTCTCTTGGAAGCTCTGCTCTCTCTGAAATGTTTCCCTCTTAACCACTTAGCTTGGAGCAGGTTGTTTGGTCACTCCTTCCTGCCAGAGGGGAAGGAATTGCTGGGCTTGGATACCCATCAGTCCTGCCAAGGTAAATCACAGTTGGATGGCAGCCTGCTATTAACACAGCCCCAAGTGGTTGTGCTCAGAGGGTCTAGGGAGAACCAGGAGTGCAGTTAGGCTGATATTTCCTCCTATTTTACCTCTGAGTGTAAAACCTGAGTGTTGCCCACAACAATGAGCTCTGCCAGCTGAAATATCACATTTATCCAGACAGATTTCATGGTACCTTCTCCCACAACGGGATAAGAGGAGCTTTGAATTTGTCCTAAATCATCTTAAATGCAACTGACAGTGAAATAAAATCTGCAATTCTATTTTTTCCTGTTGGATGCTGATCCTGTGAACGTGCATAGGAAGGAAGTTGTATCCTGCTCTCCATCATATCCATCTAATTCTGGATTCAAAGCTTTTTCGCTCCAGATACTGCCTGGTTTAACAGCATCAGCTTGACCCAGAGTCTTTACAAGCTTGACCTTCAGCATGGAGCTTCCTGAACACCCATCCTGTTTTCTCCTGAGGGATGAGAGATGAAAGTGGGGAATGGCACGGGCGGGCATTTAGGAGGTAGAGGGAGATAACATCAGCAAAGATAAAAGACATCTTGCTCCAGTAGCATCTGGGAGCTAATTAGGTGTTGAAGGAGCCATTGAGAGAGATGGAAATTCTGTTTGTCTGGCCAATTTTAACGCAGCCAAACAGCCTCTTACTGCACATCCTGCATGGATAATTGATGAAGCCTAAGAAAACTCGTCCTGACTTCCAGTGATGTAAAGCTCAAATCTTCTCCGTGGCTGGAGACAGCAGAGTCTCCTCCCCTAATCACTCATCCACTGCTCTCATATTCCTAAAAGAACAATGGCCAGGGCCAAGCTGGGATGGGGGAAATGACCCACACAGAGCAACAAAGCTCAGAGCAGAACCTTACACACTGGAGACCACAAGTGGTTTGGCCCTGGATGACTCTGAGAAGCCGACTCAGGTCCAAAAATACTCTTAAGATCAGGCATCCCCAGCTGCCTGCAGACAGAATAAAACCCTCCACATGTAAATACTGTGTTGACAAGACCTTCCCACCTCCATTAGCTCAGTTATGCCTGGATCACGTTTTGTTCCAAGTGCAGAGCAGCTTGTGGTGCTCCCTTGGGTGTGAGCCCTTGGCAATGAATGTAAGGCTCTGCAATTATTTTTTATTCAGGGGAGCAGCAATGAAGAAGTAAAAATGTTCATTTGCCATATCAAACCCAGAGGGCTCAGGTCAGCTCTGCTGTTACACTGCCATCATTTTATTTTTCTCACTGGATTTCCATCAAGTATTTCTTCCATGATATATAAGCACGACAGTTTCTCAGGAACACATATGAGTTTTCCAGAGGAACAATTTATCTTTACCTAAGCTCATCTTGAAAAAAAACCAGAAATTATTTCTGTTGTGATTGGAGGGAAAAACTTCCAGACAAGAGACCATGCACAAATATTTACTGCTAAAATCATAAAATTTGCTATATTGGAAAACCTTAGATATCCTTGCACTGTCAATTGTTGGGAAACCTGTCATCCCTGCTACTTATTTTGCCTCTAATAACACACTGAGATTTTCTCTTCAGCCTCCCATGGCCATTGGTTTATAACCCTAAACAATTTCATCCCCCCAGAAAGCTGGGAGGTGGTTTGTATTTTGCTGACCACTCTCTGGAGAGGTGAACAACCCACCCTGAGCACCCACCATGAGCCTCACCTGCTAAACTCCATGCTGTCACCTTTATTTTCAGTCTGTATTGGTGGTTTCTTACGTAAAGAAATATTTCAGAAGGATCCAACATGGGTCTAATATTGCCAACAATTTACAGCAAAACTATTTGTGTTACACATTGAACGCTCCAGCAAAACAGAATCATAAAATCACAGCATCTTTTTGGCTGGAAAAGCCCTCTAAGACCATAAAATCCAACCGTCCTCAGCACTGGCTAGGCCACCACTTCTACATGGCCCATCAGATATTGCTTGTGCTCTAGTGCAGCCTAAGGGGAAGGGGTGAAAAAGGATGGTCCTGGGAAAGGGAAAAATCAACACCACGTTTTCCTGGTTTTTGGATACTGTCCTTTCTTTTTCCCCCCATGGAGACGCCTTCTCCAAACCTCTTAAATTCCCCCATGGCTGCCCTCTCCAAACATCATCCAACAGAGAGGAGATGGATCCAGCATGAGACTGATCTAAACACAGCAGCACTGCATATCAAACAAAACAGAAAATCAAGGTCCTTCCCCTGCGGGTATAAAACAGGGGGCACACCCCAGTGCTGGTTCTCAAGGATCAGCACAGCTGCAGCTTGGTGAAATTTCCAACTAAAAATCCCACTCTGGTTTAAAACACTACCCAAATTCTTCTGCCCCCCCGCCCCCAACAATGTGTGTTGTCAGGCAGCTGCTGCATTTCCAGCCTTGGTCTTTCTGACCTTTCTGTCCAGCAGATTTCAGTGGAATATTTGCTGGATTTTTAATCCACATAGCAGATCAGAGAGAGGCTGAATACTTTAAAGCAATTTGGATCCTTCAGGATGACAAATTGTTTCTGTTATCGAATATATGCATGATTACTACTAAAATTATATTTGAAATGGCTACCAGGCAATACAATTTTAGCCCATTCCAAGGACTGAAAAGTCAAGAGAAAATGAACAGAGCATGTTTTAATCAGAAGATAAGTAGTTTTCCAGCCACTATAAATAGCAAAGTCTGGAAGAACCCATCCAACAAGCAGGAGAAAGTGTGAGGAGGGTAAAATTCCACAGTGTTTTGGCTTTGGACTTCAGAAGGTAGTGAGTATGAGACAGTGTGAAATACAAAGAAGTCTTTGTTGTTTACATCTGAAGTTTAAAAGTGGCACGGTGTGAATAAACAAAGGATGTTCCATGAGACGCTGCAGCAGGGATGCGCTCGCTCCGTTGGAGCTCCGCGTAAACAGAGGCATCGCCTCCGCGCTTCAAAAAGAGAGGGAGGTAAACTTGAAAGCTTTGCCTTCCAGAAAATCTCATTTACCCGGATCCTCAGGCTTTTAAGTGGTAGGAAAAAAAACGCACACAAGCTTAATAAGACCAAGATCTGGATCATTTAGCATTTGCTTTCAGGTTGGTTAAGCTCCTTCCTAACGATAACGGTGCACGTGCTCTGCAAAACCTGAATTAGCTGTTCCTTATCTTTCCAGGGAAAATAAGTTTTGCTCTCAAGAACTGGGATAATATCTCGCAATTTCTTTTCTGGCAGACAATAAAGAATACTGCCTCGATAATTTCATGAGTTAACTGATTGTTTTCCAGGAGGGTGCATAGGATAATTGGTAAGGACAGAATCTAAAGATACCCAGATTCAGTTCAATATTCACAATAATATTTCCTGTTGAGCAGTTACATAGCATTGAACTTGATCTGTAGGATCATGGAATCATGGAATGGTTTGGAGCTGAAAGGGACCTTTAAATCCATCTCATTCCACCCCCTGCCATGGGCAGGGACACCTTCCACTATCCCAGGTTGATCCAAACCACATCCAGCCTGGCCTTGGACACTCCCAGGGATCCAGGGGCAGCCACAGCTTCTCTGGGCACCCTGTGCCAGGGCTTCCCCACTCTCACATCCAGGAATTCCTCCCCAGTATCCCATCTAACCCCACCCTCTGGCAGTAGGAAGCCATTCCCTGTGTCCTGTTCCTCCAGGCCCTTGTACAAAGTCCCTCTCCATCTTTCTTCCAGCCTCCCTTCAGGTACTGGGAAGCCACAATTAGGTCACCCCTAAGCTTCTCTTTTCCCAGCTGAACAATCCCAATTCTCCCAGCCTCTCCTCACAGGAGAGATGCTCCATGCCTCTGATCAACTTGGTGGGTTCAAGTTAGTTACGGTGTCTGTATATACCTTTCAATGCTAAAGTCCCCCCTTATTTGACAAATGTGATAAAACTTGATTTTGATTCAAACCATTTTCAGCTATTGCTGCAATGTAGATAGAGGGTAACTTTTGATGAAGTTAAAAATAAAATTGTAATGATTTCTCCCTTGTCCTGTCCCTCCATCCCTTGTCCCAAGTCCCTCTCCAGCTCTCCTGGAGCCCCTTTAGGCTCTGCAAGGGGGTCTAAGATCTCCCTGGATCCTTCTCTTCTCCAGGCAGGACACTCCCAGCTCTCCTAGCCTGTCAATGCTTTCATACAATCCCCTTTCTTATACAATTGTGAGAATTGCTGCAGTAAAACCATTGCTGCAGAGGAGGAGGAGAAGATGCTCTTGTGTGGAACATCAGCTGCAAACCCAGTGCCGTTTCACAGCTGCCAAAAGTGCTGAGAGTTCAGCAACAAGGGTGAAAATAAAAATGTTTCATAAGGAAACAGGGTAAATCCTACAGCTTCAGCTCCTTCCCACACCATCCCTACTCCTTCTGGACACAACAGGGAGTAACTGTGTGTACAGGGCACCTACAACCACAGAATCACAGAATGGTTTGGCTTAGAAAGGATCTTAAAGCACATCTAGTTCCAACCCCAAGACTTTCTTTGAACTGTCCCTACCTTTTATGAGCAGGAGATTTCTTTCTCAAGCCTCTTGATCAGCTCTAGTGATTTTTTTATAAAAGGCGTGCACCTTAGGCTTCCAGAAAAGTATCAGTGAAGGAAACCCCCAGAGCTTCTTTAGCTTTTCCACCTGCCCCAAGCTCTGCCTGCTCCCTCCTGGAAGAGTTTAGGTACAAACAATTCTGATGTATACGATTAGTGACCCTCAGCACAAACACACCCCACAGGGGCTGAGATTTGAATGAGACTGACAGTCGACAAGTTAATTTGTCAGGAAGCTTAGAAAATACAAGACCCTTTCAGGCTTCAGGGTCAAATTCCACTCGTTGTATAATTCACCCACCACCAGTGGAATGGATTTATGCGTCTGGAAAGGAGATTTGAATTTGGCCATTAGTAAAACAAAATACTGAGCTGATTGAGGCTGGAGAGGAAGCAAAGAAAATGCAGGGAATGCACTTTACATTTCAGAGAGAACCTGGCATTTGCAGCACATCATCTTCCTGCCAGCTACAGAACAGCAGTGACTTGGCAGAGGCTCCATGGCCAGATGTCACCCTCATCTGGTTCTCTTGGCTCAGGCTGCTCCTTTGAAATGAGCAGCAAAGCAGGGTGAGGATGGCTCTGCCTGGTGCTCCCTGCACAAGGAATAGAAGGAGGAAAAGTTCCCCAGTCCCCCAAACCTGGCATTGCTTTGCACGTTTTAACAAATTCACAGCCCTCACCAGGCAGAATCTGGGAGGTGGAAGCAGAGTCAAGAACCAAAGGGATTTGTTTGACAGCTGCCTCTCTTTGGGTGATGGATACAGCACAAATCCTCTCCGGGTGCTTTCCCTGCAGCTTCAAACACTTCAGCACTCAGAGCCCTGGTGCATTTCCCAGGATAAAACCCTGCACTTGGATTTCTTTGTTTAAAGGCATTGCTGTGTCGCTATTCCACTGCACCTTTTTAACTGGTTGTTTTATTTAAAGAGGGAGATGAGATGATCTTTAAGATCCCTTTCCAACAAATCCTGTGATCCTCTGATTTCTGTATTTCTATTTTATTACCACAACCAAGAGCGAGGGGAAAAACATCAGGGTATTCCCCACCTAAAACCTGCCTGTTTTGGAGTTAATTGCTACTTAGGCAATTAAGGATTTATGACAGATATGAAGGGACACAGCCTAACACCACATGCTCCTCCTGAAACACCTTCAGATACACCAGGAGATCTGAAGTAATGGCCAAATATCTGTGGAGTTTTGACGTGGCAGCAAAGTCCCCAGATGCCTTTAGACCCAGGGAACAAAGGAGACAGGCACAGACCATCCTGGCTAAACCCCCCACGCGAGTGACCTTCTCTCAGAAGGAGAATTCCTTTTGAAACCCAACACCTGATAACACGTGCGTGTTTGTGTACACATCGATATGTGTGATAAGAAGGCTGCTCCATGGCAGAACCTGCCAACAAACCCATTTTTTGTCACCATCTGCTAGGAAGAGAGCGAGCACCTGTTAGGAGCAGCTGCCTGAATGCAGAATGTAGGTAAGAGAGAAAAATCAGTTTCATTTTGGACTTGGCCTGCTGCAGGTAGCACATGGCTTCCACCACCGAGGATGCCAAGTGGTCCTTTTTAAGTTTGTCCTAATTAAGAGCGTTATGAAACCTCCAAATTGTTCACTTTTAGAGCAAGTAAAAGAAGTGATGGAGCCCCCTGGAACACCTCCCCACCTCCACTGGGGTCTCTGCCCTGTCCCCTGCCTTTTTCTTTCTTCCAAGCCAGCACAGCATTTGGAGGAGCCGCGCGTGGCTCGGCGCCGCTCCTGGCACGGCAGCTGCCCCAGGACGTGTTGCTCTGAGGAATCCCAGCATTAGCAACACCCCTTGACTCCTTCCTTTGGAGAACAACTGCTTCCCTTTGGCTGCCTCCTTGTGTCCATCTCTGTGGGGGTCCTGGGAGGGATTTTGGAGGGATTTTGGAAGGACTGAGGGCGCTTGGTCCAGGCGCTTGCTGTGATCAAGGCCCCCGCAGCTGCCAGCCCTGCCATGCTGTCCTTTCTCCAGGGGGAGCAACGGGGTTGCCACCACCCAGAGAGCTTGGAGTGGGCAGAAAAAACACGTGAAAGGATTTCCCACCCTCGTCCAAGCAACAGATCCAAGTTCACAAGGCAGCGTGGCCTCTCCCACCGTGCCTGACACCATGGATGGTCTCAAATCTGCTGCCCTTAATCCCCCCCTATGGCACCTGTGCCTCCATGCAAGGAATGAGGTCATTCAGTTTGTTCTTTCCCAACCCCCCAGCCGTGGAATGTTCCTCATTTTCTTCAGCAAGCAAAGCTTCGTGTCCCATGGCTGACTTGTCCTGCACAGCCTGTGTGACACAGCCGCTCACCCAGTGACAGCAGCAGCACCTGCCCATCCCTGGGTGTGAAAGGGCTTTTGTCCAAAAAAATCAGCCATCCTGCAAGGAATCATCCTCTTCCCCTTTACCACACAGCCCTGCATCTAAGAATTATGTGGGGAGGAACAATGGGACTATGAGGAGCTCCTGTCTCCAGTACCAACAACAGGAGGTCAATGGATGGGCTTGCCTTGCAGAGAGAATATTTGAAGTGGACACCAATATTTGGGAGCCCTTTCAGGTCCAAACATCTTCCCATTTTTCTCATTTCCCTGCTTCCTCATTTTATCCTCCGTTTCTTGTCTTCCCAACTGTTTCTGTCCATCTTCTGATCTACCGTGTCACAATCCCCTGTTATGAGGAGGATAAATATTTTTTATAAATAGTCTGTCCGACCCATTTGACCCCAGAAATTTGTATTTTCTTAAATGGCAGCAGAGAATTGGTGGGACTGCCACAGCCTGTGAAAATCCAGAGGCTCGTGCACACAGGCAGTGCCTTGAAGAACAAGTGATATTCCCAAAGTGCTTCTGAGGCTCCAGGCTCTGTGATGTGCTTTACAGTTCAGCTGGATCAAATGCTGATCCCCAAAAAACCCAACCTTGATTTCCAGGTGTGAAAACAACTGTTCAGCTGGATCAAATGCTGATCTAAATAAAAAAGCCAGCCCTTTCTGGATGGGAAAACACCCTCACGAGGCTGAGGGAGAAATCCCATTTCTCCCGCTTGTAAAGGAGTAAATCTGCTCTGGCTGCAGTGGAACCCAGATAAAATCACACAAAGCCACCCCACAGAGTCCCTTCTCCCTGCAAAGCTGCACTCCCAGATGTGTGGTTTAGCACAGACCCGCCGGTCAAGCAGGAATTCTTTTTCCTAATGCAGATTTCTCTCTGTGAACACATCTGTAAGCGTATGGATCCCTGCCTCCTGGGACAGGCCTAATGGGCTCTGCATCCACTCTGCCTCATTTCTTTGGGAAGCTCTGGCTCTGCGGTGGGAGGGCTGAAGAGGGGCTTGCACTGAGGGATGCTTTTTCATCCTGAATTTAAATGTACAAACAGGGACCGTGGCTTGTTATTGCCAAGAGAAACACCAACAGAGGGCTCAAGAGCCACAGACTGGGGAGTCAGTGACACAGAAGCATGCAAGGACAGGATGAGCTAGCCAATTAACGTCACCCCTGCCCTCAAAATTGGTCATATATTTCCTTAAGAGCTTCTGCCCCCCACCAGCCAAAGGGCAGCGATGCAGGAACACAGAGAGGGCAGCCCTGGCTGTCCCAGCTCCTTTCAGCCTGTGTGGGGGTGAGGAATCTGCTCCTGGTTCATATCCCGTGACTCCCTGGTGGATTTGGGATGTCCGAGGGAGGCAGGGATATTGAACAGCTCGGTGCTGAATTTGCACACAGAAGAGAAGGGGAAGAAGCTGGAGTTGAGCTCAGTTACGGATCATGAGAGCAGAAATCAGAGGTGTCCATGCCCAGGCGGGAGGGGATCCCACCAGGAAAGCTTCCCCCCAGAAGAAACACGAGATAAATCCGTCCTTGAGAGCAGCCCAGGTGCCAGTGGAGCTCTGCTACAAAGCAACCCACCTTGGGGCACTCTGAAATATTAAAATATTAAAATTCTCCGTATTTTTACCACCAGCACATGCTCAGATGAAGAACCTCAAATCGGGAAGAGCTCAGTCTTAGAAACAATCTGATGAAAAATCCAAACTCTTCTGCCTTTAAAAAAAAAAAAAAAAAATTAAAAAAAAAAAAACCCAGCAACTTAAAGGGAAAAAAAGGAGGAAAAAAAAAAAAAGAAAAGAAAAAGGCTTGTTCATGCTGTTACAGTTTAGGAACTGCTGGCATCCCTGTCTCCGAGAGGAAGGGATGGGGAGCTGACTGCTCAGCAGCTGAGAACGTGTGTTCTGGAAGCAGCTCCCAGAGCAGATGGTGCAATGATTACTGCCAGTAAATGTTAGAGCCCTCTTTTCCTTCCTTTTTTTTTTTTCCCTTTTTTTTTTTTTTTTTTTTTTTTTTTTTAACTAGAATTCTGAACAACAGGGGGAAAATAATTACAAAGAACACATGAAAGCAGCTTGATTTCCTTTCTGTTTCCCCTCTCTGAGCGTGTCCTGCTCCTTCTCTAATACCTGACGCTGCAGAAGGGGACGTTCCCTGGGATTGCTGGGACGATGGAATCCACCACCAAGCACTTTCTTCTGGGGAGTTTGACACGGCTCTCGTGCTCCAAGCTGTGCTCCCTGGGAAGTGAGGAGCTGCAGGATCATGTGCTGTGTAGGGGATGCTAAAAACGGGGGAAAGGAGAAGGGATGCAGCTGTGTGTAATGGAGGGCGTCCCCGCCCGTGGCAGGGCTTGGATCTGGTGGTCTTTGGGGTCCCTTGCAACCCAAACCATGCTGGGATACAATGACTCCATGATTAAATAGTCACCCTGCCGGCTTGTGGTGTGATAAACAGTCCTTGGACCAAGAAATGGGAATTATTTTTCCCTTTCATCACCAGGGTCTGGCTCCCCTGGCACCATCTCTCCCTTCAGTGTCTCTGAGTAGCCCTAAAACATTTCTCCCCCATTTCCTCTCTTGTTCCTCTCTCTTTGTCCCAACATTCTCTTTCTTTCCCCCTTAAAAAAAATTCAATTCTTTAAAATTTTTAAAAATTTAATTTTTTAAATTTTTTTTTTTTGCCTTCTAGCAGGGCAGCTTGTCCCTCATCACTTTAAAATTGCTTTAAACCCCCAGGAGAACCTGGCTCCCAAATTTTTAAAGAGCAAACATCAGCCAGGACGGGAAGGAGCATCTCTGTCTTCTTGGAAAACACCGTGGTGCTGGAGCAGGCACAGCCCGGGCAGCACAACACATCCCCCTGCAGCATCTCTTGAGGGCTTCAGCTTTTAAAAGCTGTGACATCTCTCCCGAATGTGTCTTGTTTTCTTTGGTTTTTGAGTTTTTTTAATGTCTGTAAATTAAGAAAAGCCAGGGAAATTTCCACTGGGAGATCAAAAAAAAGAGCAGGATGTGCGCAAAAAACGCCTCCTTCCTGAAATTCAGATCCCTGCTCTGCAGCGGGGAGGTACCAAAGCTCCTCGTAGACAGGCTGGGAGAAATATTTTAGAATTGAAAAATTGAAAACAACATGTTTTTCTCCAGCTTCCTGCTCCCAACAATTTTGGCTGGAACTTTAAAAATATCAGTCTGAGGAGGCAGAAAACTGGCACAGAAAATGTCACACACACACACACACACACACACACACACACACACCCAAAATTAATGTTTGCTGAAGTATCAATCAACTGAGGGAAAAGACTTCTGAGAGGAACTGTCAGACATCCCTAAAATGGGGACCATCCAGCTCCACTGGCAAGACTGAGGTGCCAGAATTCCTCACTGTGATTCCAGGTCAAAGCAAATCACATTTTCAATTAGAAGACTGAGGTTTCTTTGTGACCATACAGGAAAAGGAATGGTCAACATCTGCTGAATTATCAAATTCTTCTTATTATTAGCCATGAATTTCCTCTTTGAAGGTCAGGCATGGCTTTTCAAGGTGAAGCCTAACAGTAGTTAAAGAATGAGATTTTTTAATTTCAGTTATAATAATTTTGAGGCTTTGTTGGGATGTTTTCAATTACAATCACAGCTCTCATCTTTTGACAGCTTCTAGGGAAGAAAAGAGGGGAGTAAATGAAATGTTGCATCTTCATTCAAAGCCTGCAGCACTCACCAAACAAAACTGAAATGAAGGGTTCCAAGAAAGTCAGCACTGGACCATCCATGAATACTCTCCTTGAGATGCAGCACTTGTATCAAGGACACAAACCATCAATAATGACTGCAGCAGTGTTTGTTCTGCAATTTGTGGGTATTCAGAGCCCACTCCTCAAATCCTTGCTTAAATTGTGGCAGCACAAATGGAGTTGGACAGAGCCTGGTCCTCGAGTCCTACACCATTTTCTGGGTTCAAAGGCTGAGCGTTTTAGCTGTGTAATAATGGGTGGTATTACCAGGTATTGTGATGAAAATAAATGTTCCTTGAAATGAAAATACCCTCTTTCCACGGAGCATGAACCCGGCTTTCTCTTTCTTCTGTGCTGGATCAGTGGTATTTGCAGAAAAACTCTTGTGGCACTTGTGGGATAGCACTTCATGCTGAGCTACCAAGGAGCAGGTCAGGCTTGGGGGTGTTTTCTTTTAATTTGTTGTTCCAGCTAACTGAGGACACCAGATTTAAAATTGGCAGTGCAAACACAGATGCTGCATATCTGACACGCCTGAGCATTTCTTGGCTGATTGATAAATAAAAATCAGCAACAGTGAGGAAATGTGCAAGGGATTTGATTTATTTTTAGTATTTTTGTTGTCCTCTCCAGGCTGGATGGGGCTTTGAGCAACCTGGTCTAGTGGAGCCATGGCAGGGGTTGGAACTGATGATTCTTAATGTCCCTTCCAACCCAAAACATTCTGTGGTTCTCTTTCAAAGTACATTTGCTGAAACCCCATTTTTCCTGCCCATTAAAAGCATTTGCCCCCAGATACTGAAGGGTTTTATTCTCTTCTCTGAGCCTGGCTTGGTGAAAGGCAAACCCCCTCCCAGCACTTTCTTTATAGGATTCATAAAGTGATCTTGTGGTCATCAAGAACAAGGCCAAACTGCACCCCAAGACCCCTTTACAACCCCAGAGGTGTGATGTTGTTTTCACCATTTTCCTGCCTGTCTTCACATCCTGCCTGATGCTGATTTCATGGGATTACAAAGCGAGGCTTAGAGATCTCACTAAAAATATCACCAAGAAAAAAAATTGTCTTTGGGGGAAAATTGATTTGTGATCCTGCGAAGTCAACTCCAGATTTATGAGGCTGCAGAATGAGAGGCTGGGGCAGGTCCCCTCCCTGCCTGCCCCTCTATGTGCCTGCTTCTAAAGCAGGTGTTGCAACATCTGTACTTGCAGCAGAGCTGCACTGTGTGATATGAGGGCACTGCTCGACCACGTGGGAGCCTCGGCATTGCCTGACCTGGTGAAGAGTCCCAGGAGATGCAGCCATGAAGACCATGCAGCTTTTTGCTGGGAAAAGTGATAAGGAACTGGCACAGGTTGCCCAGAGAAGCTGTGGCTGCCCCTGGATTCCTGGAAGTGTCCAAGGCCAGGCTGGAGCCACCTGGGGTAGTGGAAGGTGTCCCTGCCCATGGTGGGAGGGTGGGAGCAAAATGGTCTTTCAAGTCCCTTCCAACCCAAACCATTCCATGATTCTCATGCCAGCCTTCCACTTCCCTTCCCTCTGGTTTTTAAACTTCCAGCAAAGCTTTGCTCCTCACCTTTACCCAGCGAGTGCCTCTGAAGTGCTTTGGGAACCTGAGGCAAAAAGTGCAACACAAAACTTCGACGAATCCCACGGTGGCCTGCTGTTACCAGGCCCCTTAATGAGGATAATTTATAGAATTCCACTAACATAAATGCATTCCAGCCGTCCCTGCCCCCCGCCCCAAACAAGGAATCAATTGAGGGAAAATGGCCCATGACAGGAAAGAAGGAGAGATGGATTAAATATTTAAAGCGTTACTGTAAATGAAGACGCCGAAGCCAGGTCAGTAATGAGCTTCCCCCGAAGGCACTGGGAGCTCACATTAATGCTGCACTTGACTCCTGCAGGTCTCTCCCACACGCCAGCAAAACTCTCCCAAGTTTCCAAGCAGACACATGGAACAAAGTGTTGTGTTGGGCTCTGTGTGTGTGTGCAGGATGGGGAGAGAGATTTAACCCCTTCTGCACATCCGGAGCTGTAAAATATGACAAGAATCCGAAATTGCTCTCGTTTGGATCTGGGGTTGACTTCTAGCAACGAGATAATCAAGTTCCCATGAAGGACTGTGACTCTCCTGAAGAAGTTGAACCAAACATAGAATAAATAGATTCTGTAGGCTGAAACTCTGAAGTGTTTGCAGGGGAGAGATGCTGGAAATAGAATCATGGAGCAGTTCTGGTGGGAAGGGACTTAAGGATCATTTAGTTCCAACTCCCCCACCATGGTAATTAACACTTGTTTCACCAGATTTTTCCAAAAGAATTCATTCTATTGCATGTCTGAACTGTGCCCTGCATTTAGTGTCGTCCAATCACCCTCTTGGAGCCCCTTTAGGCACTGGAAGAGGCCATAAGGTCTCCCTGGAGCCTTTTCTTTTCCAGGCTGGACATCCCCAGCTCTCTGTCATCCTACCATCCCACAGCAGAAGCAGCTCCATTCCCAGCTTTCCCAATGGATATTTTCCCAATGGATATTTTCCCAATCTTTTCCCATGCCTCCCAGCCTTGCTGTTTTCCACTCCAAATACAAGAGTTACATTCTCTTGCCTAAACCAGAGCCCTGTAAGCCCCATTCAATGCAACTTTCTTTTTTGACACAGAACCAAATACCAAAACTCTTGTTAAATTCTCTGACTTCAGACTTCCAGCAAATTTCCCGCGGACTTTCCAGCAGTTCCATGTGGACCTGGTTGCCTTTTCTTGCTTACAAGGATCTTCTGGGTGCTTGTGAAGGCTTTGATTATTTGTGCCAGCATATTTCTGGGAGTTAGTGTGGTTGATGTCTACACTGCCAGGTCCTCCTTTCCCATTAAGACAGGTGCCAAATATTCCTTATTCCAGGCCCCCACTACCTAACCCATATCCTGCAAGTTCCAGGCACTTGGAAGTGCCAACAGCTCCAAGATCAATATGAAGAGGATTGGAAAACCGTGGAAAAACAACTGATCATCAAGAGTTGAGCACTCAGAAATGGATGAAAAAGGAATATTTAAATCCAGGCATGAAAATCAAAATCTCCAACTATTAAGAAAAAAAAAAAAAAAAAAAAAAAA
>VZSE01006692.1:224371-258652 GCA_013398275.1 Promerops cafer
TAAAAAAAATAAATTCCCCAAATAATAAAAAAAAAAAAAAAAAAAAAAAAAAAAGGCTAAAAAGAGCCCTGAAAGGGTTGTGCTGCCCAGGACAATGGGGGAGTCCCCGTCCTTGGAAGGATTTTAAAGCCCTGTGGATGTGGCACATGGGGACATGGATCTGTGGTGGCCTTGGCAGCGCTGGGGAATGGTTGGACTCAAAGATCTTGAAGGGCTTTTCCAACCTCAGTGATGGGCACAGGCAGAAGAACTTCATCATCAGAGCTGAAAGGGTTTTAGAGCAGTCCACGGCACGTTTTTATCCCACTAACTCCCTTTCCCATCCTTTCCCAGCACAGTTTCAAAGATGGGGGGCCAGGGATCATTCCCAAGGGCAGTTTGCACATGGCCAACCTGTTTCCAAAAGTAGATTAGGAGTCCGTGTAGTAATTAATACCATGGATGAAACCAGGCTCTGCCCTTCAAGCTTCACCCATGACACGCCTCTTAATGAGACAAGTGGAATCCAGGGACAAAATCATCCAAGAAATCTCTTGGATAGAGACATGGACATTAATAATTTCCTCCCATGACCACAGCAGGCTGGTGGTGGGACTGTCCAGAGCATTTCCTACACGGTTTATTCACATTACAGAACTTTTACACTGCACAATTTCTGAGGCTGTTTGGGGCATCTCTTAATCTGTTCCATATTAATTAGGGCTGTTGGGTTTTTTTTTTCTTCCACCTGTACATTATCAAGCAGCTGAAAACATTATTCCATTAATTTATCTGCTGATGACACGAGCTGGGGTGAGCAGTCTTCAGTCATTTGTCATTTGGATGGCACTTTGGCTCTGGCATTTCCATCCATCTTCTCCCACTGGATGATATTTGCAGATAAATCTTTCAGAATTAGGTGATTTCTACCTCCATGATGTCTCTAAGCATTAGGAGCTGATTTCCACTGTGCTGCTGAACCAGAACCTGCACCAGCCAACCTCAGAGTGGCAGGATGCTGCCTTTCCAAGCTTTTGGGATCAAATTGGCTGTCAAAATAAGCTTTTTTTGGCAAGCCACTGGGACCTATCCAAGGATCTCCCAGGATTCTGCCACCGATCCTCTCCCCCTGCTCTTTGGCAGCAGAGCATTATAACTGGATGATCTGAGAGGTCTTTTCCAATGATTCCATGATTAAACCTCAGGACAATTCACCCCATCCTGGTGCCTGCTCATTGCTCCATCCCTGCATTTGTGCTGTGTAGGGAATCCACAGCCTCAACTCCTGCACTGAGGAAAAGCTCACTCAAGCTCCAGTGCAAGAAAATCCCTAAATCCTCCATGGTTTCAACCTCCCAAATCATCCATTATCAGCTTTGTTGTAGTGGTTGGCACAAGGAATCACTCCAACAGGCAATGACTGACAGTTTTCTCCTAAAAAATGGCACCATCTGGCAAAGCAGAATTGCCATTCCCCGTTATCCCGGTCCTCCAAAGCATTTCTGTCCCCTGTCCAAGGCCCATGAGCAACCAGCAGATGTGGACAGGGTTTGAGAGAGAATCTGAACCACAGCTGTGGCTCAATTGGCCATGAAGACATGTGGAAATTAAATAAAAAGTATTACAACCAAAATCTTTTACTCTCAGATAAATGAGGTTATTCCCCGCACAACGGGAATAACTGGGAGAAAAACCTCACTAGGTGTTAAATGGTGCTTGATCCATTTTTATGGGAAGGATTCCATGAGATTGTTGCCCAGAATAACAAGGAACCACATTAGCTGACCCAGGGAATCCTTTCCAGACCCAAGTTTCTGTTCTCTTTAAACTAAATGAAAGGAAAATGCAGTTCTCATCTCTGAAAGGAAAATCAGGTTTCCGGGAGCTCTGACATGCAAACAGGACTTTTTTTTTTTTGCCCATCTGCAGCAGTTCAGACAGATTTAATGTGATTAATGCTGCTAAACAGTGTCACCTATGGCATTTTTCTGCTTTCCAGTAGATGAAAAGGCTTCTGTTCAAAAAGAAAACTGCAATATGTGCTGCATGAAATGCCAGCTGGGAGTGAAGGAAGAGAGTGTAGTGATGGCAGATACTTGATTTAGCTCTGCATCAATAAAACATCCACATTTGTAAGAGAGAATGTGATGGAAAAAGTCTTAATTGAGTGATATTTGTACCAGGACATTGGGCCACTCACCTGGAATCACTTCCAGGATGTCCTGGTCTATTCCTTGAATTCAGACTTAAATCTCCTCCATTCAAAGCTGTCACTGAAAGCAATGTCACAAGGAATGAACTCAATGGGTTTGAGGCAAATTTCCATCGGATTCGGGTAGGAAGTAAGACCCATGAGGATTGGCCCAGCAACCAAGTTCAACAAGCTGGAGGTGTTCACCTGGAGAGGAGAAGGATCCAGGGAGAGCTCAGAGCCCCTTCCAGGGCCTAAAGAGGCTCCAGGAGAGCTGGAGAGGGACTGGGGACAAGCAATGGAGGGACAGGACAGAGGGAATGGCTTCCACTGCCAGAGGGCAGGGATAGATGGGATATTAGGAAGGAATTGTTGGCTGTGAGGGTGGTGAGGCCCTGGCACAGGGTGCCCAGAGAAGCTGTGGCTGCCCCTGGGTCCCTGGAAGTGTCCAAGGCCAGGCTGGACTGGGCTTGGAGCAGCCTGGGATAGTGGGAGGTTTCCCATGGCAGGGAGTGGAGTGGGATGAGCTTTAAGGTCCCTTACAACCCAAACTATTCCATGACTTTGTGCCCTCTCAGGCTGCTGAGTCCAACAAATCACTGAGTTACATAAAAAATCAAAATGCCTGTACACCAAGCTGAGGTGCCGGTGTCCCCTGGCCAAAGGCACAAGTGCTGCTGCAAGGGACTTGCTCAGAGCTCTCCCAGCCTGCTCAGGTGAGTTCTGCAGCTCTTGCTGCCTTCTGGACAACTTGCCATGGGAATTGTATCAGTGGAACACTGACCCACAACGTTTTGTGCCAGTTTAGATCTCTGAAGCGGCTCAGCACACAAATCCATGTGGGAAGGAGTTGTGGAAGGGGACAGCAGGAGAGAGGAGAAACCAGGATCTCCTCTTTTCCCAGCCGTGCGACTGCACCTGGATCTGATCCTCCATCTCCTCCTCCTGCAGCTCAGACTGATGCCAGAGGAGCTATTTTGGTGCAAACTGGGTGTGAAGGGAACACAGGCCATGGTGTCCTACATAGCAGCCTGCTGGCAGTGATGGCACAGAGAGTCCTGACTCACGTCCCCTTCACGGAAATTCCTTCTCCAAAGTTTACATCACCTGGCAGCTTTTTATTATTTTTATTATTTGGCTACCTGGCAGGCAGTGTTTGCAGCTCCTCTCTCTGTCAGGAGTACAAATACAGCAGAAGACAACATCCAGGATGCTGCCAGTGATCAGAAATTAATTGTGGCTTTATAAAAGGCAGGATTATTTTGTTCCTGTTGTATCCCAATGACAGGAGGTGTTTTACTTTGTTCCCACTGTTGGGGTGTTTTCACATTATCAGAGCTTAGCCTCTCAAGCAACTTTTTAAAGTTTGTAGCAGCAAAATAAACCGAAAAACTTTCCTTTTCCCACAACCACATCCAAGCAGGCTTCAGGATATTCTTCCCCCAGTCTGGCCAAGCTTCCCTGTGGCATCCAAATCTCTCCTTGTTCCATGCCATAAGGTCTGGCAAATCCTGCCGAGGAGTGGCTCCAGATCCTCATATTATGGAAGTTTCTGCTCTTCAGCACAAGCTCTGAGCTGTGCATATCCCAAAACATACAGTAGGACCCCCAGAGGCTGGGATTTGCCACTGGGCACTGGAGCAGATGGCTTTGGCCAGAGCAAGAGCTCTCCACCCCAGCCTGGTCAACCAGGTGGGCCACCAAATCTGTTCCACTGTCTGAAAAGTGCTGGATCAAAGGGATCCACAAAGAAGGATCTCAAATTCCTTTTCAAGTCTGCTCTAAATCTCCAAGACAACACCTCCTCTCTGCATCTTTATTATTTGAAGATAACAAGGAATGACATCACAATCTTCCAGTACCCAGAGCTTGTCCTTTTCCTCCTAATACCTTCAGAAAAAGAAGGAATTGTTCTGATCTGGAGGTCTCACCTCCTACCCCTGTCACCTTATCTCCAAATCTGCTTGGTTTTGTCTGGAACAGGAAGGCTTGAGCTATGCTTTTCCCACACCTCATCATGTTTAGGCTGAGATTAAGGCCCAGCCCAGGTGGCTGCCATGGGAGCAAGGGGCTGGGTGGACCTTTGGTCAGCCCCAGCACACCTGGTCCTGTGTTTTTATGCAGTTTGCACAACGTTCAGCCTTCTAGAATAACAGATTGGGTGAAGGAAAATTGGCCTGGTGGTGGCAGAAAGCTGCTTGCAATTCCCTGCCCACAGAACAGACTGAGTCTTAATCTGATTCCTGCTAGGTTTGGGTCCACATCCATAGACGAAATTATTCCAGGTTTGCATCAGTAGTGCTGGGGACTGTGAAAAAGCCTGAAATGCCCATTAAACCCCATTTGTGCACATTCCAGTCTCCCCTCCACACCTATCCAGACATTTTATTGATCTGGTAAGAATATTTATTGTGGGGAGTGCCCTTGGGAGACAGATGTAAATACGTTTTACAAGGGTTTGTCCAATTTTCAAAACAATAAATGCAGTAGACTTATAACTCCTGAAGTTCCAAAAAAAATGACCTAATTTACATTTTGTCCAGGCCAAGGCACTTCTGCCTCCAGGCCAGTCCTGCTGGGTAACACAGGGTTGGTACTTGCATAGAGCCTTCCTGGGTGTTTGGAACAAAGAGAAGGTTCAGATGTGAGGAAAAACAGCCCTGGTTCCCTGAGAGCACGGGGATGAGAGCAGGATTTCATGGAATCACAGAATGTCCTGAGTTGGGAGGGACCCACCAGGATGATCCAGTCCAACTCCTGGCCCTGCATAGACACCCCAACAATCCCAAACTGTCCCTGGGAGCGTTGTCCAAATGCTCCTGGAGCTCTGGCAGCCTTGGGGCTGTGCCCATTCCCTGGGGAGCCTGGGCAGTGCCCAAACACCCTCTGGGGGAAGAACCTTTTCCTGATTTCCAACCTAAACTCCCCCTGACACTACTCCTGATGGGAAGCCCAGGGTATGAGCACCAAGAGCTGCCATTCCCCCAGCATCACCTCAATACTCCACCTCCTCTCCACCTCCAAGTGCTGTGCATTAATTTGGGATTTTATTGTTTAACGTGATCTTCCATCTGCAGGGCTGTGCAGATTTGCGACTTTGACACCAGAGCTGGGAGGTGGCAGCACAGCCAGGCAGGCACATTAAAGAGCAGAGCAGTGACACTGCCTGCTGAGAATTCAGGTTTTTCTCCTAAGAAGTTACAAGAGGAAGGATTTGTAGTGTGTCTCGGTGACATCTCTGGGAACAATCCCCACTGAGCCCCTTCCCCTGTGCCTCTTTAGAAGTCACTACCTACCCTTATGTTTGGAAATCTGTTTCTAAGCAGCTTTACCTCATTCCAGCTCAGTCTTACAATAAGGGAGCTTCCACCATCCCCTGCAGCAAAACTATGAATACATTCTAGGTCACTTCCCCAGGCCAGGTTTTCCTCCCCAGTTCAAACCAGTTGCTCTACGGAGCAGTACATGCAGAGAAGCAAAACAGCCTCAGCCTCTGCTGTTTCCATCAGGACAAAACTCTTTCTGCTCCAACCCACCAGCTCCCGTGAAATTGCCTCTGTCTAAAGGTTGCCCAGAGAAGCTGTGGCTGCCCCTGGATCCCTGGAAGTGTCCAAGGCCAGGCTGGAGCAATCTGGGATAGTGGGAGATATCCCTGCCCATGGAATGAGATGAGCTTTAAGGTCCCTTCCCACCCAAACCATTCTGGGGTTCTGTGGTTTCACATTCAGCTGATGTCTGTCAGAAAGCAGCACGTCCTCTGATGCCAGAGAGAATCACGTGCAGCCCAATTTACAAATATATTATAAATTAGAATTATAAATGTGGCTCGCAGCTGATGTCACTTCAATTCACATCATGCAGATCCCATCAAAACAATGCATCTTCCATGAAATAATTCAGCATCCTCAAGTAGCAGGAAAGGGGCTCTTTGCCTATAACGTGCGCCTCTCCTTTATTTTAATATAACATTAAATATGCACAGTTAAGCACTCAAAAGTCAGGAAATGAGAAATGCAAGGCTCATAGAGCTTTAACTCTGCCTCCTCGAGGATATTAATTATGTTGTCATCTTTTATCAGATCATTGCATACTGTTTCTTAAATAATCTTTTTCCGCAACCTTTCCCACATCCATACATTCCAGAGCAGCCCTGGACGGCTCTGCTGGAAACCACAGGGATTCACAGTGAGGAGAGGACACACTGAAGGATTCACGTTTCCATTCTGCCTTGGACTTCCTCGGCTTCCCAGAGTTAAAATGTGCAACTTAAAAGGTTGAAATCCCTCTTGGTTTTCACTGTTGTTCATCCCAGGGCTGCAAAGTCCATGGAATCAGAATTGTGGGATGTCCTGAGTTGGGAGGGACCCACCAGGATGATCCAGTCCAGCCCCTGGCCCTGCACAGACACCCCAACAATCCCACCCTGTGCATCCCTGGGAGCGTTGTCCAAACACTCCTGGAGCTCCGGCAGCCTTTTCCCAAAATCCAACCTCTGGGGAGCTGCTCCAGTCCCTGACACCCTCTGGGGGAAAAACCTTTTCCCAAAATCCAACCTAAACTTCCCCTGGCACAGCTCCAGCCACTCCTGTCCCTGGTCAGAGTAGAAGTCCCCCCAACTTCACCCATTGTTCCTCCCTCTGTACTGAACAGTAACGTGTTGAAACTGGTCCTTCCCAGTGCTGAAAAACATTTTAGGAAGTAATAATTCCATTTTATACGGTGAAATTTCCTTTGTACTTGCAATATCATATATAATGTATAGATATATAATACAGAGATATATATCTTACATATAAGAGCATCTTGTCTTTCTCTACAGACTAATTTTCCACACAGAAAGGGAAAAAATTGCAAATTTTGCACTTAATGATGTAATCAGAGTACCCTGAGCTGGAAGGGCCACACAGAGTAATGATGAGTACAGAGAGGCCTCTCTTCAGAAAGGCACAAAATTTCCCATCCTTGAAACTTAAATATTAATTCTACCTCCCTTTTGTTTCACAGTGTCTTCCTAAGACCTGATCCCATCCCACTGACTTCCACTGGAGCTGCACTCCTCCCTGCAGAGCATCTCTACAGGGCTGGCAAAATTAATCCCTCTTTTCTTTTTGCCCCCCTCTGCTCTCATTGTGTCCTCATTGAGTATTTAAGGAATAGAGCACACAGACAAAACAGCAGCTTCCCACCTCCATGCTGGACTTTTGAGGTGTCACTAAGAATTGCAGACTGGCTCTTCCTGCAGGAGAGCCCCAAACCCCAACAAAAAGCCCAGGTTTGTATTGGGTAAGTTATAAACAAGCAGGAATATCCTCAGGGCTGTAGGAAGAGCTGACAGCCTCTGGCAGCCAGGTGAAGTCCAAAGCAGGGGGATCCTCCCACTCCCCCCAAAAAAGCAGCTGCACAACCTTACGGAGAGTTTCTGCTCGCCCAGGGGTGGGTTGGACACTGTGACTGGTTGTATGGTTGATTTGAAATAAGAGTGGGTCTGTGCATAACATTAACTGCATTACAGCAGCTTTCAAATCACCATGACAACCCTGGGTTTATAGGCAAGATGATTTTATAGATATATTTATTTATACATACATATATATATATACACACACATATATATATCTAAATGTATGTATGTATCAGCAAGATGTGTATGGCCTTTGTTGGGATAATGAGGAATGGTGGGTCTCTGTCCCAAGGAACTTTCAAACTGAATTTGGCATCCCAAGGCATGGAGTGTGTCCACTCTCCAGTTGGGAGGGTGGAAAACAGACCACGGGTATTTTCTGCAATGATTTCAAAGCTCAGTCAGATGAATCCACACTTTACACGTGATTTCTTATCTTTTACCAGGAAAAAGAGTGGGGGGAAAAAAAAAACATCTCTTCTTCTAAATAATGCTTCTCCGTGATATTTTTGTCCCACATAAAGAGCTGAGTTGCAGGATTGTTTAACCCCCTGAGAGCAAGGTTTGGTTGGAGATTCCAAAAGCACTGGGAGTGCATTGCATCCCCAGCCTGTGCTCCAGGCATGTGGCACAGATAACCAGGTTATCTCCCAGGCAGGGAAATCCCAGGCCATTTCCATAATTTATAGATAAGCTCAGCTGAATGAACCCGACACGGAATTGTCACCGTCTGTTGAACAAACTGTGTGGAACTGTTGAACAAAGGGACATTTTTGCATCTGGCACCACGCAGCAGAGGCCCCACACGAGCAGCTGTGCAAAGCTGGGGTTGGTAATTGTGTTTCAGGGCAAGCATTTCTGCTCAAAGATGTCTATTCCCAGCCTAACGCCAACCAAACACTATTCTTGCTAATATGTGTGTAAAGGTAATGTAATAATATCTTTTCTTGCAGAGGATGTTTACAAGAAACCTTCTTTTTGTCGGGGAAACCACTCATTGATTCCTGTCTCTCACCAAATGCACCTCGAGACCTCGCCGTGGCCCAGAGGCTTAGCCCAGCTCGCAGCCATCCATTAACCCCTCTCAGGCCCTCAAGATGGGTGTCCACGTGCAGATTCCACTCTGGGAATGCTCCTTGGCCTGTGCTGGCTTGTCCACCACGGCCAGGAATTGCCTGGGATCGTGCCAGAGCCAGCCCCACTGTGCCAAGGACGTGCCCAAAAGGGACCGGCGTGGATGGGCCAAGGGGCATCTCCAAGGCACAATTTAATGCACGAGGACAAGTCAGGCTGTGCTTTATGCATTAATTTCCACTGCCAGAGGGCAAGGTTAGGTAGGATATTGGGAAGGAATCCCTCCCTGTGGAACTGGGGAGGCCCTGTCACAGAAAGCTGTGGCTGCGCCATCCCTGGGAGTGTCCAAGGCCAGCTTGGAGTAACCTGGGACAGGGGAAGTTTTTCCTGTCCATGGCAGGGGGTTGGAACTGGATGAGCTTTAAAGTCCCTTCCAGCCCACATCATTCTGTCATTCCATGATTTACACTGGGCTTATTTCCCACTCCTGATGCACAGAGCGTCTCTAGATAAGTGATGGTATCTCAGCTCCTGCGGATGATGCCTTTCCTGGGTGCTATTTTTTCCACTAATGTGTTAAACTATTGAAGCATTGCTACACTGGGGGAGAGAGGGAACGGGGAGTAGAACTATTTTAAAACTTTGCTCTTCCTTCTCTCTGTAATCATGGATTTCTTTTGCTTTTCATTGCTATGTACAGCTCAGTATCCAGGCAGTTTCCCGCTCCATCTGCCACGAGGAGCTGCAATTCAGGGAATTATTTCAGTTTAAGATGGCTGCTCTCAGAGAAAAGAAATACATCCTGTGTTTTATCCTTGGATTTGGACTTCCTGTGTCCTTTTGCTTTCATGTGAAAAGTCCTTCACTCTCCAGGATGCTGTTTATTTGTGAGCAGATGCAGCAGCTATGAAAGGAGGATGTTCCTGCTCTGCCAGAACTCACTTTTTGGCTGAAGGGACCACAAAGGGAAATTCCAAACCTTCTGTAATTCTCAGACTAACTGGTCTGAATGTCTGGTGAGCACTTGTGCCACCAAGCTTCTTTAGGAGAAAAGGAAAAAGCTTTTTCGCCTCAAATATCCCTGACAATAAACAGAGACAACACCTGTGAAACCATCAGGGTTTGCCTCGACTTCCTGCTGCAAAACCTCAGACCCTTTGCAAAGGGCTCCAGAAAGTTCTCAGCCAGCTCCACCCAACCCTTGGACCTGCTAACCTGCCCCGCACAAAGCTAAATACATTTTACTGCACTGCAGGCGCAGGTTGGAAAGGCAGAGCCGCTCAAAACGCACGAAAAAATTCCACGTTGCAAACATGGAAACAGCTCCTGAGAGACAGAGAAACTCTTCAAAATAGCTCCTTGATTCATTAGGAACAACAGCAAGGTTGACACGTCCCCCACGTTTCATCCCACCCGTGGATTCATTACAGGCACCAGAGAGATGCAGGCGCTGAGGAACCGAATTCCTTCCCCCACCTTTCTTCCCCACAAAGCCTCTCGCTGGGTTTTATCTGTAACTTCAGCAACAGCTTGAATTGCTGGGGAACTTGACAGGGTGATTTATCATAGCTTGTTGCATTTTTCTCAAAACATCCCAAGCAGATGATATTATGATATAAAGGAAGGGGGGGGGGGAAAAACAAGATGTGGTCGTTGTACATGACAAAAGCTCATTATTAGGGCATCACAAAGCAAAATAGAAGAAGACTAGGGGCAGATAATGACAACCAGTGCTGAAGACAGACAAAAAAGAGAGAAAACCAGGCAACTGAACAAACAAAAAAGTGTAAAAATAGGATGGGATGGACCTCTGACCCAGCCTTCCCTGCAGGCAGGTTGGGCTCTACCTGTGTCAGTCCCAACAGATGTTTGTGACAGAGTCCACAGCAACACCAATGTCCTGTGCTAAGTAATCACCTGCAAAAGCATCAGTGGAATGCTGAAAAGCCCCACACGGAGCCACAACTGCTGATGAAACAGAATTTAAGAGGGAAGAAATAGCTTGCATATTGCAAAGGAATAGGAACCCCTTGGTGATACAGAAAGAGCTGACTCTACGAATTCTGGGGGCTTGGGGAGGGGGCCTAGGAAAGAAAATATTTCCTTTCTCCCCAGAAGTGTCTCTGCTTTGAAATATTATTCTCCTCTGAACTTGCTGTGGGATGGCACATTCTCATGACAACATTTTGCAGCAATATTAGAGAAAACAATACCAAATAAATAGATCTGAAACGTAAAATTAAAATATTTTCCTTTTTTTTTACACATCTGTCTGGGAAGGGCTTCAAAACATCCAGGAGCAGGATTCTGGAAATGCCCTTCGAATTCCAGAAGTCTAGAGGGCAGGGAGGGTTTCAGCTCACATCTCCATGGGTTGGTTTATTTATTTGGGGTGTGGAAACCAGTTCCAGCTCCAGCTGTCTGATCAGACCAGCTCACGGTGCTCTTTTCTGGTGGCCCTCATGGAGGCCTGGAGCCCATCCTTTATGAAAGGCTGGAAAATCACAGTCTACAATTGAAGATGCACTTTAAAACCTGAAAGGCAGAATAACAGGTGGGTGACCTACAAAGCAGAGGCTTCTTTTGGCGCTTATTGCACTAAACATCAGGGAGAGAAAAATAAATCTTTTCTTGAGCCAGTGGTGAGTCAGAATGAAACAAAACACTCAACATCCACCTGAAAGATGCCTCAGCATCTACCTGAAAGCCACGATGCTTGAAGGTGAAGTTATCCCTGTGTCAGGGCCGAGGTGACACCTGAATTCAGCTCGATGGGGTTACACGAAGCTCTGAGCCACTTGAGAGTTCTTCATCATTCATTTCATAATACCAATTTCACACTGGCACTGGAGTCAATACAGCTCCTCAAAAAGGAGAAATAGGCACAGAAATGTCTAATCTGTGACCAGCAGCATCTCCTGTAGGTGCAGCTTGGCTTGCCCTGATTTGCCGCAGTGCAGGTGACAAATGGTAGGAAGGACAAACTTAACAGCTCTTCCTTAAAGTCTGTGGAATAAATTCTTCTGCATATGACATGATCAGATGTCAATTAAAGCAGAAACAGCACAGAACCACAGAGTCACAGAGCCACAGAACCACAAAGTCACAGAACCACAGAGTCACAGAATCACTGAGTCACAGAATGGTTTGGGTGAGAAGAGACACCCAAAGCTCCCCTTGTTCCAACCTCCCTGCCATGGGCAGGGACACCTCCCACTGTCCCACTTTGCCCCAAGCCCTGTCCAGCCTGGCCTTGGACACTGCCAGGGATCCAGGGGCAGCCACGGCTTCTCTGGGCACCCTCACAGCGAAGAATTCTTTCCCAATATCCCATCCATCCCTGCCCTCTGGCAGTGGGAAGCCATTCCCTGTGTCCTGTCCCTCCATCCCTTGTCCCCAGTCGCTCTCCAGCTCTCCTGGAGCCCCTTTAGGCACTGGAAGAGGCTCTGAGTTCTCCCTGGATCCTTCTCCAGGTGAACACCCCCAGCTCTCCCAGCCTGGCTCCAGAGCAAAGGAGCTCCAGCCCTTGGAGCATCTCTGTGGCCTCCTCTGTACTGGCTCCTTCAGGCCAAACACTCAATATTTAGTCACTCTCCCACTCATTTTAAGCCACATTCCTCACTTTCTGCCTCAATATATTCCTGTATCATTTACCCAGACCCACATATTACCTTTGAGCTGCCAATTCTTGTTTGGAGCTAATCTATTTCTGCACCTGTGGGCAGGTATTTGACAACATCAATGTTTCCTTTCTGCAGCTACTGAGCCACAAATCTACTACAAAAGGACATGTTAAGACTCTGTAATAGATGCTTAGGAACATAGAAGTGTAGGCACGAAACATTTTGTCCCTATGTTTAGAAACGTCATTAATTGAAGTGTTGGGTTAATATAGAACATTATGTTTTTATTATTATTATGATTAATTTTATGTATCTGCCTCTACGCTCCATTGGAGGGTTTCTATAACAGATAAAGGACTGCTCTGTGGTCTAAAGATCACAGAATCAATCCCAAAATGTTTTGGGTTGGAAAGCACTTTAAAGCCCATCCCGTTCCACCCCCTGCCATGGGCAGGGACACCTTCCACTATCCCAGCTTGCTCCAAGCCCTGTCCAACCTGGCCTTGGACACTTCCAAGGATGGGACAACTGTCCTGGTTCTGTTTAAGGACATGCAAAACAAATACTTCAAAACAAGAGGCCGCATCCAAATGTCAGTTTGGTACCTGGCATGTGCTGCCTCAGCCCCCATCTGGGAAAGGCCCCGTTAATCTGGCCAAAACTGTGTCAGAGGCTTTGCTAAAAACCCTAAGCCAACATCCGAGCCCATGTCCTGGCTGCATTTAGGTTCCTAATAGAGATGTATTTATGAGGCTCCAGTTGGAGCATATTAAAGTGGTGGGGGCTTGTGGGATCCAGCTCTGCTGGGCTTGGCTCAGAACTGGGCTCAGCTCAGTGCAGCTGGAAGTCAGCGATCCTGCCTGGTGTCAGCTCAGCTCCTGTGGGCTTTTTTTTAATCCAAGGGGCATTGCCAGCACCCACTGCATATGCTGAACATAATGAAAGCCTCCTTCTTCAATTAAACCTTTTGTCTTTGTCTAATAAGGCAGAATCCGGCCAAATCTCTGCGTAACACAGAGAAATGTGTAAAGAAATGGCTCAGAGAATTCCTGTGCACGTGTGGGTCTTGCAAATTTGATTTATTTCCTTTGGGCCTTTGCATTGTGGTCAGGCCCTGGCCCAGCTGCCCAGGGCTGTGCTGGAGTCCCCACCCCTGAAGGGACTTTAAAACCCTGTGGATGTGGCATGTTGGGGACATGGCTCAGTGGTGGCCTTGCCACCTGGTCACAGGTCGGACTTGATGATCTTGGAGGTGTTTTCCAACCTAAATTCTATTCTATATAGAATATAGCACTCGATTGCAGGACACTGGGCTCTCTCTGAGGCTTCTGTCCTCAGGCCTTTTTCCACTTTTATTTCAATTTTTTATTATGATTTTGGATCCTTATCACTGTTAATAGATATGGAATCAAAATGTCTTAATTACAAGATGTGCCCGGATTAAAATACCATGAACAAAACCAGTTTAGGAAAAGCCAGAGGGAACCGTGTCCTTTAATCAGCCAGTTTATTAATAATGTAATAAGTTCTCTCAAAGTTCTCTCAGGGCTCACGACTTCCTGATGGAAGATTTTGCTCGAGGGATGTGAAAGGATCTTGTGCTCAGTGAGCCAAACCACGCTTGGGGCACGAGCTGGACTGCCAAAGAAAAACATTTAAAACTGGGCTTTGTGTCACCTTCAGGGGGGAGATGTTTAAGCCAAATATAAATAAATAATTGCAGAGCCCATGGGAAATAAAACCATAAAATAAATATACAGCAGAGAGATTTGCCCACTTCCAGACCAGCAAACTCCCAGGGATGCTCAGGAAGTGCTTCTGAGTTGCCCTAATTAAAGGGAGATTTAGGATGTGGCCATCTGTAAATCTATTTTGTCAAGATCAGGCGTTAATGTAAAAGGAAAATAATTTGGAGAAAGCTCTTGGCTAAAAGCTTCCTATATATACCCACCTGTTCTTCTAGAGGTTTTCTATAGCAACCATCAACAAAGGGCTTTTAGAGCAACAGCATCACTGAACAGAAATGTGGAAGCCATTCAATTTTCTTCTGAAAAAATGAATTTTGCCTGGAAATTAAAACTTCAGTGGCAAAGCTGCATTTTTATGAAATATTTTCATTTTCCTAAGAAATTTTTGAACTCTGAATTAGGGTTGTTCTGGTCTTCTCTGTGCATCACAATTATGTTCACCTTTGTCATGCTCTTTATCCCTGTCTTTTTCCCTCCCTTACCATCAAAAATAATAACAAGAAAATAAAAGATGGCCACAAAATAATGAAAACGTAGCAAAGAACTACATCTTTTATTATATTACAGGTCAAAATGGGGGTAGCAACAAGGTAAAGACACAGCAAAATGTGATTTCCTCAAAAATGGTTTCACAATGGGATTAGCAGAAATTCCATTTCATTTCTGGAAAAGTGTAACTTCAAAATGGCAATCTCAATAACTTGCCCCCTCCTTTCCACCTCCCTCCCCAAAGTAGCTCGACTAAGAACTCACGGATTGGAAGGAGCTGTATTGGAGAATACACTGGATATAGAGAATACACACACACACACATGCACTGAACATCTCTGACCAGCCCCAGGTTCCTGGCTGTGCATTTCCCCTTCCTCTTGCTAAATTGATGAATTTATTTCACTTCAAGAGTGTTATTGCCTCTAGGAATGTGTGACAGGCAACAGGTGTCTCAGTCTTTCAAGGAAAACCTGAAAACCTCTCCAGGAAGAATGGCTCAACCACTCTTCGATGAACCACACCAAGGAACTGATTCAAACTAAAATGAAAATCGGCAAAAAACCCAAGAAAAGCCTTTTTTTTTTGTTTTTTTTTACAGCATGAGGAGTCCTTTGATCTGGTTTCTTGCATGTCCCCATGAACAAATTCTCTGTACTGTAAGACTCAGCCATGGTGCACACCCTTCCTGGATAGTCCATAGTATTGCTAAATTATCACAGAAACAGGAATTCAGGAATTCAGACACAGGTTCTTGAGAAAGGTATCCGGTGCTCTGGCAAAAATTTCAAACAAAGGCATCATTTTGTCCCTGCCTTGAAGGTTGAGACTGTTGGGGGTTTGGGATACATCAAACACAGGAGGGGCTGAGAATTGGGCAGATCCTACTGCTTTCTTAGACTACTAAAGAGGGGGTACAGAGGACAAACCCAGACTCCTTTAGAGGAGCAGACTGAAGGGGTGAGAAGCACAAGCTGTAACAGGGAAAAGCATTTCACTCATTAAAAATTCACCTGGACACAGCCATGAGCAACCTGAGGTATGTTGGACCTGCTTTAAGCACAGGCTAGGACCAGACACCTCCAGAGGTTCTTCCAGTCTAAATTATCTGAGTTTCTACAATCCTAATATTCAAATATCTTCAATTTTACTATCCCAGGCTGCTCCAAGTCATGTCCATCCTGGCCTTGGACACTTCCAAGGATCCAGGGCAGCCACAGCTTCTCTGGGCACCCTGTGCCAGGGTCTCACCAACCTCACAGGGAACAATTCCTTCCTCAGAGTTAATCTAAACCCACCCTCTAATACTCTATTCTATCTAATTTCCATGACTTTAATTTCCAAATGGATCTAGAATTGAACAAAGGGTATCAATGACTGTCTGAAAATCACAAGAAATTCCAAGATCCGTTACCTGTTTCTCCTCAATACCCCCTCTCATGCCATGTCTGTTACCTTTGGATCAGACATTAGGCAGCAGCTCACTGACTAAACCACTTTTCATTGGATTCTGGCTATTTTTCCAGGATATTGGCTCCACAACCTGTCTTCTCCATGACTGAGCACCTGCACATTCTTTGTCTCAGCAAACTCTACATGACATCAATGCTATTTTTGTGGAGAAGGTCAAGCCCTGTCAGGTACAAAGAGCACAGAACTTCCAAGGTGGAATTCAGTCCACGGCCCCCATTCTCAGCACAGGAGTTGAACATTTCCTGAATTCCACCCTCCCACATATGCAGGATGAGTCTCTAAGAGGGAAACAAATGAATGGCTTTTCTCAGACTAAAAACATTCCTTTCTCCACACAGCAGAGATGCTGCCCAAGCTGAGAGAGGTTGCACTGAGGCACGAAAATGCACATGGGAAAAGTTCTCTCCAGCTTTTGTCCTTCAGTGATCCTCTCTCCATGATTTTTATGAACATTTCTACCAACTGCTTCTCAGTGACATCACTCCCGTGGCTAAATCTGACCTCAGCAGCTTCCTTTGCCCAAGTTTTATCTATTTTGGTGTTATAAATGGCCTATGTACAGACCTAGAATGAATTCTGACGGGCTTTTCTTTTTTTCTGCTTCACAAAATGGACGAGTCCATTTATATCAGGATGGAAATGAACTTCCTACCAATTACATCCTTTGCAGGACGTCCTTTCAAAATGACATAATTCAGATGACAACAGTCTGAGAGTCCTCCGTGCATTAACTTGGGCACCACACCAAGCACAGGGTTGCTCATTGTGCCTTTTTCTTTAAAAAAGTTTGTTTTTCAATTAATCCACCTACCAATCCTGTGCTTCCTCAGTTTCTTATAAATAACAGTACAGAGGTTAGGGACACTAATATTTATATCTCCAATATTTTTATTGATACAGTTCTTTGGGCTTTAAAAGCTTGAAGTTATTTACAGAACTGGAAGAAAAATATGATGTTTGATGTTTTGTGGATAATTCCATCACTGATGGAATACTGTGAAAATACAGCAATACTGTGAAAATACATTGACTTTCACATTTTTTTCCCTATAAGAAGTTCTTTAACAGAGGCATCAATGAGATTAACAGTCAAACACAGATTTATCTTCCAGAAACCTAAAGGAGCTGGATTCTCACAGCCTGAGCCCACTTAAAAAGTCCAGAACTTCTCCCAAAATAAGAGCAATTTTTGCCAGGTGCTATTTCTTGCAGTCGCTTTTTCCTTTTCTCCCTGACAGCTGCCGAGCATTTTTGGTGGCTGACCTTCAGCTTAGGCACAAAGAAGAAACCACAAGATTTGCCCATAAATGCATTTACTGATAAATGCAAATCACAGAACATGATCTAATCCTTCATCCTCGGTTTTCTAAAAGAAGAACTGTTTTCAAGTGTTTCTGTGAGGTTTAAGAGCATTGGATAGCTGGAATTCAATTCTGATTAAGCATCTCTGAGACCTTGGACAAGGGGAAACAGATTTTTTGCTAATCCTCAAACACAGCTGGCAGGTGAAAGGATTAGCAGGGGCTGAGCTTCTCAGTATGAATGAGGGGAGACGTGACACATCAGCAACCAGAAGAACTCAGGGTTTGTGTTGATGGCTTTAAAACACCTACTCTGCCTGTGAGTAGGTTGAATGTGCCAGCCTGAAGCTCAACATGGGTAATTTTCCCTGTTCAGAACCATTCTGGAAGCAATTTGGGTATCAATATCCTCCACTAGTTTTTCTGGAGCTGCAGTAAAGTCACATCTCCCAGCTTGAGCCTCGCCACCCTCAAGCCCTATGTGAAGTTATTTTCTAGAGTTTTAGGAGTAGTTTTAGCCTAAACCACCTTTTGTAAGACCTTTGGGAGAGGAGGCACTGGAGGAAATTCATTGAATACCTTCACTAATGGATCTCTTTGTTACCCTGCATTCCCACCATCTGTTCCTTGAAAATACTTCCTACCTCTCATCTTATACAGGAAACAGAAGTGGGTTTGGAGACAGGACAATCTGTGCTGTGTGACAGCAAACACTCGGCCTAAGTGGCTTAGGGACTTGTAGTGTCTACTGAAATATGAGAATATAAAAATGCAGGAAGTTCCAAAAGCAGAGTCTGGATTCTGGCCTGGTTCTGAGCAAACCAAGCAAATCTCGGGCTGCTCCAGGTCCCTGTTTAGATTTTCTAACACCTAAAATGCAGGTGCCTGGCATGAATTCAGAGCACTTCAATTAAGCACACTTCAATCAAGAGACTCCAGCTACCACCTAGACTGGCAAAAAATGGGCTAGCTCCCATTTGCTGCCCCTGAGGCCCCAAAAAAATGTGGCACAGCTAAACTTTTTTCCTCCCCAAACCTACTGGTTGCATCCAAAGAGCCAAGTGGGAATAGCTCCCTGACTGTCCAAGTTTTCTAACCATGCCTGGTCCAAATCTGTCCCACTGTACCGGGAATCCTGATATTATTTTAATAGTGTGGAGAATGACTGTCCAAGTGCCCAAAACTCTGCTTGGCTCTTCAACAGAACAATATTAACATGGCCCCAGGCACTTCTGAAGAGTAATTCAGAGTTCTAGACATGAAGATGGGTCAATCCACTTGATTTGAAGCTTAAACAGCTGAATGAAGCATTGCCACCACAGACATCCAGCCCTGACTTGGAATATAAAGTGGTCTCCTGAGGCTAAATGTTCAACTGAAAAGAGCTCAGCCTTTTGAAATCAGTGGGGGAAAAAAAAAAAAAAATTCAATTGCATCTGTTGGATCCTGGCAGGAGAAAGAGCCAGTGTGTCACTTCTGGAACAAAAATGGGAGGTAGCATCTATTTCAGTAGGATTCATTTAAAATATAGTCATAGGATCATGGAATTCCAAAATGGTTTGGTTGGAAGGGACCCTAAAACTCATCTAGTTCCAACTCCTGTCATGGTCAAGGACACCTTCCTCTACTTCAGGTTGCTCCACGCCTTGTCTAACCTGGCCTTGGACATTTCCAGGGCCATGGGAATTGCAGGCAGGTGGTTCTAGTCAATATTTTAGGTTCAGCAGAAAGGTGGGGGGGAAATTGCGATTGAGTTAGACTGACTCCAGACCGATCCTGGGGCGTGTTGGATTGTTCCCAGGAGGAGCTGCTATCTTTCCATGGATAATGGAATGTCTAGGTTAAGGCCATTACTCTTAAACAGCTAAAGCCAGCTAAGATCAGTCCCCCTCTGAGTGCTTAAGTAATCAAATTGATGTGCTCCCGTTCTTTGGCCCAAAACCTAAGTTCCATCCAGGTTTACGGATCCCGGAGGAGATGCTGCTGGACAGGAGTGCTCCTGAGTGTTCAGCATGTATTAGGCACCACAGAAAAGCCATCTGACTCTCGCAGGGTGCCCCAGGCCGAGATAGAGACCTGTCCATTCTGTGATGATTCCGTTTGAAAGGATTAATTTACTATTAACAAATGGATATTGCTCCAAATGCACCTTTCCCACAGTTCTGGGAGATGAGAATGAGCCTGCTATTATCCCATGTGCTGGAATATGCACTTATTTTCCCCTTTACAAGAACCAAATACATTGGGAATGCATCTTGTGGGCTGACATTTCCACACATTCCTCTGTCTATGTTCCTGCACCTTCCATTACTGAAAGCATCTGATTTAATTGGACTTGTCACTATCCGTGAATCCTTCGCCAACAAGGATACTTCCAGCATATTGCCTGAAGAAACCACCACATTAAAGCAACTTTTTAGGGCTCAAGAAATTTCAGAACCATGTGGAAGGTTTGGAAGAGGAGAGAGAGACAAGTGTAAGGTGATATCTTCACCCTTTTTTCACTGCCTTTCATAACAGGCCACAGGCTGGATGTGCTGATGGACTTTTCCAAGCAGAAATATTGGCTGAAATTATGGTTTCAATCCCAGGAGCCATGACTGATCAGAGGAACCATGGTCAGTCATCAGATCTTTTATTTAGGAAGTTTCACGAGCAAACACCACCTGTGGAGGCCTTCACTGCAGCTACAGAGTGGTGGGTGTTGTTTGAGTTCAAAAGACTTCTCAGGACACTAAGACAGAAAATGGTACCATTGCCTTGGAAGGAACCTTAAAGATCACCTGGCCCCAACCTGTCCCCTGTGGGCAGGGATATGTCCTAAAGACTAAAGTGATTTATTAAAAAACAGCAGACTGTGCTTCTCAGTTTTAGTAAATTTATTATTCTTCCTCACAATGACTGGGATTAAGGATTCAGGTAATTTAGATCTCCACAAAGTTAATACTCTGCTACAATGGCAGGCACTCATCTCTTCTGGTGACCAGGGGCAGGAGCCAGGGAACAGCTGGAAATGTGCCAGGGGAGGTTTAGGTTGGATATCGGGGAAATGTTCTTCCTGCAGAGGGTGTTGGGCACTGGAACAGCTCCCCAAGGAATGGTGACATTCCCAAGGCTGCCAGATCTCCAGGAGCATTTGGACAACGCGCTCAGGGGTGCACAGGGTGGGATTGTTGGGGTGTCCTGGGCAGAGCCAGGAGCTGGACTCAACAATCCTTGTGGGTCCCTTCCAACTCAGGATATTCTGTGATTCCATGAACTGCCTCATTAATTCACAGCTGCTTGTATGCTCATGAAAACTGTACACACATTGCACACTGAAGGCCAGGAACTTGTGAATACTTAATTTTAAGTATTTGAAGATAGAGAAACGGAGGCCCAAGGAGTGCTTGACTCAAAAAAATGTCAGAGGGTACGAGCCTATGCACAGAAACCAGTCCTGGATCCTGCTGCTCCAACCTATCAGCTCCTATGAAATTGCCTCTGTCTGAAAAAAGGAACAGGTTGCCCAGAGAAGCTGTGGCTGCCCCTGGATCCCTGGAAGTGTTCCAGGCCAGGTTGGACGGGGCTTGGAACAACTTGGGATAGTGGAAGGTGTCCCTGCCCACGGCCTGGGGTGACTTCCAACCCAAACCATTCCCGGATTCCATGATTCTAAACGAGCTTGCCTTTTCAAGACTAAAATTCTCAGCCTTGTCATCTCACTCCCAATCAGGTAACCAGCAAATTCAAAACTTTACCTCTGCAACTTTCCCCCCTGACTCCCCTCCCCGCTCCTTTCCAAGGCACATTTGGTATTTGTTTTGAATCCTGGCCGATTTTCAGTGCGCAAAACCTGATGCCGAGAGTTACTTGATATTCCGAAGGCGTTATTTTAAGATGAAACAATGTAAATTCTGCCTCGGATGGCAGATGGCTGGCAGTTCACTGTTTGGCAAACCAACTGGTGGGGTATGTTGGAAAGTCGGAGCAGCAGGTAGTACAGCTCAATTTGAAACGACCACAGATGCTCAGAGAGGCACGGGGGAAGGGCGCAAGCTGGTCAGGAAATTAAGAACAGTAGTCAGGGCTCACAGGGGAAAAAAAAAATTAAAGAAAAAAAAAAATGACAGCAATTAGCTGAAAGTTTTCTTCTCCCAGTCAGCACTTTTTGGATGGGAGTTAGCAGAGATGAGAGCGATCGTTGTCGCAATTCACGCAAACGTGGCGCTCCCTCACCGAGGGTTCCTTTCTGAGCTGTGCCCGGATGGCTTTAAAGCTCTGCACCACTCATATCCCACATGAGGGCCGTGGGTTACACAAGCCTTGTACAAAGCTGCTCTTTCCAGCGGGAGGAATGTCATCCCTGCTGTCCAGGCTGGCCAGGTGCTTGCCCCTTGGTGCAGGCCTCTGGTGCTTCCGTCTGGATGGACCAAGCAGGAGGCTGGACTCGATGATCCTGCAGGTGTTTTCCAGCCTTAATCATTGAATCGTACAATCACAGAATAGTTTGGGCTGGAAGGGACCTTAAAGCTTACCCAATTTCACCCCCTGCCATGAGCAGGGACACCTTCCACTATCCCAGGTTGCTCCAAGTCCCATCCAACCTGGTGCTGAGCACTTCCAGGGATCCAGGGGCAGCCACAGCTTCTCTGGGCACCCTGTGCCAGGGCCTCACCACCCTCACAGGGAACAGTTCCTTCCTAATATCCAGTTTAAACCTACTTTCAGTTGAAAACCAGTACCCCTTGTCCTGTCATGCCAGACCCTTGTAAATAAACTTGCTCTGTCTTTCTTGTGGGCTCCATTCAGGTCACCCCAAAGCTTTCTCTTTTCCAGGATGAACAATCCCAATTCCCTCAGCCTTTCATCACAGCAGAGCTGCTCCATCCTTGTGCTCATCCTGATGCCTGCTCTGGCCTCTCTCCAGCAGCTCCACATCTTTCCTGTGCTGGGCCCCCAGAGCTGGAGACAACTCCACAAGTGGGGTTTCACCTGAGTGTGGAATGGGGGCAGAATCCCCTCCCTAGGATTCCACGATCTCTGCTCCCGTCGCTTCCCACAGAGGGAGTCTGGCCTCCCCTCGCCAGCAGCACCCGCGCTGCCACGAGACGGGAAGGCTCGGCACCCGCGGCCCGTCCTTCCCAAATTGGTGACTAAGTGGGATGAGTCGCCCTTCGGAGGAGCCCAGCCTCCTGCACTCCCGCAGCTTTGGGAGCTCAGAGGAGCCATCTCACTTCGTGGTAGCTAAAAGCAGCTCTGCTGGATCGCAACGCAAAGGGTGGGAGCTCTGAACCAGAACTTTGCTCCAACTGCGGAGTGAAATTTTACACCTCCACCTCCATGCATGGATATCCACAGCAGTCACAGCAGTCTCCACAGCTCAGCTGACCCAGTGCCAAGGGCCAGCTGGCACGGGCTGGCCATGCCCATGATCTTCTGTGCTCCAGAGCTGGGTAGCAGCATCCAAACTGCCTTTTGGGAATGGTGTCTGGCAGGTGCCTTCTCCCAAAGAGTGCTTGGGAAGGGTCTGGAAAATTCACCAGGGCCAAAACTGTGCCAGGATCAGGCAGAAAAGAACATCCCCAGAAGTGTTTAAGGCCGGGTTGGCCAGAGCTTGGAGCAACCTGGGAGAGTGGAAGGTGTCCCTGGACACGGCAGAGGGTGGAATGGGATGATCTTTAAAGTCCCTTCTAACCCAGGCCATTCTATGATTCAACAATTAAGGTTGGAAAAGACCTCCAAGATCATGGAGTGATTCCCCCACTACCCTGGGCAGGCTGTTCCAGGGCCTGACCACGCTTTCAGTGAAGAAATTGTTCCTAATATCCAATTTAAACCTTCCATGATGCAACTGGAGGCCGTTTCATCCCATTTCTACCCAGAGGGCAGATAATCCACCTGTAACACAGGCTGAAGCTCTCCTGTGAAACTACTGCAGGATCAGACTGCTGTCAACCTTTAGTCTTGACTTCACCTCAACCTTCCCCCAACCCCGTAACACAAAGTGGTTTTGGACACACTCCTCAACTCTTAACTCCTTGCAGTAAAGAAGCAGCATTAGGGAAGAACTGCTCATTACAAAGGAGCACATTAATTAACTGATCACATGCTCCAAAACTCTGGATCCACGTTCAAGCTTTCCTACGTGATCATTTCCAGCCTGGATGCTTCCTCCAGGTATTTTTGAACCATGCCCATGTTGCCTGCTGTGTATTGCTGGGTGCTAACGAGCTCTGAGTGGTGTTCAGTTAAAGAAACTCCGCTCTGAGCCAAGTGTATGAGGGTTTTTTGCAATTAAGCAATCAACAAAATCAGGAAATGCCACCTGCACGCTTCCCTCTGGCCCCCAGACAGCACACATGGTTCCTTTCGACTTGGAAAGGGCTTGGAGCAACCTGATCTAGTGGAAGGTGTTCCAGGGAACTGGAACTTGGTGGTCTTTAAAGCCCGGTCCAACCCAAACCATTCTGGAATTCTACAGTCTTGCCCAGATTTGTTCTGATCCAACTCCCCTGAAATAAATGAAGTTATTTGTAGGAGGAAAGTTTGTTTTTTAAGGTGATTCTGCTGTGCTCTGCTGTCTATAATTTCATGGACCTCCCTCCAGTGCTGGTGTGTTTATAAGGGCAGGCAGCATTCCTTCATGGATACTTACTCTGTTTAACATCACATTAATCAACTTTAAATTATCTTTCCTGCCTCTGAGGTGTGGATTTCAATATTTCTGCAAGCAGCAATTGTGCAACACAAAGCTCTACAAACCCTTTCTGCCAACAATTCATGGAAATTAAGCAGTTAAGCACAAAAGCAATATACCTGTGAACACACACAAATTGCAGACTGGCAGATGAGGTAATTAGATACAGAGTTAATTTATATGAAAAAACTCACCAGAGCTGGATATTTCCTCACCTGTACATTGGTATTCTACAACATTCACATGTAGAAGATTATATAGGAGTCCAGTATTACTTTGCTCATATCATGCTGGATTTTTTTCTGAAAATTGTAGAAAATGTGTGTACAGAGCACTGAATTACTTGGAAACCTGTCTGCAATCAGTAAGTTAAAGATCCCTGTAAACCAAAAGCAGGCAGGGGAAGCATTAAGGCTGCTTGGGAAACGTGAGCCTGAAATGACTCCTGAATGTTGAGAGGTTGATGCGAGTTCTTGATGTTATTTATTGAGGGAATTTTATAGGGGCTTGGCACCCCAAATTAGAGAGCCAGAAGAAGGGAAGATCATTGCTCAAATTCTGGGGAGAAGGAATAATTCACAGGGCCCAGGTTCAGGTAGGAGAGAATGCTGACATCCTTCAACAGGCTGCAGAGAGAGGAGGCAATTCCAGGGCACCAAGTCCCAGATCTACTCTCTGCATGAACCCCAGCAGGAACAGGGACAGCCCAGCTGGCTGAGTTACCTGCCCATGTTTGCCTCATTTTTACCCTTTTTTAAAAGGGATTTATTGGACAATATTGACTAGTAATAAACATCACAAGCCTCACTACTCCCCATTCATCTGCACCACTGAGAACCTGAGAATTATTCCTACACACCCCCTGCTTCCCACTGGCTATAAAATAAACCACTCCAGCCATTTCCCAAGTGTTGCATCACCTTTTAAAGGCCTTGTCTTAGGTCTAACGCTATTAAATTTTCTTTATGGGAGCTGGAAGTAAACACAAAACCATTGCTGATAACATTTGTGAATGACACAAAGTTTGACATCATAATAAGTATTAAGGAGCGTGAGGTGGCCATAAAATCAGCTCGGATTCCTTAGTACATTAGGCTCAATCAGCAAACCCATATTTTAATATATGAGTGTGTGTTCAGCTAGGAGAGCAGGAAAGCAGGAATGGAGAGAACAAAGAATTACATAATGGAAAACAGCATCTGAAAGTAATTTAGGGGTCACAGTAGCCAAAAAGCTTAGCACTAGGATCCATTAGGATGCTGTGATGAAAAGCACTAATGCAGTTCATGGACATGTGCACAGCAGAGGAGGAGTGGGAGGAGAGTGACTTGATTTTCATTTACGGCAGCATCGAGACTAATGCTGGAATATTAAATCCACTCCTGCCAGCCACGTTTTTAAAGGATCTTGAAAAACTGGGGATGCTGTGAGAAAGGCCTACAGTAGGAATGGCAGGACTGGAGAGCCTGTCTTTGGTTTCCAGGTGAGTTCAAATGCTGCATGTCCAGGAAATACAAATTATTATAGAATCACAGAATGGTTTTGGTTGGAAGGGACCTTAAAGTTCATCTTATTCCCTCTCTGCCATGGGCAAGGACACTTTCCACTATGCCAGGCCACTCCAAGCCCTGTCTAGCCTGGTCTTGGACACTTCTGCTGTCATAAATTTTCCTCTGGCAAAAGTAAAAGTGACTGAACTGTGCACACGGGAGAATTGATGAAAATTTCTGAGATGAAAAAATCCCAAACCCTGTTTGATTTGGTGGATGATCAGTCCCAGAGCTTGGTACTTCATCAATATTTGACCATCAAAATTTGAGAGCAACAGTTAATGAGGCAAATGCAAAACTTAATGTTACGTGTACAAAGATGATTAGGATCCAATTACGGTCATCAAAAGAAACTGCCTCGGAAATGAATTCCTCAAATGTCCCGAGGAAACCAGGGAATGCTGCCATCCACTACACTGACATATGCTTGGCATCCATGGACTGAATTCCCTGATGGCCTTGAATGACAGATCACAGAACACGTTCCTAAATAACTGGAGTGACACCCAGGACCAGGCTCGGACGCCTGAGTTCAGGAATCCACACGGACTGGGATCAGCCGCCGCACGTCGAATCCAGCGTCAGCCAGATGCCATCCAGAGGGACCTGGACAAGCTGGAGCAGAGGCCCATGGGAATCTCATGGATTCAACAAGACCAAGTGCTGGTGCTGCACCTGAGTCAGGGCAACCCCCAAGGTCAATCCAGGCTGGGCACGAGCAGATGGAGAAGCCCTGGGAGAAGGACTTGAGGGTGCTGGTGGGTGAGAGCTGGACATGACCCAGCCCAGAAAGCCCCATGGGCAGCAGGGGAGGGGGGGATTCTGGATGGCTTCCCACTGCTAGAGGGCAGGGTTAGATGGGATTTCGGGAAGGAATTGTTCCCTGTGAGAGTGGGGAGGCCCTGGCACAGGGTGCCCAGAGCAGCTGTGGCTGCCCCAGCCCTGGAAGTGAACTTGCAGGCATGAGATATCCCTTGCAAATTTATAGTAACTGTGTTTTTAATTAGCCCATTGCTACAATAACCCATAATAAACTCAGATATATGAGGAAGCTGAATATTATGCTAAGCAAACACTGGGGTTTGTCATGAACATCTGCCTATTTTGGGTTGCATTAGGTGAGAAAGAAAACAGTTTACAAGAACGAGAGCATTTGGTTATCTTTCTGGGACCTGCACAAATCTGTCTTAAAAAATCTAAATTAAAATGGTTTCTCAGAAATCAGGTTCCCCCTTTTCATGCTGTCACCTTTAGCATAGAAAACACGTCCATTAGGTTCCCTTCTTACTTTTTTTAAAGATGTTTGCATTCAAAAGTGAAGAGAAGAAAACACAGAGGATTGGATTTCCCGCACCCAATTATGAAAACCAACAAAGCACAAGCTTTGAAGAGTGCAACTGCAATGACAGGATGACACCGTGTGACATTGGAAGCTGGCAAAGTTGTTTCCCAAGGGGCAAAAAAGTGAGGGAGAGGATGAAAAAACAAGGCTGGAGTGGGAATTACCTAAACAGGATTAAGAGAATATTTTTTTATTGGGAAAGGAATAACAGAATCCCAGAATGGTCTGAGTTGGAAGGGACCTTAAAGCTCATCCCCCATGGGCAGGGACACCTTCCACTATCCCAGGTTGCTCCAAATCCCGTGAATTTTCTGGTGGAAGAGGATGAACACCTTGTTTTCCTATAACATTTCTATTCCCTCTTGCTTTGAGATATACACCAAAGAAAGGGCTGATCATCACCAAAATCTCATTATTTCTCTTGTCATTACTCAGGGTCCAGGGGTCTGCCCAGCTTCACTTCTATTTTAGGAGCAGGCTAAGAGGCTTCACTCCTATTTTATTGCAGTCTCGAGGCTCAGCCTCTGCCTTTACCACCTTCCCCTAAAAAATATCACCCCCAAACTCGTTATCCTTTTGAGCTGATATCTAAACCAGCACTAAGGGAACTAAAAAGGAATTGCACTTGAGAAGGTTTTCAGAAGATGAAAGGATTTTTCTCCTGAGCCAAGGACAACACAAAGCTCTCCTTTGGAGAGACCCAGCACAAACCCCTGTGTGTCCACAGTCCCCTGCGAATACCCAAAATGCAGAGTTCCCTCTGCTGCAGCCCCCAGTGGAGGCTCAAACCCCACTGGTGCCACAGGTGAGAACTGGTTCAGTACCACGTGGGCAAGTGACACAGAAGTGACGTCCCCAGGACACAGGGCTAAGCTTCAATTTCAATTTCCAGACTTCCTGCAAACCCCAGGGAATGGATAAATTGCCTCTCCTGCTGCTACCCATACCATGCAGTTGCAAGAGATTTTTTTCCTTGATTTAGTCTGTTAGAGATATACAGAGTTTAAAAGTCCAGAGTCAGCACCTGGCTCTTGCAATTGGGCATTTGTAACACACAGGCAATGGCCAGAAGCTACGAATTACTGATAAAAGTAGAGCTGGTAGGAAAATTCTTTCCCCTGAAGAACTCAAATTAAATAAAACAGAAAAATCATATTTTAATCTATTCTTACCTCACTGATTTTTCTAACTGTCAGGAAAAAAACCAAAAATTCAGATAATGGCTGTTTATACAGCACATACACACACCCATATGTCAACACACATATACACAATCAACAGTCTAAAATGGATTTTTGAGAGGCTTCAGTATCCAAAGATTAAAAAAATCATCCTAATGAGACAATTTCCCTTAGTTAAAAACCCACATTTTTGGTCAAAAAAATATTTCTGTGCAAAATTTTCAGGGAAGTCTAATTTAGGGCTCTAATTTGCTGATGGTTGAAATCCTTTCTAGTCTCTTTTTTTCCTTGAAATCCAAGCTTCAGATGTAAAATGGATAATAAGGCTTATCTTTTAAGGAATATGCCTGGAGCTGAACGTTTTAAATTTAAATCTCAGGAGCTGCAACACTGCTCCATCCAGGAGGGGCTCGGGGTGAGTGTGGCAGCACTCACCTGGCTTTTATCCGAGTGGGAGTCGGTGCGGATGCCAATCCAGCATTTCTGCTGTGGCAGAGGTAGGGAAAGAATGGGATGCAGAGAGGAAATGCTGCAATTGCAGCATGAATCCACCCCAGCACTCCCTGATGGAGAGGAAGGGAGAAGAGAAGGATCCAGGGAGAGCTCAGAGCCCCTTCCAGGGCCTAAAGGGGCTCCAGGAGAGCTGGAGAGGGACTGGGGACAAGGGATGGAGGGACAGGACACAGGGAATGGCTTCCCACTGCCAGAGGGCAGGGATGGATGGGATATTGGGAAGGAATTGTGGTGAGGTCCTGGCACAGGGTGCCCAGAGCAGCTGTGGCTGCCCCTGGATCCCTGGAAGTGTCCAAGGCCAGGCTGGACAGGGCTTGGAGCAGCCTGGGAAAGTGGGAGGTGTCCCTGCCCATGGCAGGGGGTGGAATGAGATGATTTTAAGGTCCCTTCCCACCCAAACCATTCCATGATTCTCTGATTGTGCCACATGATCCCAACAAAATAAAACAGCTGCAAAGAGGTGCCCAGATGTGGAGTCCAACTCCTCCAAGAGCTGTGGGGCACCAGCCTGGCTGCAGCACAAATGGAAAGGAATCTCTGTCTGTGTTCTAGAAAATGTCTGAATTATGTTTGCATGAGACTCTGATAAACAGAATTAATATACAAAAGGTGAATGAAGTCACATGTCTGCCACTGAGTTGCAAAACCAATCTGTTAAGAACACAAAAGGAGAGGTTTTTTCTACTTCTTTTTTTTTTTTTAAATTTCATTTGCAGCTTTTATTTTTAACCCTAGGAATGAAAACAGTTTACATCCACTCCTGTAAGGACTGCCCAGGCACAGGAGTACTCACTCCTTCTCAGACAAGAAGTCAGTCTGCATCCTTTTTGTTCTTTGTCTGTAGAAACTTCTGGGTTATTGATAATGTGAGGACAGTGTAGGCAAATAAAAGATATTAATGCATCTTTTTGTATCTGGAAAGACATAAAGCCAACCACGCTCCCTCTCTCCACAAAGAACCCCCCTGGAAAGTTCTGGGTTTTTATATTTCTATGTATATACTCTTGAGAAATGAAGTAGACACAAATACATTTTCAGAGACTTTTGGACTCGGTGTCATGAAATCAAAGTGAAAATTATTTCAATAACATCACCCAAAGCCTTCTCATTGTGGTGGCAGGGAACCATCCCTTGTTAAAGGACTTACAGGGAGCTGAGCACCTATTTAGACACCATTGTAAATGAAGACAATGCATTTATTTCATTGCTATGGTTACTGAATCAAGTCTGAAGTATAGAAATATGGTGCACAAGGAAAAAAAAAAAAGAGATGAAGGAAAATAAATGATACACTGCTTTAGAAATGCAGAGAGAGGATCAAACAAACAGTCTGCACAGTTTAAGAAACAATTAATTATTAGAACTTTCACAACACATTTGATATGATCTCATTGTAAGCTGATTGCAGCCATTCTTACCCCAGTGTTATCTCATCTCCTCACTTGTACCCATCTCATCTTTTGTACTGCTGCTGGTGTGGGAAAAGCTGCTGGTTTTTATCTGTGAGATGGAGACAATGAGGAATCACTGCAAACCTAAAGCTCTGTGGGGAGGATTCTCCTGGGATGGGCTGGGACAGACCAGCTCCTCCTCTCTGGCATCTCCACGGGACCTGTTTGGCACAAACGGGCTCCTGGATGGGCTGAAGGGCAGCACAGGCTCCTTTCAAACGTCTGGGCACAGCCCAAAGTGCTTCCTGGGGGATTGCTCAAATCACAGGATCATGGAGTGGTTTGGGTGGGAAGGGACCTCAAAGCTCATCCAGTGCCCCCCCTGCCATGGGCAGGGACATCATCCCCTGTCCCAGGTTGCTCCAAGCCCCATCCAACCTGGCCTTGGACACTGCCAGGGATCCAGGGGCAGCCACAGCTTCTCTGGGCACCCTGTGCCAGCACCTCCCCACCCTCTCAGGGCACAATTCCTTCCCAATATCCCATCTATCCCTGCCCTGTGGCAGTGGGAAGCCATTCCCTGTGTCCTGTCCCTCCATCCCTTGTCCCCAGTCCCTCTCCAGATCTCCTGGAGCCCCTTTAGGTACTGAAAACGCAGGAGCTCAGAGGGCCAGCGGGTCAGAGCTTTCTCTCAGTGACACATTCACAGCACCCAGAGCTCTCCATCCAGCCTGGACACAGCTGACAAGGGATTCCTGCCCAGCAGGTCTGGTTTGGACCCTTCCCCACCAAGAGAGCAGATCTAGGCCAGAGAGGTGATCCAACATTGCCAAGATCAGATGAGAAACCAACAGAAATTGGCAACATCACATTTTAATGCTTGGAAATGCTGCAAAGCTGCATTTTTTGTATTGCCCAATCAAGGTGTTTAAAAGGTTTTCTGAACAAAAGTTCTAAAAACTACTGTCCAAGACTAGAAATCCCTCTCTCCTTTCTTTAATGACACACAGTCAACAACTTAATTCCCCTCACTCACCCACTGGAACATCGCTGGCTCTCGAGCTGCCAGTCAAACTCTATTTATTTCACAGGACCCTCATCAGAACAATTCCAAATTCTAAAAGGCTAAAAATGCTGCAGTCGAACTCCTGGGCAAAGTGAGTGGGAGGCACAGGGATGCCACTCTGAGACAGGATGTACAGAAGCCAGGATTAATCCACCTGACACTCTGCTGCCGACTCCTCACAGCAAATCCAAACAACTTCAGGACAGCAGTCACAGGAACAGCCTCTCTCTTATTCAGGCAAAGCCAACCACTCAGGCCACTCTGTGCACTTGGCACGCTGAGAAATCTCTTTGCCACAGCCAATTAGGAAGAGATCTGATTAATTAGGACTTCTTCATCCTTCTTTTCTGACTGACACATAGCAATGGATTATTTAGTGCATTAAATGGGGTTGTTCAGCTACGCTGCCTCAAACAAGAGCTCTTGTGGGGCCACTGAATAGAGCCAAGAAGACCCAGATGGAATTAAAGCATTCAGATGAATGCTGTTCCCACTCAGCCCCGTGCAGGGGCACAGCTGTAGCCCAGCCATGGCTATAAACAAGGACAGGCTGGCTCTACCCTGTCACTTAATATCGTGCCACAGCTCCATGACATGGCACTGGCACCACTCCATGGTGCTGGCACAGCATGTGACAGTCATTGTCCCCGTTAGATTCCAGAGGAACCTGTCTGAAATTCCCCCAAGTGACTGAGGAGCCTGAACTTTGCTGAGTTTATTGGGGCTGAGCCTATTCAGTCTCTGAGGGTCTCTAGGAAAAGCCACTTCCTACTCCGAAAGCTGAGTAAAGAGGAAAGGATGGAATCAGACTAATAACAAGGACAAGAGACTGAATAAAATTGCTTCTTTTTAATCTCTGACACAAGATGCAGTTACTAAAAAGAGACCAGAAACAAGGCAAGTGTAGATCTATGAAAATAACCTTGTTTTATCCCCTACAGCCCCTGGGATCTCTGCTCCCAGAGATCAGCAGTTCCAAAGCCTCCCTAGGAAAGCACAAGCGAGCATCTCAGTGAAAAACAAATTGAAAACCACTTTGCTGAGGTATTTCTGTCTGACTGAGCATTGCACCAAACCATGTAATTTCCATGAAATGGAAAATAACTGCCTGGTGACTCGCAGTGAGGAAAAGTGTGGAGAGCAAATTGCAGGAACCAGAGGTCCTGGTGGATGAGGCACAATGTGCTCAGGAGCTGGGAGTTCTGCTGGGTCAGATTTTGGTGGGTTGGGACATTTTATATGTCTTTGTGACACTTGAGGACATGGTTTAGTGGTGCTGGGTTAATGCTTGGACTTGGTCATCTTGTAGGTCTTTTCCAGCTTTAAAGACTCTGGTTATATCTGCTCAAGGGAAGGCAAGGTCAGGAGCTGTGATGAACACTCAATTATCTTCAGATAAAATCTGTGAACCTCATCTTCATCTTTGCTAAGCCTTGTTGCAAACTTGCTGCATTTGCTCTGAAAAGAAGCCATAAAGCGAGGATAAAAAGCTCATGGAATCACAGAATCACAGAATATCCTGAAGGGACTCACAGGGATCATCCAGTCCAACTCCTGGCCCTGCACAGGCACCCCAACAATCCCACCCTGTCCCTGAGAGCCTTGTCCAAGTGGTCCTGGAGCTCTGGCAGCCCTGGGGCTGTGACCATTCCCTAGGGAGCTTGTTCAGTACCCCAGCACCCTCTGGGGGAAGAAACTCTTCCTAAAATCCAGCCTAACCCTTCCCTGACTCAGCTTCATGCCATTCCCTTGGTCCCAAAGAGCTTAAGTAAAGGCAGGCAATACAAAAAGAATCAGAATCCAGAATTTTATTTGCATCCAAAACCCAAAGACTTGAACTGAAACATCAGGAGACTGAGGGGGGACAAGCAACCCTACAGAGAAAGAAGTTGGTGCAACTTTGAAACAACTTTCAGTAGAAGCTGACAGAGAATCACCTTGTCCTACAGAAAAAGTTACGTGGAAAATGAGCCATTAGAGCCTGAAAGTCACCCATTATTTTGCTTAAATGAGCATGAACGTGTGTTTCTCTTCCTGGAGGTGGCCCAAAGGAGCAGCCAACAAGTGCATGGAGAAAATTCCAAAGACTCTGGCACAAAGTGCTGAAAAAAGAGGTTTCTTTGGAAGGTAAACTCGCTCTCCCAGAGGGGATGAGTAAGCAGTCATTTCCCTCGCAGGCAAATGAAACCTTTCAAAGATGTCATTCACAAAACTGCCCTTAATGGGAGAGCAGAGTGACTGAATCCAGGCAGGAAATTAAGGAACGGACAGGGACGGTCATTCTGATGAGGAGACTGAAAAAGAACAGAAAAACGCAACAAGGGGCTGTGCAGTGCTGTTATCTCCTTTGACTGGGTCCCATTAATATGAGTCATTTAAGAGAGTGATGAAAAGAATGGGAATCTTTAAATAAAACACAACTCTTTCAAAGGCATGACTCCGAGTTTCCGAATTTCTCTTTCCAAATACACCCAAATACATCCCAGCAGGACAGACAAGCTTATGCTGTATGGATTATCCAGTGACAGGGGGATTGTCATGGAAACATGAGCTTTGTTCAGAAGTCATCACTAACTCCTGCTTGCCCTTCATATCTTAATAATAGATTTTTTAAAAAACTTTTTTTTTATTAAATCAGTGACAGACTATGGGCCCAAATCTTCTCCTGTCTCCTGCATGGATTTCATCCTGGATTTCAGCTGGTTTGTTTCTCATTTACAGCCTGACTGCAGCAGTGGCCCATGGGCACAGCCACAACCCACAGAAGAAACTGTTCTGGTTCAGGAAGGAAACACAGCATCCCTCCCTTTTCATGGATGGACACAACTTTTTTAGTCTAAGAGCCAGTGAACACATGACAGATGTGAGGAATACAACTTTCACCTCAGGACATCTAATAAAATAAATGAAATGGGATTCTCCTCCAGAAACTTTGCTCTTGGGCATTTGTAGGAAGACATGCAGATGTGGCCCTTGGGGACATGGCTCAGTGGTGGCCTTGGAGGTGTGGGGAGAATGATTGGTCTTGGTGATCCTGGAGGGCTTTTCCAACCTGAGTTATTCTGTGGTGAACTCACAAATTTACACAGGTTTGTGAGTGAAGTCTGGTGACTTTGGATCATCTCTTAACATGTGTAGGCTTAGAACAGGATCTTCTCCCCATCTTGGGTCCAGCCAGCCATCACTGCAACCCTGGACAGGCATGAGACTGAGAGAGATGAAGGCTGAGCCCACAGGGAAAAAAAAAAAAAAAAAAAAAAAAAAAAAACACCAAAACAAA
>VZSE01006692.1:258792-281048 GCA_013398275.1 Promerops cafer
AAAAAACAAAAAACAAAAAACACCAAAACAAAACAGCAACAAAAAAAACCCACAAAAAAAAAAAATAAAAGGAAAGGCAGGAAGAAAGAAGTCTGGAGACATTTGGGTAAGAAATGTCTGCCAGGTTGGTAACTAAAGCAGACTTCATAGAATCATGGAATGGTTTGGATTGGAAAGGATCTTGAAGACCATCCAGTCCCACTCCCTGCCATGGGCAAGAACACCTTCCACTGTCCCAGGCTGCTCCAAGCCCTGTCCAGCCTGGTCTTGGACACTTCCAGGGATCCAGGGGCAGCCACAGCTGCTCTGGGCACCCTGTGCCAGGGCCTCAGCACCCTCACAGGGGAGAAGAAGAATCATCAAGGCTGGAAAACGTCTTTCAGATGGAATCAGAGCTTTTAACTACAACTTACTTTTCCAAAGTTTTCTGTGAAACTCTAAAAAATCTGATCCTGTTCTAAGTGGAAACATCACTGACTTCCACCAGTGCAGGCCCAGGAAAACCGAGCTCGGATTTATTTCTCAGTTGCATTTGTGTAGCTGCACCCTCCAGATGCATCATTTAAAAATGCAGGGAAACGGTTCTGTTTAATTATTTTGCACACAAAATAGTTGGGACGGTGGGTATTGTTACTTTAATAGCACACGAGCACCCTGAAGGCTGCTGGAATGGTCACTGATGAGCTTGGAACAGAGTTTTACAGCAGTGCAGCATTAAGAGCAGAGTTAATTTTTAAAAAGATTGAAATCTATGTCCACCACCCTCTTCCTCCTCCCTCCACCCCAAGCCCCCCAAACCCCGGGTCTGGCAGTGGTTCTGATCCCTGGAGTTTGATGCATGTTTGATTCACAGACTGCAGCATGTCTGCACCAGATGGCCCCGAGTTAATGAACACAAACTCATCACTTTTACTCACGAGGGAAATGTGCAGCTCAATCTGACTTGTACTCGACAACTAAAAATATTTGAGTATTTTTAGTGAGCATTTTACTGTTGCAAAATGGCATTTGAGGAAAGCAGTAAAAGAACACAGCCTACCCAACAAATGGACTTGCACAGATGAAGAGCAGCGCTGCTGCCTTTCGCCCTTCTCATCCCAGCTAACATATTCCCAAACCTTCAAACTGGGAGCAGCACAGAAGGAAAGCTGTAAGACCTGGGCCTCCTCAGGCATCATTTGCAGAAAGTCTCCTGAGTCTGCTGAAAGCAGGATTGGGATCTGAGTTTGTTACCACAGCAGGTTGGAGAGGATATGGGTCATAATCTCAGCAAAAAAGAGAGGGAATGCCTGGAAAACCCCAGAACTGTGATTATTCATGGTGGTTAATGACCTGTCTGCCCAAGGTCACCGTGATCATGGAATCCTGGAATGGTGGAAAAGAATGGAAAGGACCTTAAAGCTCATCCCATTGCAGCCCCCTGCCGTGGGCAGGGCACCTCCCACTATCCCAGATTTCCACAGTAGTGCACAAGATGCAACTCCATGAGAACATGCAAACCCCAGCGTTACACTGGCTGATGGAAATGATATCCGAAAGATTTTTCTCCAAGGAACCAGGAGATGTTTGTTAAAGGATGGAACCAAGATTCCTCAGTCTACAATCCAAAAAATGGATTAATTGCTTCCCTTGGAGTCAGCGGGCACAAAGTCAGGATGGCAAACACGTGGCAGGAGTGACGTTCCCAGAATTTAAAGGAATATTGGTTTCACTTTTACTCAAAAAGCTGTTGGGTATGCCAACAATTTAATGGAATTGTAGCTGGAATGTGACTCCCTGACTACTCTCAGGCATTTGATTTTACATAGAATTGTTTGGTTTGGAAAACAAACCTCAGAGATGACCAAGTCCAACCATCCCCCAGCACTGCCAAGGCCACCATGGACCCACGTCCCCAAGTGCCAAATCCACATGGCTTTCAAATCCCCCCAGGACTCCACCACTGCCCTGGGCAGCTGTGCCAGGGCTGGACAATTTTTGGTGAATAAATTGTTCCCAATATCCAACCTAAACCTCCCCCAGCACAACCTGAGGCCGTTTCCTCTTGTCCTGTCCCTTGTTCCCTGGGAGAAGAGAGTGGGGAAGTCCCCCTGAGCCTCCTTTTCTGCAGGCTGAGCCCCCCCAGCTCCCTCAGCTGCTCCTCACCAGACTTGTGTTCCCACACCATCATAAGATGCAATTCCTAAAAAAACCATTCGGAAAACTCTGGAAACTTGTCAGAGGCACTGCCTGTTGATGTAAATATTTCAAAGGCAGTACACAAACCCTTCAGATGTGCAATTCCAGCTCCACAGCAGTATCCCCACAGAGCATGTGGATTGTCTTGATGGCCTTTTTACCTCTCAAACTACAAATTTTCCCAACTAACCCACCTCCATTGTACACTGGTGATAAATTATGAGTTATTAAAGAGCAAAGTACCAATCTAATAGCAGTGTAAAGCAGGATATTCCCAATGGTTGAGCTGATAAAAAAGAGAGAGGAAAACCAGAGGATGCTGTGAGGCCATTGTTGTCTCCTAAGGCATGGAAGAATTATCCAAGGGAAACACCCATCAAGGTCTCATTCATCACTAGCTGCTGGAGGAAATCCCAAACCAAGCTTTGCTTCCTGCTCTTCGAGCTGCCTTGGTGAATCTTCTTCTCTTCTACAGTTCTCCACTAAAATCCAAGGAATATTTGCTGCTTGCCATGAAGGGATCACCTCCCATCAGGGGCTTGCACCATGCCAGGGCAGGAGATCCCATCTCACCAGGATCACCTGGGAATCAGTGCTGGGGAGCAATCCCACAGCCATCACAAACTGGGCAGGATGCACAAACCCTCTTTCTCTCAGGATCTCTGTTCTCTCTCTCACACACATAAATTAAATAATTCTAAAACTTGCTTTAATGTGAAGCAAAAGCAAGCACAGAAACCTTGATAACCTTGATATTTTCTAAGAAACAGAATTTGTTTTCTGACTTGCCCCACACGAAGTCTACGAAGTATAATAGAAATACTGGAAATAAATCTGCTTTTATCAACCAAGGGAGTCAAAATTCAATTTAGAATGGAATATGATAACTTCACCACTCTAATCATTCCTGTTGATATGCACTGTGATGCAATGAAGCTACAACCTGGACATGTTCTCTGTTTGGAATTCTTTCACTCAGACTCCTCTGAAGACTCAAACGGCTCTAGGAAGTACTTCTTTATCTCATTTATCTCTCCTCCAATACAAACTTTCTGATGTCCAAGTTGTTCACTCTCCCCATCCTTTACAACTGAATGGAATGGAATGGACACGGAATCTGAGAGGATTTTAAGGGAGCAGGGAGCATCTATCACCTGTGACAGGACAGAGTAATAGGCCAAGGGGGAATGGTTTTAAACTAAAAGAGGAGAGGTTTAGATGGGATATTGGGAAGGAATCCTTCCCTGTGAGGGTGGGCAGGCCTTGGCACAGGGTGCCCAGAGAAGCTGTGGCTGCTCCATCCCTGGAAGTGTCCAAGGCCAGGGATGGAAAGGGCTTGGAGCAACCTGGGATAGTGGAAAGTGTTCTTGCCCATGGCAGGGGGTGGAATGAGATGGTCTTTAAGGTCCTTTTGAACCCAAATAATTCCATGATTATAAAGTTACCAACATTTCCTACACACCAATTTCAGCTCCTCGCAGAGCAGGATTGCTCTGCAGTGCTGGGCTGGGGTCTCTGCCATCAGGAAAACTCAGCACATGTTTCTAAGGCAGATTTCCCCCTTCAACTTCTCATTCTTTCCTTACCCCACTTTTAAACACAAGTTGTTTAAAAAATGATATTTTAGCCTATGCCCATGCACCATTAAAAATAGTCATGCAGCACTTCCCATGCATAATTCATTCTTCCTGTATTTCCAGTCAAGACGTCTTCACTTTGCAAGTGCAAAGTGACAATTCTTGCAGATTTGGGAAATAATCCTTTACATCTGTTACAAGCTAGCAGACACCATTTGGCAAGTGTTAAAAAATACCATATAGGACCAGGACCACGGTGTCTGTTTGGTTACGAGCACTCATGGTCTAAAGTCTGTAGGGAAAAAAAAAGAGATGGCTTGAGTGTTCTTTCCTTCTAGCAGATATATTCCAGTTTTCCAGCCATTTATCTCTCTTTGTGTGTTATATCCTCCTTATTCCTCACTCTCTTTCTTTTGTGTCAGAGAATCTCCTGAGTTGGAAGGGACCCACCAGGATCATCGGGTCCAAATCCTGCCTCTGCACAGACCACCCCCAAGGATCCCACCATGCGCCTGACTGCATCATTTCACTGGGTTTCCTTGTCTTGCAAATTTTGGGTTCGACTTTTATTTCATTTTTCAGTCTTTAGTGCTGACCCTTCAGCCACCTTTATTATGCCAGAACCAGAACAAGCTCCAGCTCCTGCTCGGGCTCTCGAGCCCTGTTCACGCAGCCCGGCTCCCCTGGGCCTCTCCCGGTCTCCAGTCCCCCTCTCTCTGCCTTTCCCACCAGCCCACGCTTTTCCATCAGCCCAGCCAGTCTCTACCCCTGCCTTCCCTTCCCCATCTCCCTAATTTAGCTCTGCTTTTAAGTCTCATTAGCCCTGCCTCAAAGCGTGAGGAGCAGCGCTGTCACAACAAAAGGAGGGAGCGCTCGCAGCCCCGCTCTGGCAGGGCGAGGAGCATCTCCCTGCATACTAATGCTGCTTTAATAACGCTGCCCAAACACCCCGAGCCTGTGCTCGCAGTCTGCAGGCTCGGCAGGAGCTGGGAACGGGATCTGCGTGCACAGGGGGAGTTGAGATGACGGGTGAATGCACATTGCAGCCAAGTTTGCCGTCACAGTAGCATCGCTCAGCCTCGACTCTTCTCCCCGCGTCTCATTTGGATGTTTTCTCCTACTCTAACACCACCCTTTGCTCCCTGCACTTAAATTGTCTCCATTTGCATTCCAGTCCTCTGTTGGAAGCAGTAATGTGAACGGTGCCATCCGCACAGCTAAATAAAGCAATATATATTTAATTAAAATGATGCTGACGCGGCAGCCGGGCTCACGCTCCGCCTCTGCTGCCGGCAAAGACGGGTCAGCAAAAACGTCCCCGATGCTCCTGGGACCCGATCCCGCCACCTCATCTGAAACTGCAAAGCTCCTTGAGCATCCTCTGAGGCTGCCCCTCGGAAAGAGCTCGGGACTTGCAAGCGCTGCCTCGGGCATGGCTGGAGGGGGCCCGGAGCACGCAGGGACCGGCAGAGCCTCGGCAGCGCTGCCCAGGGAGGAATTCGCTTTTATTGGTGTCGTGCTGGCAGAACAGCCGGGAAAAACACACACCCAGAGTCACAGCCAGGCAGGTTCTGAGAAGTCACATTTAATCACGGAATCACAGGATGATTTGGGGCCGAAATGGATCGTAAAGATCATCTGGCTCTAACCCTCTGCCATGGGCAGGGGCACCTCCTGCTAGAGAAGGTGAGAAGGGGAGGAGAAGAGTTCTAAGTTAATTTTGAGTTTCAGAGGTGAGACTCTAAAATATCTGGGCTTTTTTAAACAAGGGAGGGGGAAAAGCCACTCTCAACCTGTCCTTTTTCAGGTTGAATTTGAGGAACTTTAGACCCGCTGGATGAAGCATATTGATTTTTCCATTTGTGGTTTTGATGGGAATTTAATTGCAAAGCGCTGTAAACGGGGGGTTGAAATTTGTCTGCAGCGTGTTCCACAGGAAAAATGTGAAAAAGGGGTTAAAAAAACCCCAAACGCCCAAGGATTTTTTTTCCTTATCTCCCATCTCCCATAGTTTGAAATCCCAAGCACTTTCCTCACTGCCTATAGAGAGCCATCACATTTTGTCGGTACACCTCATCGTGAAAGCTGCTGACAATTAATTTTTCATCTTTTATTTACCACCTTTTTATGTAATTGGAAATTATCAGAAGGACTTACATCAGCAACACTTCAATGAACTGAAAAAGGAGGTAACACCCCAGCCCTCTCCTTTAGGGCTGATTTGCTTAATGTGAAACATCGGGGGAAAAAAAATCCAAGACTTCTGAAGTTGTTCCACAAAACCCATCTTGGGTTCAAATATCCTTTATTGCTTCTAGATCAAAAAATGCCAAGGAAAAGCCTGGAGAAGGAAGAAGTGACAGGGTGGGATGCCACATGGAGGGATCTTTTTAACAGCAAACAGGAAAGAGTGACACATCCCACAGATTTCCTCTACTTGTTTTTTAGAGAAAAATACCTGCACGAGGCTTTGGTGGTGTCACTGCATGAACTTGCCAGTGTGTGAAATGAGCCTTTAATTTAGTTGTGGCCCAGAATGTGAGTTTTTTCCCAAACTTCTCCCACTAGCTGCAGTCCTTGTCACAGCAAGGGTCACAATGGGAATGTGTTCTCCCAGAACTGGAGCCCAAGCTCAATTCAGACCTGAGCTAAGGGGTAACACAGCTGCCTGTTCATCTAGTGAAAATTCCACATATTTTGCTTTCTCACCTGGAAGCGTTTCCAGTTTGGGATGGTAGACAAATGTTCCCTTTATCTGCAAAGCCCCAGAAAAAACTGGATATGTTTCTGCATTTCCCTGGTAATACAGAAATAGAATCATGGAATAATGGAATGGTTTGGGATAGAAAACACCCTGAGGATCATCCAGTTCCAACCCCTGCCATGGACACGACACCTTCCACTGTCCCAGGCTGCTCCCAGCCCTGTCCAGCCTGGCCTTGGACAATTCCAGGGATCCAGGGGCAGCCACAGTTCTTCTGGGAAAACATTCCAGTGCTTCCCCACCTTTGTCAGCACCAGGAGATTGGATCTTTCAGCTTCCCAGTGCCCAGGAGGAAAGGGTTGTTTTGTGATCGATTTCAGGAGGATCTCAACAAAATGAGGACGTTTTCATCTGACAGTGACACCCTCTTTTCTCAACTTTCCAGAAAGCTCCTGGCAAACCTCTCCACAGAAATAATATTAATTAAACAGATCTATCAGTGGGATGCAGCATTTTTCCCTCTCTCTAAGCCGTGCATAAAATAACATCATGTCCCTCACAGCCTAATGGTGGCACATAGAAATGGAACTGCATTATCAGTGCAGTGTGAGGATGAGAAAGCCGTCACATGGCAGGCAGTCCCAGGATGATGGTATCTGTCCCACATTGTATTATTTTGGGAATAATAAACATTATATGTAGGAAAACACGACGCCAAAAGAAGCTTGGTCATCCCACAGAGCTTGCGACAGATGGCAATTCCAGCTCTATAATCAAAGCAATAATTAACCTCGTAGGTTAAAAAAATCCAAGTGCATTTGGAATCCAGTTCTCCACAGCAGGGGTATGCTGGAATATTCAGCGGTGTTTTAAGATACTCTGATCACCTGAATCAAATATGGTTCCTGACAGGAAAGCTCTACTCCTGCAGTAGACACCATGGACCACCAGTCCAATCTAGGATTTACTTGATATCTTTTGGCAAAATGGAGCCTGAAATTTGAAAACAGGATCTGTTCAAAAGACCTAAAACCACTTTTGCATCCATACACAGATTATCATTTTACTCCATGAATTGCAGCTCTTTTTACTCTATTTATTCAATACCTGAAAAGGCTAATTTCAGTCTTTCAGCTGCTTGTGATCTGTACTCCCTCTGAATTCAGTGGTGGAAATAAATTCTACATCTATCATTTATGGGTAAACTGGTTGGACTTTCCGTTTATATTAATGTTTATAATTTCCAATAACATTTTTAAGCTGGAAATGGTAAAATTCATTTTAAAAATAAATAGGATGTGGGTGAGTTTGTATAAAATATGACCTGCTGGAGTGAGCCCAGAGGAGGCCTCCAAGGGCTGGAGACCCTCTGATCTGGAGACAAGCTGGGAGAGCTGGGAATATCCAGCCTGGAGAACAGAAGGCTTCAGGGAGACCTTGGAGTTCTCCCTGGCCACAGAATTTGCTGATTTTCTGTACGTCAAATCTTTTCAGTCCATCTGACTTTGCAACTCGTGACGTTGCAGAAACAGCTGGGAATAGTGGGACACACAAAACATAGGGCCCAGGAAATTGAATATTGATCAATTGGCTCCCCCAAGTAATCTATAAATTCATAATGGCTGGGCACAGGATGCAGTACAATGGTTTAATTTAGTCACAGCTTTATTTAAATGGGGAAAAATCGAGGAGAAATGAGTTCATAAAATAGTAGCACTCAGCAGTGAGGGGGTCACAGGTCTGGAAAACCTCCTCCCGTGTTATCCAGTCGAGTTTCCTGCCACTGGAAGCTCACATCCATCCTTTCACGAACTTTGCACGCCCTGTTGCATAAATTGTCAGACTTCTCACCTCTTCTGTTTGGGCAGTTGTTCCTGAACCCAGCTGCTCTAATGATTATAAAACATCTGATTTCCAATCCTTAACATAAAGATGGGCAATTTATACACACCTGGATTTGTGCTACCATCATTCTTCACCCTAAACAGCTTTTTCCCCTCTTCCTGATATTTATTTTTTACTATTTCTTAAAAAAACCACTCTGTTTCCTTGCTCAGCTTGCTTGCTAGGTAACAAATCACAGTCTTTTTGTACTCAATACTTCCATGTTCCCTGATCACCCCATTCCCCAGTTCTACAGAAAATAATTTGGCCAACAGATCCCATTTACCCAGTGTCACCCAGTGCCTCACAGTGTCACCCACAAGCGTCCCCAGCTCACAGAACCACAGAATGGTCTGAGTTGGAATGGACCTTAAAAGCTCATCTGGTCCAACTCCCCTGCCATGGGCAGGGGCACCTTCCACTGGACCAGGTTGCTCCAAGCCCCATCCAGTGGTCCTTGTCTGCTTGGATAATTGAGAATCTCCAAACACCAGAGAAATTTATGGGGTTTTTGCCAAATATTCCATCAATTTTCTCAGCAGGCACAACGACATCCATCTGCAAGAGGCGGGTGTTGTAGGAGTATTCCTTGATTTCATCACAATTCAAGGAACCAGAGTAAGTCCTTCTCATTCCCGGAAGTAATTCCGTGGAATGACTTCATTCATCCTGGAAAATCGAGTGTGCTGAGTCACCCATCAGTCGCTCTGCTCCAGAAGAGCATCTGGGCTCACGTCCAGGCAGCCAGACCCTGCTGCTCCCAAGGGTCCTGCTGGAACTGCCTCTTGGGAACCATCCCCTTGTCACCCTCAGACCTCTCCTGGGCTTTGGAGCTCCGAAGTGAGACAAGGCTAAGACCATGTCAGTGACCACCCATCGGCTGAGGAGTGTGCCCAGGGCAGGGCAGCACCTGGCCAGGCCAGGCTTAGCACACCAGGGTCAGCCTGACTTCCACCTGGACCCGTAACAGAGAATAAAACAGCCCAAACTGGGGTCCAGTAACTGCAGCTCACTCCATGACCCAGTTGTGGATGACTCTTCAGCAGAGGCATCTGCTGGTAAACTGGAGGTTGGATCCAGTTGCCCAAATTCAGATTTTCTTTCATGTCCATCCACTGGCCCAGAAGCTCACAGGACATCTCCAGATCTTTTTACTCTACACAGCCCCACACGAATGGCACAGATACCCTGAAGAGTCATACACTGCACTAGGTGCTACATCAGGCAACCAAAATTTTCCTCTACCATCCCCTATGGAATTCCCAAGCCATCAGACATTTGTGTTCAAGTTTTAGAAACGACCAGCTCATCCAGGGTGGATCAGCCAGGTCAGAGCACAGGCACACACTGGGGTTTTGTAGAGGAAAAAGGTTTGGGAGTTCTACTTCAAGGCCTCACTAACCCAACCCAAAGAGGGAAGATGGCAGGAGAAAGAAGAATCTGAACAGCCATGGAGAAAGAAAAAAGAGCCAGCAGGAAGGTGAGGGCCATGATGGAGCTGCTGAAGAAACTCCAGAGGAGGCCACGGAGATGCTCCAAGGGCTGGAGCCCCTCTGCTCTGGAGCCAGGCTGGGAGAGCTGGGGGTGTTCCCCTGGAGAAGAAAAGGATCCAGGGAGAGCTCAGAGCCCCTTCCAGGGCCTAAAGGGGCTCCAGGAGAGCTGGAGAGGGACTGGGGACAAGGGATGGAGGGACAGGACACAGGGAATGGCTTCCCAGTGCCAGAGGGCAGGGATGGATGGGATATTGGGAAGGAATTGTTCCCTGTGAGGGTGGGGAGGCCCTGGCACAGGGTGCCCAGAGAAGCTGTGGCTGCCCCTGGATCCCTGGAAGTGTCCAAGGCCAGGCTGGACAGGGCTTGGAGCAACCTGGGATAGTGGAAGGTGTCCCTGCCCATGGCAGGGGTGGAATGGGATGATCTTTAATGTCCCTTCCAATCTAAACCATTCCATGATTCTAAGATAATTATTAGCAATTAAGACATCATTAAAAGTGTAACACTGGACTTTTTTCACTCCGTGCACAGTTACAAAACCACACTAGAAACGAAACCTGCTGACCATGATATACTTTGCACTTTTATACTCAGAGATGGAATTATTTCATTTTTGCCTTTTCTAGCATGGGCAAATTCCAAAAGGACAAGTTGAAATGGAAAAACACTCCGTGGCATTAATTTTTTTTTGCAGGCTGCATTTTTCCATTGACCCAGCAGCATTAATAAACATTGCAGAGCTTTCTGAGGGGAAGATTTCCCATCCCCTCTGTGCTCTACCTCATTACCTTTTCATTTTGTTTTGTTTGCTTCTTCCTGTCAGGATAAACACGAGGCACTGTCAGGCAAACAGCAGGTCGGGGGATGACATTTTTTAATGTTCACAGAACAACCTGACCTCCTGCTCACAGCCACTAAAGGGGAAATAAGGAAACCCCCTATTTTAAGTCCTAAATGCTAACGAGGTTCTCTATTTGATTTGTTTCTCCTTCCCAGCAACAATAATTTCAAATTGAACCACTGACTCAATTAGCAAAATGTTGAATTTGGTGAGACTTTGTATAATAAAATGTCCCAGTAACAAAAAGGAAGCCAGCAGTGGTTTGGTGCCAGTAACTAAATCCATTTTAATGGGCTATTTTAATTAAACAAATTAAATTAATGATGGCCTCTGCACAATGATGAATTACACTATTTAATAGATCATTGCTATGTGCTAATCCCTTTTTTAATATTATCTTCTAACATTGATCCACGCGTAGACGCTCAAGAAAGAAAAACAAACAATGGCTGCAAAAGGGCCAAATAATGGAAAATGTGGGATGGTCTTAGTTCCAAGAAAAAAAACAATTTTCAGCTGAGGTTATAGCAATTATCCACCATTATGGGATAATGGAAACCAGGTGGTATCTACAGTGCCCTCCACGAGGGGTTCAGGTTGGGTATCAGGAGGAATTTCATCATGGAAAGGGCTGTTAAACATTGGAAGGGGCTCCCAGGGAGCCATCCTGGAGGTGTCCAAGGAAGGCCTGCATGGGACACTCAGTGCTCTGGGCTGGGTGACAAACTGGGGGTCAGTCACAGGTGGGACTCGATGGCCTTGAAGGTCTTTTCCACCCCCAATGATTCTGTGAGGGGGAGGACCCAGATCATTTTATCATCTTTTAAGGATATCTAACTTCATTTTTTGGCAACATTTAGAAGGCAGGGGTAGGATTTAAAGATTGGAACTGATGACGTTGGAGGTTTTTTCTGATCTAAATGATTCTGCATCTGATTTACCCGATGTGTCACCTCGAGGGATTCAAGTCAGAGCTGAGCCAGTTTAGAGGCTGTGAAGCCTTTCTGCTCACAGGCAAAGAGGGGGAAAAAAAGGAAAAAAAGGTGTTTATAATGACAGATAGAAACGGAATGTCCTTAAGGATGGCTGGGATTTCCATTCAACTGGAAGAGGGTCCATAAAACACATGGGAACACAAGCAAGACTGAGGGTACAACAGGCAGACAAGCAGCACCTTAAAGCTGGGAGACAACCATAAATACTAGGGATCATGGTAAAGGCTCTTCTTGTGCCGTAGTCTTCCACAAAAAATCCAGCTTGCCATAGTTTTCCATAAAAATGTCCCATTTGGGCTGTTTTAGAACTGCACCAGATCTCCACAGACACCAGACTCCAACTGATTTTAGAGGATTTATCATGTCACTGACAACTGCTTAGGCTGAGGGGATCTGAGGTCTGGCTTGCTGATAAAGACTCCAGGAAAGATTATATGGGATTAAATGGGAGTAAGTGACAAAATGGAATGGAAAAAAAAAAAGATGCACGGTGCCAACACAGCTGGATAATAGAATCATACAAAGTACAGCAGGAATGCTGAAGATGTAAAATATTCTTCACATAAGACGAAACATTTGGCCTTAGTATCCTGAAATTCCAAGGATTACAGGAAATGGAATAAAAACCACTTTTCAATGAAAAGAAATAAAAGAAGCATGGACCTACAAAGGGCCTGTTCATCTGCCACAAAGAGAGCTCTTCAGAGTTCTCTAAAGTACATCCAGCACTAAATTCCTCTCACCCAGGCAGGACTTGTCTCTCTGGAGATACTTCAGAGCTCAGCATCATCCGTGTGTCCACACACCACACCCGGGCACAGGAGGCACAGCCTTCGTCCCTGACAACCTGTCCTCTCCCAGGTGTGGGAACAAGATGATCTTTAGGGTCCCTTCCAACCCAAACCATTCCATGATTTCATGATTTACCAAGTTCATATCAATTTGTGGATCCCAGCTCCCGCTGGCTTTGTCTCCCATGAAAAAACTGCTCTAAAATGGATTTATCTTGCAATGGTGTGGCATAATGACATTATGGAATCACAGAATCATTAAGGCTGGAGATCACTGAGTCCAACCATTCCCAGCACTGCCAAGGCCACCACTGACCCATGTCCCCAAGTGCCACATCCACATGGCCTTGAAATCCCTCCAAGGATGGGGACTCCCAACACCGCCCCGGACAGCTGTGCCAGGCCTGGACAACACCTTCCATGAAGGAATTGTTGCTAAAATCCTTATTCTGATTCCATTCTGCAAAGAATTTTTAAAATGAAGAAGTGGGCTCTGTATTTTAGTCAGTTCCCTGTTAGCTGAAGTTCAGAATCCTGGTGTTTGTACCTGAGGAGACAGAGGAGTGAAGAAGCCCCAGACAATGTGGCAGGATGCTAATTCAGGCTTCTTAATGAATTCAAAGCCAGAACAAATCAAAGAAGAACTGTGTTTAAAATAATTTAAAAAAAAAAAAAAAAGCCACAGCTACAGGTGTAGATTGTGAACTGGCATTACCCTCCCTTGTTTAAAAAATGACATGGTAATTCTAATGACAAACTCTGTTATAAATAGACACTTAATTACAATATCTTAGGTCTGGCATCTGCATTTTCACCATCTTAAAGGCAGAAGCCGAGGAGGGTTTGCTGCAAACTGACGACCTAAACAAGACTAAAGGAAACATGAAGTCCAACCAAACCCAAAATCTTCTGCTCTTCACACCCTCCACTTCACTGCTGGCCTGCAGGCACTTTTCCCAGGAGAAGGAAGGAAACGACCCTGGAATGTCCTGGGAGCTGCCACCCACGGGAGCGACCTACCCTTGAGACACCCTCTGTCAAAACATCCCAGCCCTCTGACCGAGGGACAATGGACATCCTGCCCCTGAATTTGGCCACTTCGAGCATTTTTTTCCCTCCTCTCCCTCCCTGTCCATGGGTCCAGTGGCTACAGCAGCTGCCATAGAAACCAAAGTGCTGCTCTGCAGCACAAGGAGCAGATGTCACACACGAAGCAGCAGGAATGGGAATGTGGGGAGGGGGGTGGATGCAGGAGGAGGAGGAGGAGGAGGAGGAGGAGGAGGGAAAGCAGCATCACACATTGAGAATGAAATGTTCCCACCAGAGGGAGTGAGTCATTCCTGAAGTAAAGTGCAAAGCTGCAGGATTTTTTCCCTGCCGCTCTCAATGCACATCTGCAAACACGGACGTACAAATCTCCATCCTTTGCTGGATGCAGGGGGAATGGAATGGCAAAGGATGAGGAGCAGGTGGGGGTACCTAATGCCTTCTTTGCCTCAGTCTTCAACAGTCAGACCAGTTGTTCTCCAGAGAGAAACAGGGAGCAGAATAAATCCCATAATCCAAGGCTGTCATCAACCTACTACACCACGGAGACGAGCCCATGGGGTGGGATGGGATCCACCCAAAGGTGCTGAGGGAGCTGCCAGAAGCATTCCCTGAGCCACATTCCATCATTTCTCAACATCCTGGCAAAGGAGGGAGGTTCCAATCCACTGGAAGGCAGCAGATGTGACACCCATCACATCAGTGGATCCAGAGCCATCGTTTGTGGAGGGTGAATCACACAGGACAACAGGAAATGGCCTCAAGTCACACCAGGGGGGTTTAGATTGGATATTAGGAATAATTCCTTTCCCAAAAAGGCTGTCCAGCCCTGGCACAGCTTCCCAGGGCAGTGGTGCAGTCCCCAACCCTGCAGGGACTTATAATCTATGTGGATGTGGCACCTGGGGACATGGATCAGTGGTGGCCTTGGCAGTGGTTGGGTTTGATGATCTCTGAGGGCTTTTCCAACCTGAGCAATCCCATAATTCCATGATTCTAAACAACCCTGCTTTTGCCTCCTGCACAGGTGCGTGACTCCCTCGTGCTCTGCTCTCCAAAGAACACTGTGATTTTCTCATGATGTAAATTAATGCCTGACCTAACCCAAGTGTCTGAGACAGAATTATGCTGTCATGTCCAAAATGCCCTTTAGAGCTTTTTCCCTTTTTTTTTTTTCCTCTTTCCAGGACAGTGCAGAAATACAACTTTGTATGAAGCCAACATATATTAAACAGGGATTTTACAGCAAAAAGTCACTCACTTTATAACACCAACAAGACATAATACACTACGATATACCATACATTCGTAAATTGTTTGCTAATTCAAAATAAAGAATAATAACAACCTGTCTGGAGTCATGTTTGATTTCCTTTGATCTTACTGTTCAAAATTAATCTCTTTGCCTCAAGGGACAGGACACAGGGAATGGCTTCCCACTGCCAGAGGGAGGGTTAGATGGGATATTGGGAAGGAATTCCTGGCTGCAAGGGTGGCAAGGCCCTGGCACAGGGTGCCCAGAGAAGCTGTGGCTGCTCCATCCCTGAAGTGTCCAAGGCCAGGTTGGATGGGGCTTGGAGCAGACTGGGACAGTGGGAGGTGTCCCTGCCCATGATCCTTAAGGTCCCTTCCAACCCAAACCATTCTAGGATTCTATGATAAATCACAAATAAATGGGATAGAACATTTGCCAAGCCCTCCTTCAGCTGGACTGTGGGATGAATTCACAATTCGACACAGCTACAACAGCAGAAAATTATAAAAACCTGATATTACTTCTCCAGATTGTAACTATTTCAATGACAGCCCAACATCTACGAGCATCCTTCCCAAAACTCACTTGGGGAATGTTCATTCAGGCAATGCCCATCTCCTGCTTTCCACAGAAAACGCAAAGCACAGAATCCTCCTTCTGTCATAATTTATAGACCCCAGCAGGATAATTCTGCTCTATCTGATCCATCAAACGATGCTCTAGGAATCACACAAATACGGACAAGTAACTGAAATTATAGAAAATTTGATGGTTTGTGTGGCACAAAGAGAAGGGGGAAGCTCCTCATTTCCCTGCCCTTGCAGAAGAGCTCGAGCCCACTAGAGGGCAATGAAAGAAATCAGGATTTCTGCAGCCCTGGAAAACCCCCTAATTTCGCACTGAAGGTTGTTCCTATGATAATATATCACGGGATAATGGGGAAATATATTTCCTAGGACTGTTGGCACATAAAATAGCAGCCACATACACATAACAGCAAGAAGATCTGGATGAAAAATCACCACCCAGGATATAATTAGCTGATTGAGATAAAAATAAAAAATATTACAGAAAATGAAATGATGATGATGTTAAAAGTGCACGTTAGTGTATGTGCATGTGGAGGAGGAGGAGGGATGCTACAATCCTTCACTGCAATTTTTCAACTCCTCCTTTTTTATTCTTCCAGAATTTTTCTTTGGGTGTTTTAATCGCCACAAAAACTTCATGGTTTGGGCTGAAAGTTGTTATTGCTGGAGAAAACAGATTTTTCTAAATTTCTAGGAGAGCCACTCAGCCATTTGTGGTAAATACAACTGTATTTATTACATACTTAATAAATAAATACATAAATTTAGTTATTGTGTTTTCCATATTAAAAAATATCTAGATTATCTAGAAATATCTAGAAAATATCTTTAAGGAGTGCAAAAACCTTTAAGTTTGGGTGTCCTTCACCATGAAGCACTGGCCAATAAAGCCATATGTGTCTAATTTTTTAGCTTTTTAAGGAAAATGTGGGTTTCACATAGGCAGTAGATGATTAATATTGAAAATTTTAGAAGAGGGAATGAGCACCAGGTCCCTGAGCACTTCAAAAGGGAAAATAAGGCAACACAAACAACACTGGGCCAATTTGTACATGGGTAAAAATAAAAAACAAAACAAAACAAAAAACCAAACAAGAAAAAACCGAACACCTCCAAAAAAGAAATTACATTCAAATGATAGGGAATATAATTAGTGCCAATCAATGTTTTTGTAAAAATAGGTCAAATATGAACCCAACATCTGTCTTTGATGCTATTACAAGTTCAGCTGACGCAGGAAAATTTGCAGATCTGATGCAGTGAACATTTTGTATTGAAGTATCATAAAATTGTTTTAATTTAAAAAAGAAGTGCAAAAGTGGTATTGTTATAGGGAATGATAACTGGATTAAGATGGACCTTCACCAGGATTGTTGTGAATTGCAGTGATCAAGGCTTAGAAATAATTTTAAAATTAGTGCTGGTACAACTGGGAGATCACATGAAGGTCAGAGTTACTGCCCTGGGCCACCAAGATCATTGGAATGGAGTTAAACCTCAAACTGCCTCCATGGCTTCCCTGAAAAAATCCAAAATTCCACCTTCACCCATTGTCTGGATACAGCTCTTCCTCCTGCCCTTCTCCACCACCTCACAGAGGGTCTTGATGTGTAAAAGAGTTTTTTCTTCTGTGAACACCTTAGATACAACTCCTTTAAAACTTGAAAGAGACCTGGTTTAACCGAGCCGACTAAAAATAACCAAAGCACAGGAGAAAGGAGCAGCCACAATGGAAATACATTAACCCCAAAAATCCATAGGAGGCTGCTTGCTCGGGGAAAGGTCAGGATTAAATACTGGATTTAATACTGGGGCTTGAAGCAGGGATTCACTGAAAGTGATTTCTCAGTCTTTGATGACTCTTCCTGCACATAACTCCATGGCCCTGCCCTGGAAGGTATCTCGGGATGCTCCAGGCAGCAGGAAGAGGGAATACATTTTGTCCACTTTATGTTGGGTAGTTGGATTCACTTTCAGACCCAGTGAGTAAATGACACCTAATAAGTGTCAGCTAGAAAAAAATACAAGTTTGTCTTTTTCTGCAAGGATAAAAAAGAAAAGGGAAGGTTTTTCAGAAACACAGGCCTCAGGGAAAAACGTGGAAAATCTGAGGACTGGGGAAAATGTGGAACTAGGAGGAAAAGGATGAGGGATAACATCAAATGACAGAAGATTCTTCCCTGTGAGGGTGGTGGGCCCTGGCACAGGGTGCCCAGAGAAGCTGTGGCTGCCCATGGATCCCTGGAAGAGTCCCAGGACAGGCTGGACAGGGCTTGGAGCAACCTGGGACAGTGGAAGGTGTCCCTGCCCACGGCAGGGGGGGGGATGGGATGGGCTTTAGGGTCCCTTTCCACCCAAACAGTTCTGGGATTCTGTGATTCCATGGTAAAACAAAAGGCAAGACCAGTCTACAAGAGATCTGTGTGAGTCAATAAAGGAGAAAAAAAAAACTTGATGAAAAAAGATCACAAGATCAAACCAGATATGTAAATGTTGCTGGATAAAGCATCCTCTGATTTCTCCTTCCAGGAAGTATTGATTTGTTTTCCCCAAAGCTGGGAGTTCTCTTTGATGTACACTTCATACAGAAAATAACACACACAATCCTACGAGAGTTCCTTGGGCAGCAAAAATACTGAGAGGAGCAAAACTCCTGGGCCAGATTTTTTATCTCAGTTGCATTGCTGGAAATCCAAAGTAATTCCATGGATTCGAATGGCGTTGCTCTGGATTTGCAGCTTTTGGATGATCTGCACTGGGTCCTCTGAGGGAATCTTGAGAGTTATTTAAGCAAATGGTAACATCAGCTGGAAAACAACTTCAGCAGGGATGAATTGTCAACACAATTGGTTATCAACCATCTGGTTATCAAATCATGGGGACCTGAGTGTTTAAGTGGACCCTCCTATGTCCATATTCAGAGGCCTGAGCAGGGTATTTTATGAATGTTGAGTATCTGCCATTTCCACGTGAGAGCTCTGTGGAACTCAGAACTTCCTGAAGTGTCATCATGCTCAGATGCATTTTTTTGCTTTGTATTTCAGAGTTGGGTAAACAGTGGGGAAGTGTTCCATGAGTATTCATTTGAATCCTGGCTCAGGCACACTTCTGTCCCTGAGACAACGAGGTTTGAGGAGTGTTCTTGGATCCCACAGCTCAGCACTAGGGATAAACAAACTGTTTGGAGAGCAGAAGTAACTCTCCCATGCTCACTGGAAATGCACATGCCACTTTAAAAAAGGCTTTTTTCTGAATTTTTTAATTTGTATGGAGACCTCAAACCAGGCCAATCTCTCTCCCCCTCTCAGTCCTTGCAGAGATTCCCACTTCAAAGCTTATCCTCCACCTGGACACGGATGGATCCAAAGGGCAGAGCAGAATTAGGACACAACATTTTCACACATAAATGAGACTGAACACATCTGGACATGATTCCTCAGGTTTATTTCCTGGAAATCTTTCCTTAGCTCAGTTTTAAGGGCTGTGTTTAACCCAAAGAGAACAAGAACCAGCTGATTGCCATCATGTTCCTTTTACCTTGACCTTTTCCTATTTTATGCTGTCCTCCCCATAACTAATCTCTCAGTTAAACTAAACTCCTTGAGAGCTTCCTGAAGAGAAGGAATTCCATCCTGTTCCCTGTAAATCCTTTGTCCACTTAAACCACCATTACTAAGGTCATTACCACATTTATGCACCTGACATTTAACGTGCCTGTGACGCTTTCAGAATGCCGTAACAGATGCATAATCAAGATCAAAAAATTCAAAAGCCTGGACTAGAAGCTCTTCAGAAGGATCCCAGATACAACTGAACTATGTGAGAGAACATTTCCAGGCTGATGGGAAGGGATTTAACCTCTGTGTTGGCATCAGTGCACACGCCACTACTTTTCCTTGGCACTGGGGTGACCCAGGAGCCACAGGAGAGATGTGCCCAGCTGGAGGCCAGGTCACACAGGGTAGGACCCTTCAAACAACAGCTCAGCCCTTTAATCTTCATTTTCTGAAGGAACATGGGGATCTGCCCTGGAGATGAGAATTCATCTGCCTAAGGACATGAAAATGGGATGTCTACACAAATCCAGTGTGTTTTTACATTAACTGCAGGCTGAACAGGGCAAGACACACAAAGCAGGAAATGTTTTATTTACAACCCACTCTTGGAGTCAAATCCATTTGATATTTACATTAGTTTATTACAGGGCAATTTCTAGCATTAGTTTAGATGTCCAATATAAACTTCACATTCCCAGTGTAATAAAGCAAACGGCTCCTTCGGTGACCCCCACGACCTCCCAGATGAAAAAATGATTGCAAAATACAAAGTCTGGTTTCATCCTGCTGTTCCTGGTTCTAAATCCAAATACAGGGTCAGCTGTATTTGCAACAGTCAAAGGGCCAAGTGAAATGCCTGGCCTTTATCAAGTGAAGACAATAAATGCAGAATTGAAAGCTATAAAAAAAATAATCTTGCCTTTCTCAGCATTAATAAAAACAAGCACCGTGTGCTGCATTCCTGGGGAGCAGGAATAGTAGCAGGATGCACTCAGCATGGGATGGTGGCACTTCTCTGCCTCAGGGAATGCCCATCCCCAGAATTGGCCAAGGCCAGGTTGGACAGGGCTTGGAGCAACCTGGGATAGTGGGAGGTGTCCCTGCCCATGGCAGGGGGTAGAATGAAATGGGCTTTAAGCAGTCCATCACCTCCCTGGGAAGCTCCTTCCAACGTCTAATCACCTTTCTCATGAAGAAATTCTTCCTGGTGTCCAAACTAAACCTCCCCTGGCCCAGGCTGAGGCCATTTCCTCCCCTCCTGTCCCTGTTCCCTGGGAGCAGAGCCCGACCCCCCCCTGGCTGTCCCCTCCTGTCAGGGACTTGTGCAGAGCCACAAGGTCCCCCCTGAGCCTCCTTTTCTCCAGGCTGAGCCCCTTTCCCAGCTCCCTCAGCCTCTCCTGGTGCTCCAGCCCCTTCCCCAGCTCCGTTCCCTGCCCTGGACACGCTCCAGCCCCTCCAGGTCTCTCTTGTCAGGAGGGTCCCAGAGCTGTCCCCAGCACTGGAGGTGTCCCAGCAGTGCCAGCACAGGGGACAGGCACTGCCCTGGCCCTGCTGCCACCCCAGAGCTGGCACAGCCCAGGTGCCTTTGGCCTCTTGCCCACCTGGGCATGCCTGGCTCGTGTCCAGCTGCTGTCACCAGCACCCCCAGGGCCTTTTCCAGCCCCTCTGCCCCAGCCTGGAGCTGCAGGGGGCTGTTGCCACCAAGTGCAGCATCATTCCCCAGCCCTCCCTGTGCCCAGCCATCACCAGCTCTTAACCCAGCCCAGAGGGAACCTGCCCAGGCCATGGGCTGCTGGATTTTCCAGGAGTAAGCCATGGGAGATGCTGTCAAAGGCCTTGCTGAAGTCCAGACAGACACACCCACAAGTTCATCCTAAGTTCATGCCATTAATGCTGCCACTGTCATCAAGAAATGGATTAGGATTAGTTTTGAGAGATTTTTCCACTGTGAGGTGCCTGAATTTTATCAGAGTGGCAAAGTCAAATTTTCTGCAGTTACAGTAACATGAAAAGAGTTCACAACTGCTCACACAAAACCTCCTCATCCGTAGCCAAATGCAGCTTTCTCCAAGAGGGATGAACATACAAAGGGTATCTCTGCAGCACAGAAAAGTGATTACAAACCAAAGAATGGCTCAGCTTATCAGATCAGCTTTGCTTGTCTCCACAAGAGCCACCACCATCAATCAGGAATCAAGTCGTTGCCATTCACAGCAGAGTGAAGCAGAGATAATTTGACACATAAAGCTTTGAATTAGACATAATTTGAAGAGGAGTAAGCAGGTGTTATTTTTTTATTGACTATTGTATTGCTTTAATAAAAACAATCTCATTTTAAAAGAGCTATTTAACTTCCCCCAGCCAAAAATCACATGAAAAACCATCTCCCAGGCAAAGCCTGTTCTGAATTCACACAGCACGTCGGATAAAAACACAGATGAGGATTGTGAATTCCCGCCGCCAGGCATTCCTTCATGGAATTAACCACTCAGAACTGCAGATCCCAGAGGTCTGGGAACAGCCCTTCCTCCAGCTTTGACAGATACAATCCTGACCACTTCACCTCCTTGCAGGCTGCTGCTCCAAAGCTCATTGCTTTTGGAATGCTTTGGAAACTCCAGCTTTTCAATCTCTTTTCCCTAGTACCAAATGTAAAGGTTTTATTTTTGCACCTGAAGGTTTTGCTGGTTTGTTCCCACATCATATCACATCAGAAAGCTGCTGGAAGCTTCCCAGGGTCTGCTGAAGTGCTCTGCTGCAGGGATTGCTGCATCTGCTGCTGGCCAGTGCTAATTCTTTGTGTTCCTTATTCCATGGAACGCATCCATCCAAAACCTCTGCTCTGGAGCCAGGCTGGGAGAGCTGGGGGTGTTCCACTGGAGAAGAGAAGGATCCAGGGAGAGCTCAGAGCCCCTTCCAGAGCCTAAAGGGGCTCCAGGAGAGCTGGAGAGGGACTGGGGACAAGGGATGGAGGGACAGGACACAGGGAATGGCTTCCCACTGCCAGAGGGCAGGGATGGATGGGATATTGGCAAGGAATTGTTCCCTGTGAGGGTGGTGAGGCCCTGGCACAGGGTGCCCAGAGAAGCTGTGGCTGCCCCTGGATCCCTGGAAGTGTCCAAGGCCAGTCTGGATGGAGTTTGAAGCAACCTGGAGTAGTGGGAGGTGTCCCTGCCCATGGCAGAGGTGGGACTGGAGGAGCTTTAAGGTCCCTTCCCACCCGAACCATTCTGGGATTCCATGAAGGGGAGCCACTCAGTGTATCCTTGGAGCCTTAAAACCCACTGCTAGTGCTTGACAAAATAACTGCAAGGTCTGATTCTGAAAAAAAAAAAAAAAAAAAA
>VZSE01006692.1:281099-299893 GCA_013398275.1 Promerops cafer
AATACAAACTTCTTCCCACCCTGATTTCACTCTCTGGATTACAATTGCCTTGATAATTCATTTGAAAACCAAACCCAGCTGAGCAACTGTCTTGAAAATTGAGTGACCTCAGGTTCACTTGCATTAAAAAACCTCAGCTTCAGGCAAAACTGCTCATTCACAATGATTTCACCATGGCCTGGCCTTCATTTGATGTTTTTCTGATTACACTTCCATTGTGTCACCGTTTAGCAGCAGCACTATTTTATTAGGGTCTCTGTCACCAGGAGCTGACTCAGACTCCTGCACTCAGCTCCCTCAGCAGCTCCAGCCCCACGGCTCGATGTGAATTCAGTGCTCCACTGCCACTTCTCAGCTCTCAAAGCAGCTGCAGGAATCAGCAACAAGTTCCACAACTTAAAATAGATGTGACCTTGCAGGGTACCTGGGCTCGGGGCACACCGAGGGTCTCACTCACAGCCTGGTAATAAATCTGATTATTGTCACTTAAAATTGAATCCCAGCATCAGTGAGGCTGGAAAAGCACTCTGAGATCATTGAATCCAAACATCCCCCAGCACTGCCAAGGCCACCACTGATCTGTGTCCCCAACTGCCACATCCACGCAGCTTTTAAATCCCTCCAGGAATGGGGAATCCACCAGTGACCTGGGAAACCCATTCCAGTGCTTGTTCACCCTTTCTGTGAAGAAGTTTTTCCTAATATCCAATCTAGACCACACCTTGGTACAGCTTGGGGCCGTTCCCTCTCCTCCTGTCCCTGTTCCCTGGGAGCAGAGCCTGACCCCCCTGGCTGTCCCCTCCTGTCAGGGAGTTGTGCAGAGCCACAAGGTCCCCCCTGAGCCTCCTTTTCTCCAGGCTGAGCCCCTTCCCAGCTCCCTCAGCCCCTCCTGGTTCTCCAGCCCCTTCCCCAGCTCCGCTCCCCTCCCTGGACACCAGGAGCCAGTTGGGAAAAAACCCAAACCTCATCTAGCAAACCCATCATTTTCTGGTTGAAGGCCATTTTTAGGGCTCTTTCAGGCCCCCATCTCAAACCACATCTAAGAGCACATGCACAATTGTTCAGGGAACGAAAAAATAAATGACATTTTGATTTTATTTTTCTTCCTTTGCAGTGCCAACAAATGCTGGAGTCACCCATAAACACTGCAGTTATTGTAATATTTGTTAGTCCTTCCTCCCTTGCTGCAGGCACCACTGCTTATCACGGAAAAATTGTGCCATTCCCACACTTTTATCCATGATTATCTGGCATGTGTCACTGCCAGAAAAGCTTGATATTTATTTTAAATTGCTGCAATAATAAGGAAAGTGGCTGTATTACATTTACATTAAAATAATGGAATGCACAGCATTTAATATGAAAAGGGATTCCTGAACAAATTGTTTGCTCAGTGTGTTTCCCACACAACCATTCCACTGCTCCTGCAATACCCCAGTAGATAATATTGGAGATATTGTTGTTAATAATACATGGGAAACACACATCCCTAAGGAATTTCAGTGCATATTTGCTGGGTTTCCTTAGCTGGCAACACCGTCCCTTCCTTCCCCACTTCAGTGCAAAAACAAACTCTACATGTGCTCACTTACAGTTGTGCCTAATTATACAAATGTACTAATTACACACACTTTTCAAAGTAGGTAAATTTTAAATGGTGCCATTAAGGAAATCTATTTGATGATGGAAATTTCTGTAATATCATATTGCAATCTCACACATGGCAATTTTGCTCTCATGTCAGTATTTATTTAATGACAAATAACAGCAGAGGATAATAGAGTTGGGAAAGCAAATTAAAGCTGGAAGATTTGTAGGGTGATGTTGGCCAGCAGATGCTAAAAGAAAGGAATAAAAGGAATTTGGAAAAGCAGTGGATCTAAGGTAAATAATGAGTAAAAAGAAGTTTTGAATAATAAATGCCTTCCAAAACCACTAGGTAAACACCTGCAAGACTGACTTGTCTCCATCAGAAAAAACATTTAAATCATTGAGCACTTCATTTACACACACGGTTATGAGATCTGGAAATCACTTACCTGCAGTTCTGAGCACCTCTTTGCCCTCAAAATACTTCCAGTTGCAAGTAGGAACCAGCCCTAGGAGCTCACCCAGTCATACCCACACTGGTAAAAAACAAACTGCTGCCTTTTGGGACCTTCTGGCTGATGTAAAAAGAGTTTTTTACTTTTAACATCAAATATACACCAAAACTCCTGGTTCTTTAACATAACACCAGTCAGGTGATTGTATAATTAAATATAATGAACACTGATTTTCTTTTGGTACTACTTAAGTTTACTGCCTGACATCCCAGGTGGGTGGATTTTTTTCATATAAATTAAAATAATTCAATATTTTTCTGCTGCAGAACCTGGATTTTGCATTGACAAGAGCACTGGGCAGCACCACAGTGCAACAACACTGCAGGCCACTAATCCCTCTGCCTTTACTTAAATAACAACGTGGCAGGGAAGAGACAGAATCCATCTTCCCCAGAAAACAGGGAAAAATTCTGTGTAAGAAAGAGAATTGGTCAATGTTCTGTCACACAAATCCTTGTGCCACAACAAATACTCTCAGTAAGTTACAGGCTGTCACATCTCATCCAAGGCATTTATGGAAAGGCTTGATAGAAGCATCTCGTAAGCATCAGGTGGGTGATCCCGAGTTATCCAGCTCAGTTATCAATCAGCAATGTTCAGGAGCTCATGGCTCTGGGATTTTGGGTACATCCTTCAGGATTTGGGGTCCAGAGAAGCTTGAATAGCTTTAAGATCACAGATTTCTGTTCTGGTGAACCCACATTAAACAAACCTGTAGAAGAGACTCAAAATATCTCTGCACAAGAAGCTATTTCTCTTTCTGCAGGGTTATAAAATGACTCACACAAAATAAAACTCCTAAAAGTTGGAATTTAAAGCAGCTATGATGCAAGCTGGGCCCTGGACCGAGGAGCTGCAACAGCAGCTCGGGGAGTGCAGAGCACAAGGAGTGATTTTGTGTTAATTGGTGACATCTCTGACCTTGTGCTCACAGGTGAAGCAGTTCCTCCCCCTGCCCAGTGTTACCTTCTGGTATTCCTCCTTGGATCTCAGGGCAGCTTCCAGCTGTTCCTGGGAAAAGGTGTAGATGGCCGAGCGATACTGAGTGCCGACGTCGTTCCCCTGCCGCATCCCTGGGGGGACAGAACACAGGGGGATCAGCTTCCCTCCCTCCCTGGGTGCTGGGAGAAGTTCAAAACACCCACATTTCACAGAATCTGGGGATGGGTTGGTGTGGTGGTCTTATCTTCTTTTTCTTCTTGTTAGAGTCGGATGAAATGCAGGAGAGACGGTGTTTCTTGTTTGGACTCACATGTTTATTGATTCTTATCTGTGAGTTCTATCTAGCAAAGTGAAAAATGGCTTCCCATCTCTTTCTCTACAAGGCCTTTTAAGCACAAACTATGCAATTAAGAAGTGACACCTAAATTATTTTCATTTTTAACCCAATAACTGAGAACTCATCATCCGCAGTGTGGGATTTTCTATCCGATTACAAAATACCACCCAAACCCATGGAGAAGAAGGTGAAAAAGAAGGACTAGCCCACACCCAAAAAACCTTCATCTTGCCTTATATATATATTATATTCTAAGACCTTAAACTCTAAGTTTTCCACCCAGTTTTGTGTGATATTACACACCCCTGTTCAAACTACACACCCATAATCTCAGTGCTATCACTCAGTTTTGGAAGCCTTCTCCATGGCCTCAGGTCAGTTCAGAGCTTTCTGGAGGGTCAGTGCCCTTCAGCACAGAAAGCCCAAAATTCTCAGTGACCAGGGTTCCAAAAGGTTGGGTTGGGAGAGATCTTAAAGTTCATCTCATTCCAACCCCCTGCCATGGGACACCTTCCACTAAATTCAGGGAGTTACATCCAGCTGGGTTAGCACAGTTTCTTCCATGCACACTCAGCAGGAGGTTTTAGGAAGTCCAAGTCTTTGGTTAAAGAGTCCTGACGGGATTCAATGCTGATATTTCCTTTAAAATGTCATGAAAATGAAATACGAGCATTTTACAGTTTTAATCCATCAGAAAATAGTCAAATGCAGATGTCAAACCTTAAATAATTAATCAGCAGACACTGTAATCATGGCACTCTTAAAAAAAACTGGTTTTGAACCATGCAAATGGTTACCAAGAAAATTTATTTTATCAAGTGCTTATATTCTTTCTTGTGCTGTGGAATACAACTTAATGGGAGAACGGGAAAAAATACTTTCCAAGAAAAATAGTTATTTTTGGGACAGGCTGCCCAGAGAGTTTGTGGATTCCCCATCCCTGGAGGTGTTCAAGGCCAGGCTGGATGGGCAATTTTGGCACCAGGATTTTGTGATATTTCTGCTGATATGTGTAACCCCTTCAGAAGACCTGGTGTATGAAGTTGTTCATGTACAAATTTGCAAAATATGGGATGGATTCTCCCTGCAAAGCTACAAAACACTGGGCCAGAGCAGAGAGCTGGCAACTGTCCCCTCAGGTGACCAGGCCAGATCTGGTTTGGCAGTGCAGTCCTGGGAAGCCACTGCTGCTTCCCGTTCCCATTCCCATTCCCATTCCCGTACCCATTTCTGTTCCCATTTCCATTTCCATTTCCATTCCCATTCCCATTCCCATCCCCATCCCCATTCCCATTCCCATTCCTATTCCCATTTCCATTCCCATTTCCATCCCCATCCCCATCCCATCCCCATTCCCATTCCCATTCCTATTCCCATTTCCATTCCCATTTCCATCCCCATCCCCATCCCATCCCCATTCCCATTCCCATTCCTATTCCCATTTCCATTTCCATTTCCATTTCCGTTTCCATTTCCGTTTCCGTTTCCGTTTCCATTTCCGTTTCTGTTTCCATTCCCGTTCCCATTCCCAGTCCCATTCCCATTCTCATTCCCATCCCCATCCCACCCCCATTCCCATTCCTATTCCCATTTCCATTCCCATTTCCATCCCCATCCCCATCCCATCCCCATTCCCATTCCCATTCCTATTCCCATTTCCATTCCCATTTCCATCCCCATCCCCATCCCATCCCCATTCCCATTCCCATTCCTATTCCCATTTCCATTCCCATTCCCGTTCCCGTTCCCATTCCTGTCTCTCCAGCCAGCTTTGCTGTGGATCATTCCCTGAAAACAGCCTCGGAGCAGCTTTAGCATCAAGAATTATCTGGACCTGCACTCTTGCAGCTGCACTGGCAGCTTTGTTATCACTGCCTTTCCCCTCTTCTTCCCAATTTTGCGCTCAAGAACACAACTTTACGCTTTGCTGGAATAAAATGAGCTAATTTTGACTTTGGTGGTGTGGATGAACCTGGGGGAGTGAAAAAGTTGGAGTTTCTCAAGCAGAGTCCTCCAAAAGGGCTGCAATCCAAGACAAATTGGAAATCCTCAGGACTGGTGTTAGGACGGCCACCAGGCTGCAGAAGCCTCTCTGAGGATTCCCATCAACTGTCAGGATTGTGGAGGTAAAATGGAAAAGGAAATGGATGTCCTGATTCCCCCTGGCAAAGGGCAGAGGGTGGAGAAAGAGCCTGTGGTACTGGAGGGAAAAGGTGCCATCAACTCACTACTCCTCATTAAATCATGGATTTATCCCTCTTGGACTCCCCAGGGCAACAAAAAAAATGATTTGAAGGGAAATACAATGAACAAACAAAAACTGCCTGAAATATTTATGAACAACAAGACACAAAAATATTTTAAAATATGTATAAGGATGGCAATTCCATTCAATGACCAACAGTTACATGAAAGAATCTGATTCCAAAACATCTCATGGAGTTTTCTGATTATTTGGGTTATTTTTTAGCTGTTAGAATGTATTATTACAATAAAAAACAACAACAATGTTCTTCATCAATACTTAATAATGTCAAGTGCCACCAGAGGATATTTTGCTCATTCCTTTGGAAGTTCTTCCAGGGTGGCAGGGAGCTCTGATAAGGCCAGCTTGGGATAAAATGAGGACAGGCCAGAAAAGCTTTAGTTTTGCCAGAATATGTTAATGCTGATTGATGTTTGAGCTTGAGCAGTAACATTCTGCAAATCTATTTATTGCTTAACAAACTGTTCAACAACCAGCTAGGGAGGGGATTACAAAAATCTCTCTAAATGGAGGATCACTACAGAGGGTACTGGTTTCCAGCATAAATTTAGGAGTGGAAGTTTGGTATGAGCTCATGTGCACAGTGCTCTGAGTGAAAAAAATCAGAATATTTAATATCTGCATGTGCCACCATGACATAGTATCAGGGAGCCAGTCAGCTTAATTAATTTATTGAAGAGAAGGTTAAGAGGAGAACTGACTCTAAATTAGAAATACATTTCTAGAAAAAAAAACAAAAAAACATAGAAATGAGGCTCTTGAGTCTTGTCAAAGTTGTTTAACTTGGAAGGGGAATTGAAAGCCAAAGTATCCAAAATCCGGGTGGGAAATAAGACAACATCCAAGCAACAAAGAGCATTTATCTCTTGAACAATGCACCTAAAGCCACATTTCGTTCCTGAGGGCTTCACTTTAAGGAAATACATTTTCACAGAATCACAGAATTATAGAACAGTTTGGGTTGGAAGGGACCCTAAAGACCACCCAGTCCCACCCCCTGCCATGTGCAAAACCTGCCAGTTTAGGGATAGTTTTTAGAGTAGCTCCAGGACATCAATCTTTTCCTCAAGGATGAGAGGGAAATCTGTCAGTAGGACCCGAAACTCCCTTTCATTCAGGACTGAGATGAAAAACAGGTTCCTTCTTACAGTTGGTAAGAAAATTTATTAAACCTGAGGAATCAGAGAATTACTGAGGGTGGAAAAGCCCTCAGAGATCACCAAGTCCAACCATTCCCCAGCACTGCCAAGGCCACCACTGACCCATGTCCCCAAGTGCCATACCCACATGGGTTTTAAATCCCTCCAGGGATGGGGACTCCACCACTGCCCTGGGCAGCTGTGCCAGGGATGGAAAATCCTTTCCATGAAGGAATTGTTCTCATCCAGATCTACTTTAGTAATGTCAGTGGGGCAAGACAGAGATTGGAAAAGGCAAATCCTGTGTCCCTGACCAGGTGATCAGGAACACATCCAGCAGAACAGGCAGAGACAGACCTCTGAGGTAACAGCCTGGCACTCACTGGTGAGGCCTGAGAGAAAGAAAATCAGCTGATCTGCTGGGAACAGCCAGAAAACCTCTTGTCAAAGACATGCTTTGATAGAGAGGCTGATTTTAGAACAGAGAGAAAAGCAGAGAATTTGCACCTCGCTGGCAAAAGACAAAAATATGTGGGGTTTGGATGTGGTTGTGTGGTGCCAAAGTATAAAAAAGTCCAAAATCCAACAGCCCAGATCCTGTGTGAGCACTGGGCTGTCACTGTCAGCTCTTGTCCCTGGAGAACCGGGGTAGATGAGGGCATCTGAAGCTCCAAATGCCTTCAGATGTTGGGCATGGATCATATTCAGGAATTTCCCTCTGGCTGACCAGAGCACCTCAGTGGAGCTCAGCCCTGACCACTCTGGAGAACATAAAATGTCCTCACTGTGCCAGCAGAGCCCAGAGCACCAATTAACCACAAAAAGCCCTCAAGAGCTGAGCTCTGCTTTATATGAAACTGAAATTTGTGGTGAGAGGATGGTGGCTGGAGAGAATGGGGAGCTGTGATGGGCTCCCAGGTCCTGTCAAAGGAACGATTCCCAGGATGAGACTGCCATGGAATATAAACACACTGGGGAAGCTGCTGCTTGCCAAAGTGTAGAAAACAGGCAAAGAAATGGATCTAAAAGTCCCTCCCTTACCAACACTTTGGTATCTTCTCATGGACGTGGGTAGGAATGACTTCATTTTGGTCTTCCTCACATTCTTTGGCATCAAAGCAATAAATGCTGGCTCTCCTTCGGTTTGAATGACTGGAATATGGACTGGAATATGGAATCCCCATCCCTGGAAGTGTCCAAGGCCAGGTTGGACAAGACTTGGAGCAACTTGGGATAGTGGAAGGTGTCTCTGCCCAAGGAATGAGATGATCTTTAAGTTCTCTTGCAACCCAAACCATTCTGTGATTCTCTGATTAATTAAAAAAAAACAAACAGATTTCCCAGTACTATTTTTGTCCTTCAGAAACTGCAAACAAGCAGAGTTGTTTCCAAAAAGCCAATGTTTAATACATTACCTAGAGAAAGCTAAAGCAAAAGACACTTTATTTTATTGGCTAAATCAAGGAATTCTTTCGAAGACTCAACCCTCTAATGACTTGAAAGTAACACTTATACACCACTCCTTATCTTCCCTCCATTTAAAAATAATAAAAAAAAGGTAATGGCATCATCCGTCAACTTTGCTATTCTCGGAGGATCCCAGGCATAATGGAGATAAATGGCTGAGGTCTCTCCAACTCTTCTCTGCCATCCAGTGAAATTTTAAAGGGCAGTTCATAGCTCTTATTTTTATCATAATTTTTCCTGTGATTTATAGACTTTTCTGCAGCTGTCACTTATTTTCTTATACCTGCAGCAACCTGAGATACGGATTGGTCATTTTCTTCTCCCCAATCAATCCTTGCTGAGTTAAGACTAATAAAACTCCTTCTTCCAGCTCATCATATCATTATTTAGTAAAAATCAATTGCACCATGTCACCCTGGCTTGATGTCATCACTCACTCTAATGATTACATCCATACAGCTTAAAAGTTGCCAGGGGAAAGTAAAACTCTTTATGGCACATGATTAAAGGAGAAAAATGTTAATAGCAAAGAATTTCGTTACAGTGCTGTGCATTGAGAGTTCTGGATGATTTTCAAGGTGCTGTGGTGCAGGAAGCATAAATTAAATAGAAAATAGTTTCTTCAGGAGGTTTAAAAGAATTAGTGAGCTTGTACTTAATAAAGAAAAGTTTTACACTGTCAACAAGGTGTAGAAAGTTTTCGATATACCCAGTTTTTAGCATCAAGGAGGAAACTCTGGTTTTGGTCTTCTTTTGGCACTAAAAGATCCTTGAGGTCTTTTCCAACCCAAACCATTCCATGATTCACATACCAGAAGCAATACTGCTTCTCTAACACTACAAATATTTTAAACAGATTTTTAAAAACTAGAAATTCTCAAGGAAGACTTGGTTTAGAAGAAAAGTTCCCTGTATATTCATTATTTATTCATTCCTTCAGATATACCAATGTATAAATGCATTTTTGAATGCTCTTTGACCTTTGAAGGAAGTGCATCATCAACCTGAGCCCAGAAAAAGGCTCCTCACAGGTTTGTTTTGGATGAGTGTAACAAAGCTCAAGTATTAACTCAAGTATCACTGGCAGGAAAAAGTGTAAATCCATTTCTAATTATTAATTGAAAATTCATATTTACCATTAGTGCACAGAACAGATGAATAGAACAGAGAATTATGCACATAAATTATCCTTAATGGCACTAAACTTATTGTAGGGGACTTTTACTTTAATCAAACTTGACTTCACTTTAATCAAAAGTTAAATGATTGGTTTTAGGCAGGATTTTAGAAAATTTCTGCCATTAGGCTATTTCAGAGGTACTTTCTCTTAAAAATCTGCCTGGGAGCTGGATGAACCTCATCCTGCTGGAGAAACTCCAGAGGAAGCCACAGAGATGCTCTAAAGGCTGGAGCCCCTCTGCATCCAGGCTGGGAGAGCTGGGGGTGCTCACCTGGAGAAGAGAAGGATCCAGGGACACCTCAGAACTCCTTCCAGGGCCTAAAGGGGCTCCAGGAGAGCTGGAGAGGGACTGGGGACAAGGCATGGAGGGACAGGACACAGGGAATGGCTTCCCACTGCCCCAGGGCAGGGATAGATGGGAGATTGGGAAGGAATTGTTCCCTGGGAGGGGGGGGAGGCCCTGGCACAGGGTGCCCAGAGTAGCTGTGGCTGCCCCTGGATCCCTGGCAGTGTCCAAGGCCAGGCTGGACTGGGCTTGGAGCAACCTGGGATAGTGGAAGGTGTCCCTGCCCATGGCAGGGGGTGGGATGAGATGGTCTTTAAGGTCCCTTCCAACTCAGACAATTCCATGATTCTATGAACATAGGAAGGGAATGAAATTTTTGTCAATATTTCTTGGTGAAGCTGGAACTGAGCTTTGGTTTGGGCAACCAGAACTGACCAAACCTTGATGCCTCATTTGAGTCAACTGTGTTGACCAGCTCTTTCCCACACCCATGGGAGCCCCTCCATGCCCATGGAAACATCTAAATTTAAGTGGATTTAGCTCAGCCTTTAACCCTCCTGGCTGTGCTGGTGAGACAAGCCTGCCTGGAGATCTTGATAGCCTTCAATCCCAAATAAAATCCATGGAGCAGGGATGCGTGGAAGAGACTGGAGGACATGACAGAGGGCAGAAATGAGCTCCACATTTTCTAACTCCTGGAAAACAGGAATAATGCCCAAAAGCATCTGATATGGCAAAGGCACTTCTGTTTGGGCACCAGAATTGGGCCTTCATTGCTGATTTCCTTCAGGGATTAACTTTGCTGTGATGTTACCAAAAGCTGGACAACAACTGATGATGGGGAAAAATCTAATTAAGAAATGCAGGGATTCAGACCAGCTACCACATGGGCTCAGCTATGGAACCACAGAGATTTGCTGTTGTTTTCTCCATGTGCCTTCTCCTTTCTCTTCGTTTATCTGCTGTTCATTAGTGCCTCGCCTCAATTTAGGCATTTGCCAGCACTACAAATCCAAACCCACTCTGATCCACCAGGTGCTGTTGCAATAGTAATAAAAATAATTAGTGATAATAAAAATAATAGTGTTGTCATTTGCTTTTATCAGCAGATAAGCTCATGGGACACTGCTCTCTCAAAACACAGACAAGTGTGCACTTATAAATATGCACAAGGAAATTGCAGGCAGAGAAAAACAGTCATTCATTGAAAATATTGTTGCTCAGAAGAGAGTCAGCTTTGACCTCTTGTACCTAATTATACACGAAAACAAAGATTAAAAGCCTACTAATAATCACCATAAACTATGATTAATGATGCCACGCTTCAGTGCCTCAGATTTCCAGCCCCAAGTACAGTAAATTCACTATTATTTGAAAAGGAAAGCAATGTTTGGTATCTCTTTGTTTTGACTTCATCTATTGTTTTCCTTGCCTAAGGATTAGGAACAATCCATCAAAAAATTCTGCAGAAAAAGACTTTCTAAGGCTGCCCTCTCCTAATTCTACAAACACGTGAAAATTTAGATGCTGTTATTCCCACCACATTCCCATCAGCTTCATGGATAGAACCACGGCACCATGGAATGGTTTGGGTTGGAAGGGTCCTTTAAAGATCCTCTCGTTCTTATATCACAGAATCACAGAATATTCTGAGTTGGAAGGGACCCACATGATATTGTATTATATATATAATTTCATTCTTCCTTATATCCAGTATGAACCTCACCTCCCTCAGGTGGATTCATGTTTCCCACAGTGTCAGAGTTTTAATTTTTAGTAGTTCTGGGGACATGGTCCACACATCCTTGTCAGATGTAAAATAAAGAACCTAAAAGCAGTTGAAAGAGGAATTCAGAGCCCAGAATGACTTTTGCCCTTGAGCCAGGATTGATTCAGCACCACTCACTTCAAAATGCAAAGTGTTCAGCCCACCTCAGCAACCACTGCTCTGGTTAATAATCCCCTTCATTAAGAAAGATGCAGGGAAAACATCATATCCTAAACTGCAAATATAGGTCAGGAAAAGTCTATTCTAATTTATATGGATAAGAAGAGTCTAACGTGCAAATTAGGGCAGCACGGCAGCTGAAATTCCTGGGGATGCAAAGCAGCCTAATAACACCTATTTATTTTTAATGCCTGTTTACTCCTGGAGAAACACAAAGAGTGGGAACAACAAAACACAAGATTTCAGTTCAGGGAGGAGATAAAGCTGCGTTCTCAAAGTACAACTCTGGCAAAGACTTTACAACTTTAAAAAAACCACAGACCACAGGTATTTTGGAGGTGATTTTGGGCAGGGGATTAAATTCGTTGCTGGTGGGATGAGTCAGCATCAATCAACTGTCCTGCCACTGGGATTTCACTGGAAAGAGCAGGAAGTAGAAGAAAGGAACAGAAAGACTCCTATCAAACAACCCAGTTCTACTCTTGAGTGCCCAGCCCTGCAGGAGCCACCACACATTTATCTTTATTGTGTCCTGGCACATCGATTTGCATGGCTTTGGTTAATTTATCAACACGGAGCTGTGCTTTATTCGCTTCCTTCAAGAGCCTCCCAGCAATGTCTGTACCACTGATTTAATTAGCATCCTCTTCACTGTATCCTCCGAGTCATTAATGAAAATATTGAGGAGTATTGGACCAAGAATGTCTCCCTGAGGGGCTGGTAATTCTATTTTGAATATATTTAATATGCCTGGTGACAATAGATTTTGTATTTCTACTGGTTTTTGTTACACCTTGTAATAACGCTGAGACCATCAAGGCTCTTAATAACGTTTGAAATACATGACAACGGTGCTTTAATCTGAGACTCACAAATCTCACTCAAATTATAAAGGGAAGCGAGTTACAAAAATGTAAAGGCAAAACATAAAAATGGTTATATTTTACAGGGAGAGATTATTTTTTTCCCTTTATTCTCCAAATGAAGTTCCAGGCCTGTAGCAGAATACCAAATGTTGGTTTAGGGTGGCTGCAGAGTTTTTTATGTGTACAGCTGTTCTTCCACTGGTATAAGTAGACACATCTGCTCATTAGCAACACAATGTCATTTCTAGTGTCTAATTTTAATTATTTGCAGATGATAGATTCCTTATGCAATGTCTAAAAAAAGTACAGGCCTTCAAAGCTGGGGAAAAATAAATATCCCCTCTGCAAGCAAACTGGGTCAGCACAACGAAAAGCAGATATTCATCTGGAGAATTCCTGTATCAGCACCAAGGCTAAATGCCAGCACGTTTGGAAGGTCACAGGGAGGAGAAATGGCTCCTACATTTCTTCTTTATCATGGATACACAAGACATATGGACTGAGAGATGTTCTGAACAAGTCTGGCAGGTGATGAGTTTGTTGTAGGACAGATGGAAAAACAACTCAACTGCTGGAAAAACATCAGCCCTGCTTACATTTCCTGCACAAACACAGGCAAGATAAGGACTTGTCCCTGACAGGAGAGGGGGAATGAGATGCCCTACAATGACTTTGGGTATTCACAAAGGATCAACAAGGCTGGAGAGGAAATTCCAGAAGCCCCTGAGCAGCGGAGGCCACAGGTTTGTCCTTCACCCTGTGGTCAGAGAGTGACCAAAACCATGGAGTCCTGGCTTCCTCTCTGATGCTAACTCAAAAATCCAAACAGAAAGACAGAAGGAATGAAAAATGATGGGATTTGTGGACAACAGGCACTCACCACAGGGACTTGTAGCTGTACCTGAGTTGTTTCCTGCAGGCTGGGAATGATTGGGTACTTTTGAGGAATGTGGGGAGCAGAACTACCCAAACAAGCATCTGGTTTGGACTGTGCTCAGGAAAGAACAGAGCTGAAGGAGGCAAGTGAATTTTTCATTTCTCTCAAACACGTTTTCACAGAATCACAGAATGGTTTGGGTTCAACAAGACCTTAAAGATTATCTTGTTCCATCTCCTGCCATGGATAGGGACACCTTCCACCAGACCAGGCTGCTCTAAAAAGAAATTAGTTTTGTTGTCTGCTTGACTTTTGTACAGGCCATGAAAGCAAGAAGGAGCCTTTCTTTAAAGTCACCTTGGACTGGCTGAAATCTCTGACAGATGAAGGACTTCACCCACACACGGGTCAGGAGAATTCCAAGATTAAAGCCCTCTACAGGACTCGCATTTGCACCACGACAAACACTCTCCTCTGGTATCAGATAGATTTTTCCAAAGGTCTGTAGAGAAATCGTTTCTGACACCCCACAAAGAGCAGCCAAACTTCCTGATCTGATCCAATATGACACGTTCCTCCCCGACCAGGAGCACAGTGGGGTTTAGAATTGGCTCAGGCCCTGCAGGTCGGAGCTGATGCCAGAAGGGTGATCCCACCAGCATTCCTGCTCCTGGCAATTTAAATCCTGGCTGGAAACCACGTTTCACTTCCAGTCATGCAGGGTTAATTCTCAGCCTGAGCAGAAAACTTTGTCATTGCCAGAGTCAACACAAACAAAGAGCTTTTATCCGGCTGAAAGGTCGGGGAGAGAGGAGAAAATCACCCTTTTCCCTAACAGGGAAGTCAAATGTTACTTTACAGAAGTTGTGACACTACAGAAGAGGCACAAAACTGATGGGCTGAAAGTCCAAGTCCCTCTGTATAGGCAGCAAGGAGGTGCCAGCAGGACCATGGTCAAGGTGCAATTTTAAGGGGACAGTCAGGCTTGCAGTCTAAAAAAATCTGGAAATCTCTGAAGACAGCCCCATAAAAAAAAACAGGCAATACAGACTTTGCCCTACACCTCTGCAAATGCTAAAAAATAAAATTGTAAAAAAAAAATCATACAAAAAAAAGATTTTTTGGTAGTATTTTTGGCATATCCCATTCATCCCTCTTTTCTGTATCAATGACAAAGAAACAACATCTCGAGCACTTACAGAGCCATCCAGAGCAATCCTCTCACAGATCAGCTCATCCCTGGGAGAGCAGGAATGCTGAGCAGGGCACTGGAGGCTGAGCAGAGATGACAGCCATATGCCACTTGGCAGAAGTCAGGGGGTTGTTTGTTGCTTTTTCAGTCTCCCAATTCTAATGAATTATAAAATAGAGCCTAAATTAACAGTCAGGAGGACTTTGTCAGGGCCCCACACTTCAGAGATGCTCATTGGGGAGGATCTCTTTCAACTGCTTGATTTGATCAAAGGTTCCTGCTTTTCAGTTGACTTCTGTGCACTCCAGAGCTTCCCTAAACAAGAGGCAGGCTCCTTCCCAGGGACAATTTTAATCCCAGTGAGGTGTCAGTCTCTTCTAAAGGACAACTGCTTGGAAAGCAGGAGTTTTTGAATATTAATACACTCATACAACAATGAATGATGGGACAGGCAGTCTGTACTCTTCAGCAACTTGGTACCAACTAAACCAATACTGAAACATCTTAATCTGCCACAAAATGTACACATTTGATGTTTAATGACATCAGAACAATGAGACAAGTCTATTACCTCTGCTGGGGGTGGAAGGGGTGAAATGGTGTTACCCCAAATTCTGGAAAAAGATAGAACACACTGAGCTTTTGTATTTTTGAATGAGAGCTGTACTCAAGAAGCTCAGCTCTTGCTGCATGAGACACTGGATTCACCCAAAGATTGTGCTGAATTTCATTAATAAGAAATCTTCTCATTTACCTTCTTAGTCAAAATCTTCTCATTGGCAGACTGAGTCCTGCATTCCCACAAGGCTGCCTGAATAAAACTCACTGTGTGCACACAGCTCAAGCTCAAAGGAGAAAAACATTGTAGGTCAGAGAGGTAACTCTCACTTTCAGTGTCTTTACATGAAGCCACATTTCCCACAGCCAGCTAAAAACAGGGAATAGATACAAATCAAGGCAAAGAGACAATCCCATCTTAGGGACCTTCTACCATCCCTACCTTACAAAACAGAAATTTGACATAGGGACCTTGTGGTTCAGATTTTTCTCAAAACAAGAAATACGAATGAGGTGTGAAGAGCTTTGCAAAATTCTTGGACTGAGATTAGAACAACAATATCACAGAATCACAGAATCCTTTAGGTTGAAAAAGACCTCCAAGACTTCCAAGATTAAGTCCAATCTCCACCTTGTCACCAGCCCAGAGCACTGAGTGCCACGTCCAGTTCCAGTGTTCCTTGGGCACTTCCAGGAATGGGGACTCCAAAAGGAAGGAGATAGCCCCTTCCAAAGTCTGACAGCCCCTTCCATGAAGAAATTCCTCCTGGTACCCAACCTCCTCTGGTGCAGCATTAAGGAACCACAAAAATACCCAGGTAAAGCAACCTGTGCAAGGCTGGGGTGTGCAAAGTCTTCTGAGAACAATTCCATCTTTTCCAGGGGGAAAGCGATGCTCTCACTTCTGGCAAATTATTATTATGGAAGAACCACGTGGAAATTCTATTGATCCAAGCTTAGATGAAGGTTTGGGAGTGTTTCCACCAAGTACTGCCATGCCACACAGATGCCTGGGACAGTTGTGAAGGACTCGGGTGTCCCCACAGCTTGGTGTCACATGGAGACAGGAGCTCATTCCCAGAAGGAATTCAGCCACATTAGCACGGCCTCCTGCCTGGGCTAATTAGGTGATGCTTCCCAGCTGCCAGAAATCCAAGAGTGAATCACACATCTGCCACATCCAGCCTTCTTCTGAAAGCACAGACTGGAACGGTGCTGAACCTCAGTTGTATGAGGATATAAAGACATAATGTCATGATTTTACTTTGGTTTAGAGCCAGAAAGAATTATAAATTCAGCTGATGAGTTTATTGGACCTGTTATCACAACTACTACACTTCATCCACATATCAGTGTGCCCAGGTAATGAACTTCAGTCATGCCAAAGCCCTGAAGTCCTTCAGGCACTTCCCTGTTCTCTGTAGGCCACAGGCTGAGCCCAACCACTGCCAAAGCCAAGACTACAGACATGGCAAAAGATGGTTTAGGTGGGTGTTGTCCAAATTATTTCAGCACGAATCCACTTCTCACACCTGGAAGTTGAAGCATCATAAATTCCTGCCCATCAGTTCCCAGCTCTGGCAATCAGGATGAATCCAAACATACGAGTAAAACATGTGGACTCATGTATCAAAACAACCAGTCCATAAGAGTCATGGAAACCCAGAACGGTTTAGGTTGGAAGGGATCTTAAAAACCATCTCATTCCACCCCCTGCCATGGGCAGGGACACCTTCCACTATCCCAGGTTCCTCCAAGATCTGTCCAACCTGGCCTTGAACACTTCCACGGATCCAGGGGCAGCCACAGCTTCTCTGGGCACCCTGTGCCAGGGCCTCACCACCCTCACAGCCAGGAATTCCTTGCCAACATCCCATCTAAACCTACTCCCTTTCAGTTTGAAGCCATTCTTCTTCTCCTGTCACTCCAGGCCCTTGTAAATATTTCTCTCCATCTTTCCTGTAGGCTCCCTGTAGGTACTGGAAGGCCTCAGTGAAGTTGCCCTGAAGATTCTCTTCTCCAGGCTGAAAGAAAGAAGCCACCCTCTGGTGATGGCCAATTTCTGATAATCCAAAGAAAAAAAAAAGAGCAAGAAAAAGATCTAAACCCAAAAACTGGTAGGACAGGAAGAAAAACTCTTTCATAAACCCTACAAGAAAACCAGGAAGGCCCAGCAGCGTGATTTGAGGGTGGAGATTGTCTAAGAATCACACAATCCTGGAATGGTTTGGAAGAGACCTTAAAGATCACCGCGTTCCACCCCACTGCTGTAGGGAAGGGTCTGTCTCGATGCAGAGCTCCAGGTTTTTCAGAGATGGTGCAGATGAATTATCCTGAACACAGCTCTAAGGGAGGGGTTGGAAGGGGAGGCTCATAAATCAACAGCATGGGCCACTGCATTCGACAGATTCACAGGATTCCTTCTCCTGACTGGAATCAAGCCCCTCCTTTAAAATGATGGATTATCCCATCTGAAAGGCTCGAAAGGATGGTGATGGAAAAAGACTCCAATGTTTAATTACACTGAGGGATGTGAAGCTGTTTCATTCCACTGTGGAACTTTCCAAACTTCAGCTCCCAGCTGCTGGAGCTTGTTCTGGTTCACCGGGGTCAGCTGCTCAACCTGTCACAAGGTACCTGCAAGGATGACCTGATCTTGCAATCACAGAATATCCTAAGTTGGAAGGGGCCCACCATGATCATTGATCCAGTTCCTTGGGGTCTCCCAGGACACCCCAACAATCCCACCCTGTCCCTGAGAGGGTTGTCCAAAGGCTCCTGGAGCTCTGGCAGCCTCAGGGCCATGACCACTCCCCGGGGAGCTGTTCCGGTGCCCAACCACCCTCTACAAGAAGAACATTTTCCTGACATCCAACCCAACAACCCCAGACATGGTGTTCTCTCTCTTTAATGTGTCTATTCCCAGCACTGGGGCAGTTTGCTGGGCTCTATATCCTTTTTTTTGTCCCTCTTCAAATCCCCAGCAATATTTCCATAGATCCCTGGGACGGCAACAGAGGAACTGCACAAAATGTTCTGATTTCCTGGCCCTGCAGACAGAAAATTCCTGACTCAAGCCCTTTCCATACAGGCAGAAGTTGCAATAACCACTTTGGGCTCGGTGGAAGACACTTATCCACAATAGTCCCTGGATCCCTCTTTGAGTTTCTCTTTCCCGGGATGGCATCACATTTTGGAGGTATCATCTGCAATTTTTTTGTTCCCAGATGCGGTAACAAGTGGCATAATTACGATGGCTGTTCAAATATTGAAATGAGTTACTTGTGTGCAGCGTTTCTGGGAAATGGGAGAAGGGATGAGGTTTATTGGAACTCTATGAACATGCAAAATGTTTTCTGCACACAGTTTCCCATTTCTGTTTGCACAGATGTGGGTCGTGTCAGCACAAAACCTCTGCCAAGAAGGATAAATTAAATCCAAAGGTTTGGATAAGGCAGACAGGTGGAGTGATCCACTGGTGCCTCTGTACAACACCTCTAACCCCTTTGTGCTCCCTTTTCCTAATCACAAAATATACTCAGTACCATTGAAAAATGTAAAATCCCAAGTTGTGATGAAGGATAAAGGGCCTGGGTAGAAATGAAATAAAATAAAGTAAAATAAAATAAAA
>VZSE01006692.1:299914-348547 GCA_013398275.1 Promerops cafer
AATAAAATAAAATAAAATAAAATAATAAAATTAAATTTTAAAGAAACAGAATAAAATAAAGCAAAATAATATAAAATTTAAAAAGTAAGGTGAAGTAAAATAGAAATTTTGAGGATGCACAGAAATACACTCTAATTGAAGAGACAAAAGAAATTACAGAATAAATTGTCATAATCAAAGTTGAAGAGAATTTTCCATTGTCTCCCGTGCCACTCTGTGGGAATTTTCCCAGCCCAGGCAGCTGTAAGGGAGGAGGGGCACTCGGAGCTTCTGTGCTCCCATTCCCCCTCTCCCTCTCTTTCTCTGTCAATAAATGTCTGCAATCATATTCCTGAGCTCCAGTGTGATTTCAAGGTTCATCTCTTCCATGCAGCTCAAACACTAATTATCCCAGCTGTAATTAGTAAGATAATTAAATACTGGCTCGCTCATCACTCTACCTTGTGTCGGGTCATGATTCTCCCAGAAGACCTTGAGCAGTTGCTCAAAGCTGATGTTTTGTGGCTCAAACACCACCCGGACGGCCTCGGTGTGCCCAGTTCTGCCTGCAAATTCAAAATAAAATCCAATTTTAGCATTGACAATTAGCCAGGGCACACTCAGGATTTTGTCTCTGCGATTCCAAGCACAGTCCTTTGGTTTTGTTTCATGTTTTCCTAAAAATACTTTGATTTAGCACCATTTATACCTGAGCTTTTTTGCACAATATTTTTGCAAAATATATTTATGTGAACTCTACTAAATCCGTTTGTTCAGACAGGGCCATCATGAAATAAACTATGCAAAGAGATGAGAAAAGACAGTGATGTTATTACAGCAGTTCATTAGCTTAAAGGAGAAAAAATTAATAATTCTAACATATATAACTGAAAACTAGCAAAATATGTTAAATATTCTAAATAGAGCATTAAAATATGAAAACTTTTATGTCTAAGTTGTCTTGACTGGGTTTTGTTTTAGTGGAGATATGGATAATACAATTGATTATGAAATAATTATCATTATTAAAAAATATCAATAATATTGATGATGATGATAAAAACAAATGTCAAGGGTGTGTTTACACAAGATCACACAAATAATTCCAAACTGCTTCACAATATCCAACAGGCTCAAAAGTGTCAAAGAAAGCCTGGCTGAACTTTAAATTTTATGACAGCAGAAATAAAAGGAAGATTAGCAGATGTTACAGCACTTAAACATTATTCCTATTTTTCAGTTACACTTTGGACAGAATTTTTCCATTTCTGATGTGTTTAAGACTCACAATATTATTGGAAGATCCAACTTCTGAAGCAACTGGCCACATAATTCACTTAAATTCTACTTAATAGCAATATTGATGGGTGCTCAGACTTCTCGGGTGACAGTACACTGCACAAAGTGCATTTGATGTTTTACATATGTTTTATATTTTATAATTTAAAAATTAGACATTTTGGTTCTCATTACCTATTCATGAATGGGGAAAAAAATCCCGTCCTTCAGTTAAATAATAAGAAGTAAATATCTAAAAAATAAACTGGATCTGCCTTTTGGTGGGGACATATTAAGCTTCTTGATCACATTAGGGAGGTTTTAATTTAATTTACACCAGCACAAACTCCAGATTTATTCCACTGATTTCAACAGAATCTAGGAACTCCACACAAGGTCAATCTGGCCCAGTGATGGCTCCTGAATGAGCTGTCACCACACAAAAAAAATCAGATTCTGTGAGTAACTGAGGAGGGTTCAGTAATGACATGAAGAGAAATTTGAATTTAAAAAAAAATTAGAAATAACAAGGATGCTGGGAAATACTAAAGAGCCATGATGGGGCAAAGCGTGACAGCATTTTATCAGTTAATGGAGTACCTGAAACAAAACCTGAATGAGGCACGGAGGGCTGGGCCAGCTGATTAAAGAGATTTGAAAGACTGGGATTAAATTTAGTCTGGAATGAAGAGGAGAGGACACATCTGGGATATCTGTAGTCTAGATTTGCTAAAATCAAATTGCTCCCTATCTCAGTGTAACAAAGTTCTGCTCAGTGAGATGAAAAGAGAATATCCAGGTTTCCTGGGAGCTGGAGTGAAGCCAGGTGCCCCTGTCCTGCAGGATGTCCCCAGCTGTGACCCAATTCCTCTCTGCCTTTTACAGTCCAGGGAAGCATCTCATTACCTGAAGCCAAATTTGGATGGTGGGACACAGGCAGTCTCATGCATTCAGCAGAATAAAAATACAAGTTAGAGATAATTGGCTTAAAAATGAAGTGAAATGGTCTTCAGCAAGATCTGATGGCCAGCTTAGGTGAGGGATGGAATTTATTCCAGATTTTGTGGTTTAATGTGGTCCATCAGCAAAAGTAATGGATTTGGTGGAGCCTAAATTGGGACTTTTGTTGTAGCTTGAGAAAAAAAAGGAGAGAGCACGACCAGTGGTGTGTTCAGCTCGCCCAAGCCAACATCGTTCTCATCAGCCATGCAGGCACAGAGAGGGGCTCTCCTCTGGCGAGTGGCAGGGTGATTAAAAGGGGGCTCTAGGGAGGGCGGTGACCCGGACTGGGGTGTGGCACATCTCTGCGGGCGTGGCACATCTCTGTGGGCGTGGCACATCTCTGCGGGTGTGGCATGCCTCTGCAGGTGTGGCACGTCTCTGAGGGTGTGGCATGGCAGTTTGTGCTATAAAAAGGGGAGTGGCACGTCTCTGTAGGTGTGCCATGTCTCTGAGGGTGTGGCACAGCAGTTTGTGCTATAAAAAGGGGTGTGGCACGTCTCTGAGGGTGTGGCATGGCAGTTTGTGCTATAAAAAGGGGAGTGGCACGTCTCTGCGGGTGTGGCACATCTCTGAGGGCGTGGCACAGCAGTTTGTGCTATAAAAAGGGGTGTGGCACATCTCTGTGGGCGTGGCACAGCAGTTTGTGTGGCAGTTCGCTCAGGCAGGGCAAGCAGGCATGTTTGCAGGTTTCCTCCTGCCAGTGGGATTTTTAGTTTGTTGTTTGTTGTGGTTTTTTGGTTGATTGGTTGGTTGGTTGATTGGTTGCTTGGTTTTGGGTTTTGCTGGGGTTTTTTTGTTGTTGTTAGTAATGGTTTTTTGGTGATCAAAAACTGTGGTTAGTAAAAGTGTATGTAACCAAATAGAACCCCCCAAAAAGGATGTGCCTGTCCTGACCCCTTCCTGTGCGGAGTGTCTGAGCTTATCAGTGGTACCAGAGGGCGTTGCAGAAGAAGCCTGCCTGCGGGGTGAACAGGTGAGTGATCTCCTTTCGCAGGTGGCCGAGCTTAGGGAGGAAGTGGAAAGGCTAAGGAGTATTAGGGAAAGTGAAAGGGAAATAGATTGGTGGAGTTCTGCCCTTCCATCCTTGAGGGAGGCCCACCAGGAGCTGGAGGACTCCCACGCCTCCCACTGCCAGGCAATAGGAGGACACAGCTGGTGGATGAAGGGGAGTGGAAATGGGTTCCTACTCAAGGAGATAATAAAAACTCCTTCCGACCCCCATCACTACCCAGGTGCCACTTCAGAACAGGTGTGAGGCCCTGGATCTAGAGGGTCAGCCAGATGACGGAGAAGAAAATGATCTGCCCAGTGAGCCTCCCGATTACGCTTCATCTGTCAGACAGATCACCACCTCTGACATTAAAAAGAAAAGGAGGGTAGTTGTAGTGGGTGACTCCTGCAACTCCTGTTCCTTCTGAGTGGAACAGAGGGCCCCATGTGTTGACTGGACCCATCCCACAGGGACATCTGCTGCCTCCCTGGGGCCCAGGGATGGGACATTACTGAGAGACTTCCTGGGCTGATTCAGCCCTCTGATTATTACCCACTGCTGGTACTCCAAGCTGACAGTGGTGAGATTGAAAAGAGGAGCATCAGGGTGTTACAGGTAAATAATGTGATAGTTGGCTCTCACAATTAAGGGGTGGATATGTTAAGAGAGGTTCTGTAGAGGACAGGTATGTTTCCCCTCCCCCATACATTGTTATCACAGGATAGTCCAAGTAGGTGGGGTATTTGGGAGGGTCAGCCTGTTCCTTTCGCAACTCCTGACTTCCAATCAAGGTGTAAGAAAGTGATCTCCAGCACTGAGCAGTGAAGAAGGAGCCGATTGACAAGACCTTAGGAGGGGCTGGGGGTATAAAAAGTAGAACATCCAGTTTGTAGACGAGCACATGGTGGTTGAGCCCTTGCTCCCAGCGCTGTTTGCTTCTCCTTATTCAATCTCCTGTTGTATTTCACTAAGGTTTTAATAAACCTTTTGAAATTAAAAGGTGAGCATTGTTTTTCTCACAAGGGCAATTAAAAGGGACTTTAGGGCACTGGGTCAAGTGGTTGATAGGGCAGGAGCACAGGTAGTGTTCTGCTCAGTCCCTTTGGTGGCAGAGAAAAACGATGAAAGGAATAGCAGAGCCCACATTATCAACAAGTGGCTCAAGGGTTGGTGTCATCAGCAGAATTTTGGGTTCTTTGATCATGGGGAAACTTTCCCAGCACCTGGCCTGCTGGAACTGGATGGGTTCCATCTCTGTTAAGGGCAGAAGGATTTTAGCTCATGAACTGGCGGAGCTCATTGAGAGGGCTTTAAACTAGGTCTGAAGGGGGAAGGGGATGCAGCTGGGCCCTCTGGAAGCAGGCCCAGGGGTGGTAAGCCTGAGTTAGGGGTGAAATCAGCAGCCCAGCGGAGGTGCACGTACGCTAACGCACGCAGCACGGGTGACAAACAAGAGGAGCTGGAAGCCGTGGTGCAACAGCAAAGCTATGATGTAGTCGCCATCACGGAAGCGACTCGCGTAGCTGGAGCGCTGCACTGGACGGCTACAAGAAAGTTGTCTTCCTCCAGGCAGCAGGTGACAGAAGGAGAGGACACAGCCTTAAGCTGTGCCAATATCGGTCGGATATTAGGAAAATGTTTTTTATGGAAAGGGTGATAAAGTGTTGGAATGCTCTGCCCAGGCAGGTGGTGGAGTCACCATCCTTGGATGTGTTTAAAAAAAAGATTGGATGTGGCACTCGGTGCCATGGTTTAGTTGAGGAATTAGGGCATGGGTTGGACTTGATGATCTTGAAGGTCTCTTCCAACCTAGTGATTCCGTGTGATTCTGTGTGTGATTGTACAACTAAAATGAGATTAAAGAGTGGCTTTTGACTTCAGTTTGTTTTTATTTTTTTTTTTTGTAAGCCTACATGAAGCTTATGAAACCTTATGAAAGGTTTTTATCACTCAGGAGAAAATTACTAGTCTAAGATGAACAGGTTTAGATCACAGGAAAGTTTCCTAAAGAACTTAAAAACAACAGAGGCTCTACCTTTCCTTCTGACTGAAGCAGCAATTACACCTTGTCAACGCTCCCTGCTCCTGCTAATCCAGAAGTTCAAAGGATCAGCCTCCTTTTTTTCTCAGAATAAGGAAATAATGGTGCTTCTCTGAGAACTATAGCCTGACCTCATGAAAAATATCCTCAGATGTGTGGCTAAGAGACTGTTAGAATAGATTTAAAATCAATATTCAGCCTCAGGGGAAAAGAAAGGAAGTCATGCTGCTGGTCCTACCAGATTCACCTCTCACTTTCCTCAAAGCCTTTCCACAATACAGTGGATTTTCTTTCTGCTGTGGCTATTCCTAATAACAATCTCAGCATTGGTGACTTTTTGTATTAGGCTTGAGTCTGACTATGAAAACAGACTAGTCCCATTTCGTTTGTGTCTCACACACTTGGTAAATCCAATGCCAAAAGAACCCAGCATCAACCCAGCTCACTACTCCTCTGTATGGTGAAAAAAAACAATCGAAATATTTCTAATCAAACTTTTTTTTTTTGTAAGAGTTCTTAAAATGGAGAGGCAGTAATCAAAGAGAAACAATAACCCCACTTGTTCTCCAAAAACCTGCGTGTCTTTAACATTCAACAGCCTGACACTGAGGAGCTGCAAGGATTTCAAATTATATAAGTGGGAGATGTGATTCTCTCACTGACATCCAGCTCTTCACCTTACTGCCTCCTTCAGAATTCCTCCTGAAATGTCCACTTACATTGTCAGAGAGTCACAGTGTCCTCAGTTCACCCACTGCTTTTAATTAGCAGATCTTTAATATCCCACAGCAAAAGTTCGAACGAGCATGAACATTTCTAGAACCCTCAACATCTGGATCACGATTTTTAAATAATTTATGGAATTATAAATATAATTCCACACGCTGTTCACTGTGCGAACAGAAACCCTTTCTTATCAGAGCCATTATCAGATTTCCAGTGCTGGGGCTCGGTTCCTTCAGCTCTGGAAGGGCTTTAACCATTGAAGAACCTCCCTGCAGATGGGGAGACTTTCTTACACCGAGGCAGAGAGGGCTGAGTGCCAAGAGCAGATTGTCTGTTTATCCTGGATCCATTTCTGACTTAGGAAACACGGCCGCTCCCAGAGGATTAACTCCAGAAACCCCATTCAGTGGGGATTCCAACCCAGGCAAAGAGCAGGAGAAAAAGACGTCTGAGTGACACCTTTTCAACTCCTTTTCTTCCTAAGAGCATTTAGACTCTCACCTTCTTAATCTAGTCCCAGGTGAGTGCCCAAGCCGAGGGATTAGGGAAGAGAACTCATTCTTTTTAACTGGCTGGATCCAGGGAGCGTTTAATTATCTCCAGCAAAGTGGAGAAGCTTCTTGGGCTGGCTGGAGAGCTCCTCACCTGGGAGTCTCCCAGCAGCCACGTGGGTTTCACCTCCACCAGGCCCTGCCTCAGGTGAATTAAATTCTACAAGGCAAAAAATTCCAAAAGTACTCCCTCCTGCCTCGATTCTGCAAAAGAAAAGGACCTGGCTCTTTTGAGAAATAAGGTCCTGACTTCAGTAAATCACAGAATCCCACAATAGTTTAGGTTGGAAGGGAGCACAAAGATCATTTTGTTCCACTTATTTGTACTCAGGTCTATTTAACTCAGCTCTATTTGTACTCAGCTCGGATGGCCCAGAGTTTGAGGAACAACTTATCCATTACAGCTCCTGCTCCCAGTGTGTTCCATAAAGAGCAGATAGCGACTTCTCACACATTTTCAAAGCGTTCCCAGAAAATAACTCCCTCTTTTCTCACCTCTTCCAGGAATCCCTGAACTGCCCCTGTGCTTGTCACACCACCAACACAACCTCTTTGGGATCCCAGAATGGTTTGGGTGGGAAGGGACCTTAAAGATCATCCTGTTCCACCCCCTGTCATGGGCAGGGACACCTTCCACTGTCCCAGGTTGTTCCAAGCCCCAGGGTCCAACCTGGCCTTGGACACTTCCAGGGGTCCAGGGGCAGCCACAGCTTCTCTGGCTGTGATGCCAGGGCCACGATGCCAATGTGGAATGTAAAGAAATACAACGAAACTTCAGCACTCACTGATTTGGGAGTTAAACCAAACTCCGTTATCCAAAGTCACAGCCCAAGTGAAAATGCAAAATACTACAAAAAAAACGGTCATGGAAGGGTCTGTTGAGCATCTCTTTCTCCAAACCAGCCTGGGGATTTTTATTAAGTTGTGGTTACTGCTACCGAAATTTCCAGTGCCTTCCTATTTATTAAATAAACAAAGCAAAGGTTCAGCATTAAAATACTGAGAGGCCACATTTTGGGTGTCCCCTTCCCTTTACATTTTTACCTTCAAATCAATGAGGATAAAAGGAATGGAAATAATCCCAGATTCATCGATTTTTAATAAGGGTCCATTAAAATATTTTTATTTGAATTCCTGCCCAACACTGGAAGAATTTCAGGGAACAGACCCTTATTTTGTAGTTCTACACTGGCACTAACATGTGGCTAATTTATTTTACCTCCTTCTTTATATTTTAAACCACTTTAATGACTTTACCAGCACTGAACTAGGAGATAATGCTTGGTTTATTAACCACTGTGAAATTCCGCTTTAGAAAATATCATTCTGTAACTTCTCAGTGTGATCCACACTCTTTTTTTATCCAGTTTTATCAAAACATGTCAATCCGCTCCAGCAAGAAGCCAATTTATCACTATGGGCTGGCCAGTCCTGCAGTTCTAAATCAAAATAAATTGTCCTTAAATTCTAGAAACTTCCCGAAACTTCTGCCTGGACCACAGAAAATCAAGTATTTTCTAATATCTGCAGAAAGTACCTCATACAGCAGCGACAGTATGGTGCCTCTGAAGAGAAAATGTTATTAAATTTTATTTATTTGGTTTATTAGAGGACAGGTGAATCACCCAGTAAATGAAAATTTATAAAGATAAGAAAATTTGCTGATAAAACAATGAGCTGCTATTTTTGGTGCCTTCTAGAATCGCTTCATTGTTTACCCCTCAAAAACAAATCCAAGAGAATAAAATTGCCAGTAAAAAATGGGGTTGAACATGCTGTTATTGTTTTGGGGTTTTTTTTTCACAGAAATGTTCATATTTTTCATTTAACTACCTGAGTGAAATTAAAAAATATTGTCAGTTTTCACCGGGTGAAAAAATACTGGGTTTTAAAAAAAATCTGCGAAACGAAAGTACTAAATGAAGCTGTTTCTTATTTGCAAGTACTAAAAATTTCTGTGGCAGAGCTGTAAAAATTTTCACTGTTGTTTGATAAAAGCCTGTCTGATCCTTAGCAGCAAAGTGGGTTTGATAAACAGAGTATTGACTGGTTTTGCTGAAGAGAATATCTGGAAGCGAGACCACTGCTATAAACCCTTTTTATTTGTAATATGGCTGTACATTGAACAGCCAATAAAAGGGGATAAATAAATTATATAAACCTGTAGGAAAAAAAGGAGATGGCAAAACTTTCCTCGTTCACTGTACTTATTATAGGTTATGTTTTTATAGGCTGAATGTCCACACTCCAAGCCCTTAAAAGGGGATTATTTGAGACTCCCTCTGGCCTGGTCCTGTGGACCAGATGCTGTTCCCAGTTGGAATGTGCTCCTAGAAAAGATATTCTGGTTTAATTTCAGGCAAGTGAAGGAAAAATGTCAAAGATGGGCTTATAATTAACACCATGGTCCTATGGAATACAGGTCTTGTCAGCCAAACTCCATTTCATCCTCCCACGAAATTACAAGTCTGGCTGTAATAAATGTGGGAATTAATAGCATGGATGGAACTTAGGCTTTATTAATGCATTTGACTTATTACTTCATGACTGATTAAAAAATTAACACTCCCCCATATCGATAGTGCACATGTTAAGTGGATTAAGAATTGTCTAAATGACATGTCTAAAAAAAAAAATTGTCCAAAGGGAACAAGGCTTGAATGGCAGCATTTTTATCTGTCCTCTGCAGGGACTGCTACAGAGCCTGTTGCTCTTAAATTCCTTCATCAGGAACCAGAAAGAAATATAAAGTCTCAATTTATAAATTCTGTGGATAACTCAGATGAGGAGCTGATGGGATGGTCTTACAAAGCCATTTCTTGCTGGGCTGGGGCCACTCAATCAAAAATGTATTGAAGAAGTCAGAGGTAAAATCTCTGCTGAAGGGAAAAAGTGACACACATGCTACCTGCAAATGGGGAACAACCTTTGAGGTACAGGCAAGGGTGGAAATAAACATGGAATTTCATTGCCATACTGCAATAAAAAGAAATAGGACCTGAATTGGGGTGTCAAAGAGAAGAGGGGTTGTAGGAACAGCTCTGGTGAGATCAACCCTGGCAATAAGAAATCCCGAAAAGTCGTTTCAGTGACAGCCACCAAGTGCTGGAGGAATTCACCCTTTCCAAAAGAAACCCCTGGAGGTTTTTAACTCAAGGAGATGAGCATGGCCTCAGGAAGGGGATGCCAAAGGGGCCTCTGAGAAAGCAATGGAAAGGCAGATCAAGAATCAGGATGGAAACCTGTAGGGATGGAAACCAGGGAATTCCAAATGGAAAACGGCTTTTAGATATGGATATGGAAAATGGTCCCTGCTCAGCTGCACCACTGGATCTTGGGCTGCTCCTCTAAACCCATGTCCTATAAAGCACCTCTCCATTTCCTGACATTTTCAAATCAAATCATATTTCCTTCTGGGAGAGACACTTCAGTCAAATATCATCTAAACTTAAAGGAAAAAGTAATAGGTCTTGATAAAACAGTAACACGATGAAACATAATGATCTATAATATAAAAATGTCAAATTAAATAATGCAGGGAGCCCTTACTAGCCTTAAAGGCAGGGAATATATGACTGACTTTTCCCTTCTGCCTTTGTTCATTTGGCTTTAACGAAGCTTTTCTATGCCAAACTCATCTGTGCAAAGATTTGGGACTTTTGAGTTATCTTCTTTTCATCATGGTTGATGAGGAAGACTCTGACCCAACTACAAGTTCTATATTATTTTTATATAGCAGAGTGGAAATCTTTTAGCTATGGAAAAAATCCATGTTCTCACATCAAAAAAATTCTCATTTAAAGCCCAAATTTAACCCTTAACTGACACATCCAATGGATGGAGCCTTTACATTCCAATAAATCACATTTCCTGACAAATGGGTTATGCAAAGGTTCTCCCTGGAAACTGGATGGGGCTTGGAGCCCAGAGCAGCTGTGGCTGCCCTGAATCCCTGGAAGTGTCCAAGGCCAGGTTGGACAGGGCTTGGAGCAACCTGGGACAGTGGAAGGTGTTGGCATGGGGTGGCACGGGGTGGCACTGGATGAGCTTTAAGGTCCCTTCAAACCCAAAGCATTCTGTGATTTTATGCTTAAAATTATCACATTTCAGGAAAGATTTAATGACCGACAATTTCAGATTCTGTGTTTGGGCAGAATTCAGTCTTTAACTGCTCAGCTTAGGTTCCTGTTGGATATTTTGGGCTGAATGAATTGTTTCCTCAGGGAAAATCATGGAATGGTTTGGGTTGGAAGGGACACTAAAGACCATCCTGTTCCAGCCCTGCCATGTGCAGGGACACCTTCCACTGTCCAAGGCTGCTCCAAGCCCTGTCCAACCTGGCCTTGGACATCTCCAGGGATCCAGGGGCAGCCACAGCTTCTCTGGGCACCCTGTGCCAGGGCATCCCCACCCTCACAGGGAACAATTCCTTCCCAATATCTCATCTAACCCTTCCTCAATAGCCCAAATATTGAGTTTTACCCATTTGCTTCAGCTGTGACTCATTCTGAAGAAGGCAAATGGAAAACAAGAATCCCCCTTTGGCTGGAAAGGGAGTGATATCCCAGGACACAGCAGCAGCAGAAGACCCAAATCTTCAGAAAATAATTTTAAGAGATGATTTATTGCCAAAAATGGGTGTAATGTCCCAAACCAAAGCAACAGTGGGGGTTTGCTCTGGTACAGAAAAAGCTTAGATTTAAAAGTTAATAATAAATACATAAACAACATACCTGGATTTAGTAACCCAGCTGCAATCTAGGAAGGGAATTGTTTTAATGTCAATATAACAGAAAACTTGATTGATTTTTTTCCTTGGAAGTTTACAGCTTTTAGCTGCAAAGCCTCTGTGCCCCTTTTATGCAACACAAAAAATTTCCTTAAATAAATGGGTGTTATGGAAAGCAAAGAATAATAGGAATGTGAGGAATATGTCATGCACTGAGAAGAGCTTTGAAAAGGGATAAATGGAGGTAAATATAATACCTGGGAACATCTATTAATAGCAAGCTGAAGAGTTGGAAAATATTAACTAATCTTGAATTTAAAAAACAAAAAATGAGAGTAAGATATTCTGATACTTAATATTTTCTATTAGAATTACAAAGATTTTGGTTTTCTCCTTGTCTCTCTAGAGTGAATCCAGTAAGAGATTACTACTCAGAGGAGATCTCTGAATAAAAGGTTTGGTTTCTGAAATGTGACAATTCTGACTCTTTCTGAAGCTGGAAACCACCAAAGAGCTTAGAAAAAAATGTGCAGATCTTAATACCTGAGAACTCTAGACCAGAATGCCAAAAAAAAAGTATACATTTCTGAATTTGTACTCTGAAAGCTTCTCCTTCATAGCTGATTTTTATTAAACTATTTGGCAGTTCTATTATAAACATAAATAAGACTGGGATCATTGTTTCCTTCCTGATTTCCCCAAAACAAATCTGCAAAAAGCAGTAGAGGCAACCTGGTTTCACCAGAGAGCATCAAAGTGCAAAGAGAAGGCAACAGAGCAAAGTTTGTGATGACAAACAGACACTCAGAGGGCAAAAAGCTGAGATGAAAATTCAGAATTAATTTGCACTAGACAAATACTTCTAAGTCCACCAAAATTAATAAAACAATTCTAGAAAGTTCTAAAAATGCCCAAGCAATTATTTGCTGAAAAGGTCTTTAGCAGAAACTATGAAAGAGATTCAAAAGATAAAATTTTGACAATTTATATATCTAGAACAGCTATAAGACATATAATTAATTAAAATTACACTTAATAATTTCATTTACAGTACTTTCCCTCAAAGAGCTTTAGAAATCCTGCTATTTCATTTAATTATAAATTACAGCCATTGCCCCTCTTCAAGTGATATTCCTGCAAGGTTATTGAAGGAAGGGGCTGATAATTTGCCCAGTAGAGATATTAAAAATTGCAGTAAGGTCAGAAACTGGGAAATCAGGAATTTGCAGTCTTGGTTGCAAGGTACAAATGTCTGCAAAGAGCAACAAAGGAGAGTTCAAATCACAAAAAGTGACAAAATTGGTTGTCTGGCTGATAAAAAGATATTTAAACCCCTGAAAACTCTCTTAATCAAAAGAGTTTGGAGGCAGAAAATCATCCTGGGAATTCATTTTTGCTTCAGCTCCTTGATTGCAACTTTATTTTTCCCAACCACCCTCACAAAGGTCCCTGCAGGGAGAAGAATTTGCTTCATGCCTGGCATCATCAGAGGGTCTATTCCAGAATATCACATTTCTGATCGTAGAGAGAGGAATTCCTCATTCCTGGAATCTGAGTATAAACCCCCACTTAGTGATGAGAAGAATTTTCCTAAGGACTTGTGAAAAATACACTGCACAAAGCCCATTAACCACAGAACCAGATCAAACCCCAGCTGAGAGACTTCTACAGCTGCATGACCCAGGTCTGAGACCAGGTTTAAAAAACAAAGGGGAGTAGATCAATCACTGGCCTTTAACAGATCTTTACAGATATTTCTCCTTTTTTTTTTTTTTTTTGTGGCCAACCTTTTAGAAATTATTAATTCTCAATTTTAATGAATGATTCCACCAAAGCTTAACCTCAAGAAGTCATGTAAAATGAATTATTACCATGATTAATTATGCTGGGATAAGCCAATAAGAGCAGCCTTTATTTCAGCCACTAATACAATTAATTAAAATTAGTTCCAGTAAACAGTGCAGTGCTCACACAAAACAAAAAGTTTTTTTGCTTTTTTTTCTTTTGCTAAAATGTAAATATCATCATTCACATTAGACCAGTAAAACCATTTACCTCTAGTTTAAGCCTAATGAACATTCATTGTATTTGATTATCCATTATTTCTGTTCAACCAGCCCCAGATCAAGAGTTTTCAACTACAGGTCACTTGTATCCTTTTTATATTCCCATTTAAAGGGGATCATTTCAGCAAAGCAAAGAAGGGATTTTTAATTCAAGTGAAACCAGCAGTCCTTGACACTTATTCATCCAAAAAGGAATGACCAGTTTGGATGCCCAAGAGTATTTAGAAGACAATGAGAAAAAAAAGACCCTATTGTTAATTTATTTAAAAAACCCAAAACTCAAAGAATTAATATATGGAAATAATGTGGATCACTGTGCTCTCATTTATGGATTTGTACATCCCTAATACTTGGAGAACTGTTGGAACTTGAGGAACAACAACTCTGGCAAAAGAAGGGGCACAAATTTCTTTTCTCACAGCTACCATTCCTTGGAGATTTTTTTTCTCATATTGAAATGAGCTCTGGTTTTGCTGCACTTGAAGATCCTGTGGCCAAAAGCTGAGGTTACATAAATCCAACCTGGAATAAAATGCAATTTTGTAACACTGAGGGAGAAATGCTTGACATCATTTATCTTCTTAGGATATCACAGAACCACAGAATGGTTTGGGTTGGAAGGGAGAATAAAGATTATCTCATTTCAACCCTGTGCCATGGGCAGGGACACCTTCCACTGTCCCAGGGAGCTCCAAGCCCTGTCCAGCCTGGCCTTGGACACTTCCAGGGATCCAGGGGCAGCCACAGCTTCTCTGGGCACCCTGTGCCAGGGCCTCACCACCCTCACAGCCAAGAATTCCTTCCCAGTATCCCATCCATCCCTGCCCTCTGGCAGTGGGAAGCCATTCCCTGTGTCCTGTCCCTCCAGGCCTTGTCCCCAGTCCCTCTCCAGCTCTCCTGGAGCCCCTTTAGGCCCTGGAAGGGGCTCTGAGCTCTCCCTGGATCCTTCTCTTCTCCAGGGGAGCACCCCCAGCTCTCTCAGCCTGGCTTTGGAGCAGAGGGGCTCCAGCCCTTGGACCATCTCCGGGGCCTCCTCTGGACTCATTCCAGCAGCTCCACATTTTCTTTCCTCAGCAGGGATAGACAGCCCAGCCAGTGACAATGGCCATACCCCACAACATGGAAGGCTCAAACAGCACATTTGGAGAACCTCCATCACCAGGAGGAGAGTCCTGCAGTGCAGCCCTTCAACACCCTGGAGCTGTTCTTGAATTGGCTTGATGGCCTGATGAGTGTTGGAGATGGTCCTGCTTCCCATGAGAGCTTGGAGTAAAGACTTCCAACCCCAACCTCCAGGATCCTACTCCCTGACTCTAATTATGGCCACAAATCACAGCTCATTCTCGTTGTTCTCCATTTTAAAACAGAGATTTATTTTAGGTGAATCAGACCAGTCTGAACATACTAAGAAACTCTGGCATCCTAATTACCTTTAGCAGAATTTAGGACTGACTTTACTGGCAAACACACATTGCTGGGAGCTGTCCCAGGTGCTGGGCGCTGTCCCAGGTGCTGGGCGCTGTCCCAGGTGCTGGGCTTAGCTCTCTTCAATGTTCCAGGCACTGGGATTAGATCTCTTCGGTTGTCAGTTGTTGGAATGGTCACTCCATGGTATTGGGTTATTCTGTAAATGCCTCTCTCCCTACACATGTAGTGTCCAAGGCCAGGCTGGACAGGGCTTGGAGCAGTCTGGGATAGTGGGAGGTGTCCCTGCCCATGGCAGGGGGTGGACTGAGATGAGCTTTAAGGTCCATTCCCTCCCAAACCATTGTGGGATTCTGGGATTCTGTCATTCTATTAAACAATTTTTTTTATTCCATGACTCCACGTGTAAATTTGCACGGATGTAATTCCTGAGTTCNTCTGGGATAGTGGGAGGTGTCCCTGCCCATGGCAGGGGGTGGACTGAGATGAGCTTTAAGGTCCATTCCCTCCCAAACCATTGTGGGATTCTGGGATTCTGTCATTCTATTAAACAATTTTTTTTATTCCATGACTCCACGTGTAAATTTGCACGGATGTAATTCCTGAGTTCGGACATAAGCCAGGACAAACATGAACCCTCCCCACAAATGGGGTTTAAGTGTGTGAGGGATGCCCTCCCTGTGTTTTGGGTCATACAAGAGCTCTCACACAGTCCTTCAGCACCTGGAATGGTTCTAGGATCAGAAATGGATGTGTGCAAATAATCATAACAAATTATCCTCTCTTATATTTCATCTCTTCCTAAGCCTTCCAGAAGTCCCAGCTCCACTATGGCCTGGCCCAGCTGTTATCAGTCACATGAGAGACTCTCCTTTACAAATCTTGTACATTAAATGCAGACTTAAAGACAGGATTAAAAACAAAAATAATACAAAAGAAACCCCACCAACTTGCATTTAGCAAGCTTATAATAAAAATTAAAAGATACTAATAAATACTGTGCTTATAAGCTGGTCTAAACCTATCCAAAATGCCCCGCAGTGAAGTCTTACATCAGTTATTATTGAAACATTAAATGCTTTTCTTCCAGGCTTCCAGCAATCAATTTAACTTTCAGTCATCTTGTCCCCATATGTGCTGCTCCTGTTGATGAAATGGCTATTAATAAAGGAATAGATGGCTATGAATCAAAGCAAGCTCTACTTAATCACATTAATCCAGAGTATGTTAAAGGCTTCAATTTTCTAAATAATTTTGGGCTTAATGCCTCTGAGATGGGCAGACTGCTCTATTGATGCAGCATCTGGTCCAATTTAAGCTGCATTGTGAAGGAGGAATTGTTAGGCCCTAGCAAAATTAAGGAAGACTGACAGTTTTAGGGATGCAACCAAAACTGCTACGGCTGAGACAAAAGATCCTGCAAGATATTGAAAAAGGGCCCGCGACAATTAAAAGGCAGCCCCTGCTCTGCAAATGCAGCTCCAGTGCTCAGTGAATTGTGTATGATTAACTTACTCCTCCTGATGGGATGAGCACTCCACACACTTCACCAGCGCCGTATTTTCCAGTCATTGAACATCCAACAGCTGCTGCTGTGAAATATGTTCACTTACCCATTACATTGGGATACCAATTAGGGAGGAATTATTTCAAAGGGAATGGCACCACCAACACTATCCTTGCAAAAGCAGAAATTTCTGGCTTTGGGATTTTTCCCCCCCCCCCCACTGAGCGTGGGGTTTTTTTATTATTATTATGTTGGTTCTGTAAATGGAGGAATTTTGCAATACAATTAGATTTGCCTTGGCTTGTAGCACTGAAATGCTGCCGCATTCAACTCAGATTTTTTAAAAAGTATTTTAAATACTTCTAGGGGGAATAAAAACCTTCATTGGAGAACTGGTTTAAAATGTTTTTAGAATATTTCTGTAGGAGAATGATTTTTAAAACCCAATCTTCATAGAAAGTTGTCAGTGAAGGAGACAACATGGTACAGTCCATCTACATTTTAATATTAAAACTAATATTGCCTTTGCTGTTACATTTGTATTATATTTAATATTAAAATTACAAAAACTTCAGGAGCAGATATTTTGTCAGTAACTTGATTAGAAATTAAAAGTAAATCCAATGAACTTAGTGAATTTTCACTCCATATGTAAGGAATGAATGAAGCCAGAAAGTCACATCCTGCAGAGCTGTAAAGATCTGTCTGAAACCTTATTTCAATTAAAATAATGTTTAACTTAAATATACAGAGCAGTTTGGGGGGCAGACATTGTATGTAGTTTGTAATATTAAATATTGCAAAATGTGGACAATTATAAGGTGCCCAAAGAAGATTTTACATGACACACTGGAGCATGTACTTCATCTTACAGGACCTGAGAGGAATCAGAACTTTAAAATAGAGATAAAAATTAAGCAAAACATTCAGATCTATAGTACCTCTTCAGCTGAATAAAGTAATTTAGATGTATAAATACCAAAATATATCAGCTAAAATTCTCGACGACTCCAGGAGTTAAAACACAACTTCTGAGTTCCCCTTGCTGCCTGTGCTTTCCTCCAACACTCAGTCCCAGAAAAATCGATATACCCATGGATTTCAAAGCCCCGTAGAAGATAAGATAAACTATCTCCCTTTTCCATGAGTGAGGACAATGGGCAGGAAGAGCTGAAGGTGACCCAGGTCAGCCTTGGAGCCAGCAATGAGAGGGAATGAGCTGAAGCTCCAGGTAACAGCCCGGCCGCCCCTGCTCCTCCTCCCGCCCCGCTCCAAAGCGCTGCCAGGCAAATTCCAGCACGGAGCCGCTGCCGAGGAACTCGAGAGGCAGGAGCAGCAAAGGGCAGGAAAGCAGATCCCAGCACATCCCCTGAGACACCTGTGCTGCTCCTCTGAATGGAGTAGGAAAGTCTTTGAGAGCGGCCGGGGGAAGTTCCATTCCTAGGAAGGGTTTCAAAAGGGGTTTTATGACCAGCAGGGGAAAGGGGGATTCTGCCCCTCTGCCCTGCTCAGGTGAGACCCCACCTGCAGAGCTGCCCCCAGCCCTGGGGCCAACACCAGGAGGACGTGGAGCTGCTGGAGAGACCAGAGGAATCCACAGAGTACAGAGATGCATCCCAGGAGCCCCTCTGCTCCAAAGCCAGGCTGGGAGAGCTGGGGGTGTTCCCCTGGAGAAGAGAAGGATCCAGGGAGACCTCAGAGCACCTTCCAGGGCCTAAAGGGGCTCCAGGAGAGCTGGAGAGGGACTGGGGACAAGGCATGGAGGGACAGGACACAGGGAATGGCTTCCCACTGCCAGAGGGCAGGGATAGATGGGATATTGGGAAGGAATTCTTGGCTGTGAGGGTGGTGAGGCTCTGGCACAGGGTGCCCAGAGAAGCTGTGGCTGCCCCAGGAAGTGTCCAAGGCCAGGCTGGACCCTGGGGCTTGGAGCAACCTGGGACAGTGGAAGGTGTCCCTGCCCATGGCAGGGGGTGGGACTGGATGGTCTTTAAGGTCACTTCCCACCCAAACCATTCTGGGATCCCAAAGAGGTTGTGTTGCTGGTGTGACAAGCACAGGGGCAGTTCAGGGATTCCTGGAAGAGGTGAGAAAAGAGGGAGTTATTTTCTGAGAACTCTTTGAAAATGTGTGAGAAGTCATTATCTGCTCCTTATAGAACACACTGGGAGCAGGAGCTGTAATGGATAAGTTGTTCCTCAAACTCTGGGCCATCCTTGTAATGAAGAGCTGTTAAATAGGCCTGAGTACAAATAAATAACCACTTGTCGTGCTGCTGATTTAGAAAGAACTCATTTCTAGGTGCAATTCTATGGCAACAGCTTTTGTACAGCACTCTTTGACACTGCAGCAGAGCTCCTGTTTAACAATTCAAATGCAGAAAAGATGGGAATAAAGGAGGCAAAAAGCAACTCAGTGAGATCCCTGCTCACAGCTCAATTGTTTTGTTGAATTCTGCCCTCACACGTCATACGAACATCTCGCGTGCAGACAAATCCTATTTCATGGGAACAATGGGTGTGCATGGAGAAAAGTCTATTATCATATGGAAAATAAAGGAATTAGAGGAGAATCAGAGGCGATAAATAGATGAATATGCAGGGAGACACTTGGCTTTCCACTCAGTTGGTCTGCAGGATTTGCCTTCCATATCTGCTGTGACACTGATTATTCCTGCACTTTGGTGGATCAAAACTGCCTGGCAGAAAAGCAGGAGCAACAAATGCAGTTCTGCTGCAAAGCTGTGCCATTTTTAATTCATTATTTTATTTTCCAGAGCTGCCTGAAATAGTCATCCCTCAAGCAGGCCATAGAAATGATTCTCTTTATTATGCAAAGTTCCATAAATCTCAACTGCTGCATATGAAAGATACTGCTAATCTTTGGAGACTTTGAGTTGGAGTCTCTGAATTTTTTGGGAAAGAGCAGGAAAAGTATTTTGCCCTTCCTAGTTAATTAGATCTGAAGCTGTGGGAGCTGGTAGCAAAATATTGCCGAATTTTGGTGTGACAGCCCTTGGTTCAAGCACCTGCCCAGGGAGTTTGGAGTCTGGATCACAAAGGACTCTCCAAGTAAGAGACAATTCTGTTGAAAGTCTCCTAACTCCAGGTTTAGAGGAAATGCTCAGGAAGCACATTCCTTACCTGTCCTGGTAAAGCCAGGCCGCTGCTGAGACACAAGCGTGAGGTTATAAAATTATAAAATCATCAGGGTTCAAAAAGCCCCTCTGAGATCATCAAGTCCAGCTGTTCCCCAGCACTGCCAAGGCCACCACTGACCCATGTCCCCAAGTGCCACAGCCACACGGCTTCAAAATCCCTGAAGGGATGGGGACTCCACCACTGCCCTGGGCAGCCCCTTCCAACGTTTGACCACCCTTTCCATGAAGAATTTTTCCTAATAGTCATCCTGAACCTTCCCTGGCACAGCTTGAGGCCGTTCCCTCTCCTCCTGTCCCTGGTCCCTGGGAGCAGAGCCCGACCCCCCTGGCTGTCCCCTCCTGTCAGGGAGTTGTGCAGAGCCACAAGGTCCCCCCTGAGCCTCCTTTTCTCCAGGCTGAGCCCCTTTTCCAGCTCCCTCAGCCTCTCCTGGTGCTCCAGCCCTTCCCCAGCTCCGTTCCCTGCCCTGGACACCAGGAGCCAGGTGGGAAGTTTGTTTTCTTCTACTGCTTGGGGCCATCTGGGCAGGGAGAGGAAGAAGAGACAGAAAGGAAAGGTCCTGGAATTCATTCCCAGAGTTAACATCTGGACTGATGCACCTTGCAGCAGCTTCATGCCAAGTACACTGTGGGAAGCCAAATCTCTGCTTTTCATCTTGTTTGCTTCCATTTCCACATTTTGGATTATTTGGATTTTTTGGATATGGATTCCATTTAGCCTTTTGGATTACGCATTGCTGCACATTCAGGAGAAGAAGGAAAAGGTCCTCTCTCCACCCAAAATCTGACCTACTTAATGCAAACTGGATCCTACTTTCCTTGTGCTTTCCAGCCTGAATTCAGCTCAGACTAAAGACACCAGATCCCAGCCTATACTTTTCCATTTAATTTTAGCTTCACCTAAAGACTTCTGACCAGCTCTCAAAGGCAGCTGGGACACGAGGGAAGAGCTCATTACACATTTGCTCCTGTCTTTGAACACCTTTGAACACCTGCAGAAGGGCTGAACTGGCCCTGAACACAGAGCAACGAGGCAGGAGAGAAAATGAAACCATTTGTTAAAACAAAATAAATGAAGTGGTGAAAAATAATGGTCCCATCTGCACCTACCACTGGTTCAGGGTCAGCTCTGCTGGAGCCAAAAATTCAAAGGAGAAGGATGGAACAGAATCCTGACCACCTCCCCCACCATCACCAACCCATTCAGAAAATAATAATAGTAAAAATGTCAATATTTAGCCCTCTTGCAATGATTTGTAGCTTCAAAACATTGCAGGAACAGGGCAGGATCAGTGAGAGTGGAGCTTCTTTTTCCAAGGTCTGTTTGCTCCTTGGTAGCCACATTTTTACCTTATCATCATATTAACAGGCCGAGAGAAATTTTTTCCTGAGGTAACACCATTAACATCAGCAGAATTATGCCTAGGATCAGTTTGACCCAATTTATTACTTTTTTAGCAGATAATAAGTGTGCTATAATGGTGTTCCATTTGACTTGGAATAAAGAATTTTCGCAGCATTCAGCAGAGGGAATGACATGATTAAGCCTTGTGTCTTTTCCAAATAAAAATCTAAGCCATTATAACAACAACAAAANAAAAAAAAAAAACAATAAAAAAAAAAAAAAAAAAAAAAAAAAAAAAAAAAAGTAAGTGAGAAAAAAAAAGGGAAAAAAAAAAGAAGTAAACCATGTGTAATTATGACAGTCAATGATAATTCAAACTTTCAGTTTAGCCCATGGTACCTGTAACCTCTCAGGATAAATAAAGCAAATGTGTGGCCAGGATAAATCAGGATCTCCTTAATCCCAGGCCATGGATCACCTTTTTGCTTTCTACAGCACGCTGACAGGAGGGTGCAGGGAGGTGCTGGCAGACTCTTCTGCCAGATCACAAATCCCTGCATGAGACAAAATGGCCTCAAGCTGCCTCAGGGAGGTTTAGGTTGGACATTAGGAACAATTTCTTCATGGAAAGGGTTGTCACACACTGGCTCAGGCTGCCCAGGGAAGGGGTGGAGTGACCATCCCTGGAAGTGTCCAAACAAGGTGTGGATGTGGCACTTGGGGACACGGTTTGGTGGTGACCTTGGTGGTGGTGCTGGGTGATGGCTGGACTCGATGACCTCAGATTTTTTTTCCAAACTTTCCAGCTTTTCCAACTTTACTAATTCCATGAATGGAGGCCACAAAGTACCACCAACAGGAATGCAGCTCTATTTTTCATGGCTCACAAGATCCCTGAGAGGAAGGACCAACCCCATCCATATCATGCTCCAGTTAAACCCCAGAAACAGCCTGGGAACCCAAGGACAGCGGAATTAAAGCTGTTTTCCACTCCCTTCCTCTCTACTCCAACCCAGGCAGTGACATTTCTGCACACACTGAGATCATGGCTTTTCATATTGATTATAATTCTCCTAAGCCTCGATTTCTACAACTGTCTGCACAATCTGCTGTCTTTTCTCTCAGTCTAACACAACACTTTGGGAGTAAAGGACCTTCTTTTTTTCCCCTGCTTTCCCCACCAAGGTCCCAGTCCATGCCAGGTTCACCATTCAGAACATTAAACCCACTTTTTTAGCATTTTTGTTCTGCTGCTGCACTCTCTTTGCAGAAAGCAAAGCTTTCCTAGCTTTTATGGAAATGTGACATTAGGAGAGAGTCACTCGAAGGCATTTCAGCTACAATTAACATTCTTCACTCCTCAGAAAGAAAATAAAAACAGCTTCTAATTGAATCGCTTGACTGAGTAAACACTGGATTAAACTGAGAGGGGAAGGAGCAGACAAAAAGCTCCAGTTGGACAAATGTTGGGATTGGGGTTTGTTTTCCCAGGAACATTTGATGTGTGTGGATACACTGTGGGCACGTGTGGGAACCAGACACTGCCACGATGCTTTTCTGGGCTCAATAACAGGCACAGAAATGTCTCCAGGCAGAGAAACTTCATGATTCCTTCTTGATTCTTCCCAGACAGAGCATTCCTAGGATCCATGGGTTTGAAAGGGATGGTTGGGAATGTCAGTACAGACAACACACTTCAGAAGGGTTGAAAACAAGAGCAGGGCAGTGCAAAGAGTGCACTGAGCTTCTCAGAGAAAAATATTTCCTGCTAAGTACAAGTCTAGGAGGAGTCCTGGCCATGTGGAATCGTGGAGTTAGAATGGTCTGGTTTGGAAGGGACCTTAAAAGTCCCACCCCCTGCCATGGGCAGGGACACCTTTCACCACCCCAGGTTGCTCCAAGCCCTGTCCAGCCTGGCCTTGGACACTTCCAGGGATCCAGGGGCAGCCACAGCTTCTCTGGGAATTCCATCCCAGCTGCTCACCACTCTCACAGGAAAGCATTTCTTCCCAGTATCCCATCTAAACCCACTCTCCCAGTGTAGACCCATTCCCCCTTGTCCTGTTCCTCCAGGCTCTTGCAGAAATTCCCTCTCCATCTTTCTTGTAGGCTCCCTTCTGTGTATTCCTTTTGCTTTTAATGAAGAAGCTGCTTTAGAAGCCAAACAGGACAATCCTTTAGCTGATTTTTAAGAGCTCCAAGAGGGCTCTGTCCCAGGCAGGCAGCTTCTCCTCCTTTGGAAGGACAGGCTTAAGGTCAGACACCTCAGGCTGGTCACTTTGTCCACTTCTCCAGGCTGAAGCGACCTCATCCATGTAGAAACCAGGTTTGCTCTGAGTGCTGCAGGAACCAGATCACCTTAATGTCCCTCCCTAATTCCAGGATCACAGTTTGGTAGACTCAGTAAGTGGCTTTGTAGCTTATTTTTACTTTACAAGTGTCTCCAGAGCAAAACCAAGAAGTACTTCAAGTACAAGAAGGACAAGAAGTACGAGAACTACAAGAAATACAAAAAGTAAGGAACCCTCACTGGCCGCCATAACAACAGTGAGCTTTTTGATAATGTCATTTTCACAAACACACCAAACTGTTCCAGTGCTGGTGGCCACAGTTCACATCACAGTTTTAATCCTGAGTAGATGAATAACAGCAACTATTTGAGCTATTGGGTAAGAAAAACCACGTCCTGACAGCAGCCTTGTGCATAAGTGATATTTTCAGACCTCCTATGGCAGATCTGTCCCTTTTTTCCCCATTGCCTTGTATTTTCATCACTTCCCAGCTCACCTATTGCTCTGAGCCCTGCTGATGGTATAAAGGTGCAGCACATCACTATGGAATACTCATAAATAATGGAAAAATATCAGTAAATCAAATATCAGTAAAGCAAATTTTTCCTTACTCCTCAGAATAAATACTTAATTTCCAGACATGCTGATTTGTAGCTGCCAAGAATTAACCTTTAGCAAAATATCCTTTAACAAGTTCTCTTTGAAACTTCCTGCACGGGTTCAGCTCCGGAGTTAATGAACCCCCAATTTCCCCTCCTATTTGTGAATGCCAGGTATAAAATCGTATTAAAGAGGTGGATAAACAAATTAATACGGAAAAGGTCATCAGTGATGATTAAAGACTAAATCATTAATACCTGGAAGCTGGGAGGTAAATGAAGACAGAACTTGGTCTGGTGTGGGTGGGAAGGGGCCCTGAAGTTGATCCAGTTCCAAGCCCTGCCATAGGCTGGATGCTGCTCCCTAGCCCAGGCTGTTCCAAGCCCCATCCAGCCCAAGTCATGCTGACTTTTGCTGGAGTAGATTCTTAGATCAGCTGCAACCCTGGCGTGAACCAGCACAGCAGATAATGTTCCAAACAGTCAAATATCCTCCCTTTCTTTTATTCCTTTTCTGAGATTATATATCCAAGGAATTTCCAGAAAAGTAGCTGAAAGAAAAAGGGGATTTGGTTCCCGAGTGAAGGGCAGAACAAACCTTTGAGTGACCCAGTTATCCCAGCAACGGCCAAGGTATTCCATTAAACATCCTGGGCTCAGGATGAGTGATCCACCCTCCCTCCTGCCCCTGTTGTAGGAGCAGCCAGGTCCGAGACAGGAAGACACAATTTTTGGAAAAGGTTTTGAAGTCAATGAGCAAAAACCAGCAGAAGCCTCAGATGTACCTCATTTTTCTTTTCTCAGAAGAATTTTGGGTGCCTTGTGGGTTATCCCTGGGGCTCTGCAGGCCAAGATTTCTGCTGCAGGGTCAAAAAGAATTAACTGAGTCCTACAAATAATTTAAGAGAGGGTTTTCACCTTATTATCGTAGGGAAGTTGCCCACAGATGGAAATGGTGGAATTTCTATCACTCTGGGTGTTCAGATAAAAATTGGATGAGTCTTTACCGTTGCTTACACCCAGGGCTTCCAGCCTCAGAGATACAAAGGGATGGATTCTACCTTGCAATAGGTTCTGATGTTTCATCCAGAAGTTTGCAGGTGCCATCCTACACCTTCTCTAATCCCAGCTTCACAACCTGCCCTTTTTTAGTGCACCAAAGCTCCTGAAAGGCTTTTGTCTCCTTTGCCCCTCTGCAAAGAATTCACCTACAATGGATGTGCTCAAGTCTTAGCCCACAACAAATCCATTAGAAAATCTAAGAACACCCCTGAGCTCTGGCTTTCCCCAAAATCCATCTCCAAATATCCTTTGGATTTTTGTTGCTGCAGTGCACGACAGCCATGAGGATCCAAAGGTTTTGCCTTTCACTGGATCGAGTTCTTGTTTTCCTCATGGACCAAATTCTCCTCCCCCAGAGGAAGCTCAGGTAGAAGTGTGAGTGTCTGCAAAGGTAAGGCAGAGCACAACTTCACCATCATAATTTACTTACTAAAAACTGAACTACAACAGTCTCGGGCACAGCTGAGCAAATAGAAGCAAGTTAAACTCCTGTGGTTTGATAATTTCATTATTCATCCAACACCTAGAAACTGTGCAGGTCACTTGCAGAATTATTCAAAATCTTAATCACCTCGGTGAGACAAGAGTCAATTTCCAAACTTTTCTATGCCAGCACAGGAAGATGTTCCATAAACCAAGCGAGTCAGAGGGGGTGATGTTTGCACAGAGTAATTGCAGTGCTCTCCCAATTTCAGGAAAAATACATTATCAGACATATCCACACTGACACCACAGCATTTCAGCCCTGTGCCCAAAAGGAAGGAAGACTTCACCTGGGAGAATGAGCAGCAAAAGAACAGGAATACAACCACAATAAACAAGAAATGCAGGGGAAATACCAACATGTTCCACCACCTGCTTTAATTCCAGAGTCATGCTCTCCCAAGAGCTGTAGCTTCTCCCTGGTTTCACAGACAATGGTTTGGGTTGGAAAAGACCTTAAAATTCATCCCTTTCCACCTCCTCTGCCATGGAAACTATCCTAGGCTGCTTCAAGCCCCATCCAACCTGGCCTGGAACACTTCCAGGGATGGAGCAGCCAGAGCTTCTCTGGCCGCCCTGTACCAGGGCCTCCCCACCCTCACAGGGAAGGATTTATTCCCAGTATCTACCACCTGTAGTAACCACCAATTCTCAGAGCACAGTTTGAGCACAGACTGAGTAACTGCCTTTGTAGCTTATTTTTTTCTTTACAAGGTCTCCACAGAGAAAAACAAAAAGAACAAAAAAAGTAGGAAACCCCCCCCACTGGCCACAACAACAGCACTGAGCTTTTTAATAACACCATTTTCACAAATACAACGTGTCCTGATATTTAAAAAGAAGCAGCTCCGTGCTGCATCTTCTGTTTTCAGGCCCAGTGACACAGGGAACATCACAGCCCAGTCCTGCATGGAGTCTCCTGTGAAAAGGAAGCTCCTTTGGGAGCTTCCTGTAGGCTTCAGGTCAGAAGATTTTGTCTTTGACTTGCTCTGTAATGGCTCTTTCAACCTCTGGGGCTCCCACATTTTCATCTTATATATATCTTTAATAAAGCAGGAGATGGGAAAGATGGAAACAACATATCTCAGTGGAATACAATTCAAATAAAGTTGTTAATAATAAATAATATATTTGGTATTTATATTGCTGCTACAACCCAAGCCTGTGATTGTGGGCAATGCTGGGATAAATAGATGAAAGGAGCAGAGGACAGCAGTGAGGCTATTAAGATTTTAAATTTGCCACGAGGCGCAATCAGATATCTAAATAATAAATATCACTTTGGTTTCTTCAAGCCTGAACCAGACAAGACATCAACCCTGAGAAGTCAAATTCTGAGATGGAAAAGTGAACTCAACCTTGATTACAGATCTCCATCAGAGCTCCCTCAGCAGAGCTGCTGCCATCCCTTGTGGACAAGGAGCTTTTTGTTTTCAGGCAATGGCGAATTTATTTACCATTTATTTACCATAAAAAATATATATTTATTCTGCCTTTCATTTTTGAATGACAAATCTACAGACTCCATTTCTGCATCCTGGATTTTAAGGTGTAATAAAGTTTTCTTGCTCAACTTCTCTGCTGAAAAAAAACCATGTCAGTAGTGTCAGCTTTGAAAATTTGGAGGTAGAGCTGCAGAGGAGCAGGTAAGTGAAATTCAGTGCATCTGTTGCGTTCTTGTTGCCAAGGTTTTATCGTTACAGCAGCATCTGCCATCACCTTTCCAAATTATTTTTGAAGTGAAATTGCTACATTCATTTTATTTCATGACTTAGCAATTCAGTGGAGGACAAATTATAGTTTCTAGGGTCATATCAAGGTTTAGATGCACATCCAGGAGGATCCTAGGACGATAATCTCATGATTGCAGAGACACAACTTGTTCCAACTGTTCCAGTTAACAAAAATTACAGATTTTCTACAAAATCCTGTTCTTCAATTGCTACAAAAATACCCAAAACAGTAATTCCCACAGTTCATGACATTAACTTTGATTGATGCAGTATTTTGCACTTTGGCTGACCTTTCCTTCCTTTCTCACAGGTGAACTGGGGGGGAAAAAGAAAGGGGAGAGGTGGAGCAATTGGCCAATCCTATCAAGGCACAGATCAAGGGCATGGTGAACACTGAGATTCTTCACAGTCATTAAAATTCCTATATCCTGTTCTTATAAGGATTAAAAAAAAAAGACCAGACAAAGGCACAACAGGAATCTATTCTCTTGACAGCAATTTAATAACAAAAGAAAATGTTCTGAGCCATTCTCATTACTGCTTGGAAACTTTAATCTTGTGGACTTAGTTCCTGTCCATGGAAAGCTTCAGATCCCTTTTACAAGCTACAGAAAGGGAAGGGAATATTTGTAGTTTAATTATACATTTAAACACTTTGGAGAACCAGAGCCACTTTGGAAGAGCGTTGTCGTGTCCAGCTGAAGGGTTCTCCAAGGAATGCAAGGCCATGTCTGAACATCAGGAGAGTCACAAATTCATCACAGCCCCTCTGCTCCAAAGCCAGGCTGGGAGAGCTGGGGGGGTTCCCCTGGAGAAGAGAAGGATCCAGGGAGAGCTCAGAGCCCCTTGCAGGGCCTAAAGGGGCTCCAGGAGAGCTGGAGAGGGACTGGGGACAAGGGATGGAGGGACAGGACAAGGGGGAATGGCTTCCCACTGCCAGAGGGCAGGGATAGATGGGATATTGGGAAGGAATTCTTGGCTGTGAGGGTGGGGAGCCCTGGCACAGGGTGCCCAGAGCAGCTGTGGCTGCCCCTGGATCCCTGGAAGTGTCCAAGGCCAAGGTGGACAGAGCTTGGACCAACCTGGGACAGTGGAAGGTGTCCCTGCCCATGGCATGGGGTGGGACTGAATGAGCTTTAAGGTCCCTTCCCACCCAAAATCATTCCAAGATTCCAGGATTCCATGAACATGCTGATAGTTTGTCACAGGACTTTCTTCTGTATTTTTAGGGAAGGGCAAATCTGAGAAGCCAAGAACTTTCCTATATTACACATTTTTTCTCTGTTGCCATCAACAACTCCTGAAAAATTCCCATCAGATTTCCCATTGTTGCCTTTAATATCAACAGTTTATGCACAAATATGTCAAACTAACTTCACATTACCCAGCCAAACCCTCCCCACTCCTTTCCACGCTTAAATAACAACACCCCAACCACCACCCTGCTCTGGGTTTATGGAATTAACTTGGGAAATCACCAGCTGACCACAGGAACAGGAGGTAACAGAGCAAGAAATTAATTTTCCCTTTCTCCACTCTCTTCCATCAGCTATTTAGAAGCCTTCCAGGTGACCTTTGGAAGCCAAGACATTTTAAGGAGCACTGGAAATCCAATATGGAAGAATCGGTCAAAAGAATAATTCTTATGCAAGAGGCACTAGTATCCCTCAGGAAAACATGGATTTGCTGCTTAGGAGATGTGAAACAACTACACAGCCAAATATTTTACGTAACTCAGAGCAGAAACAAAGTCTGTGTGGCACATTTTTACATTGAATTGTTAATGATTAGAAATTGTGATTTGTGCACGAGAGAAAATGCCTCAGAAAGATGAGAATTGACAAGATTATAAATTGGTTTAATTCACTAAATCTCAGACTTCTAACTAATATCATATAATAACCAGACATGTCTTATTTTTCCTTACATTCCAGTCACTGAAGATAAACAAAGAAAACAACTGAAAGCAAACCCAAATGACCCACTCACATGTGAACAGCCTGAACCACAAGCCTACAAACGACCCTGTTTTTAAGGAAATCATCGTTAGCTGCGTATTTTATATGGTAATTGTACATCCCCAGTTTATGAATAACAACAGCAGAGTTCTTCCCTTCTGATTTCAGTGCCACTTGAGCTATGCAGATTTCTAAGAGCTTATGAATATACAGAGCAACAGAATTGTTCTGAACATCTGTAAGCAAAATATGAAAAGAGGTTTGGTGCTGAATGAACATCCTGGGTTGTTTAATGCTGGCCAAAAATGGTGTATTTATGTACTAGAGGAACGCACTGAAAATAGCTCCAAATCCTGCACACCCTCCAGAAGGCTTTTTCAGATTGTCCTCTGTATGGCTGTCACTAGAAAATGGAAAAAGAATTTTCCATTCCATTCTAATCAATTTTAGTTTCCCTTCCCTTCCCCCATAAAATGGAAAAATAATTTTCCATTCCATTCCATTCCATTCCATTCCATTCCATTCCATTCCATTCCATTCCATTCCATTCCACCTTAAATCATCCCTTTTCCCACTTTTTACAATTTCCAGCAAGTTTCTGCCTTTTTGGCTGCCTTGCAGCACCTCTGCACGGGGCTTCAAGTGCCCATTATTTGTTCGTGTCACTTTTCACACCCTTTCCATGAAGCCCATGTGAGAGTTTGTCACTAAGAACAAGCCCCAGCGTCAGCATTTGGCATATAAATGTTGAAAAGAAAATAAACCAAAGGAAAACATCCAAGTGAGTCCAGGAAAGGCAGGATTTTCTCCACCAGCAGCATTAGTTGGCTGCCAGGAGTTCTGCGGTTCAGATCGCAGAAAGAAACTGCGCTGGAGTTTTGTAGTGTAGAATGAAAAACAAATGCAAGGGTTTGGCCTGGAAATGACAGGATGCTGTGCACTGAACTGCGTGAAAAATTGACAGATTATTAATCAGAACAGAATATTTGTTCATACATTGACTCATTAATCATTAGAAGACAGCAATGGGATGGGCATCCATAGGTTTGAGTACAGTTTAGGATGTAAAGCCAACTCCACATCTCCTTAGTCACTGCAGTCACTCATTTCACTCTTCATTGTCATTCATAATTCAGGATTCCACTCCCGATCCTTAAAACCCAAAGAGGAGAGACTCACCTGAGCACACCTCTTTGTAGGTAGGGTTTGGGGTATGTCCTCCTGCATACCCCACTTGGGTGGAATAGACTCCTTTCTGCCTCCAGAACTTCCTCTCGGCTCCCCAGAAACAGCCCATACCTGAAGAGGGCACAAAACACACATTGCGAGGTCAAAATCTGCCAATACTCAATCATTCATTTGCATATTAATTGGTACAGGGCATAGTGGAAGGAACATCTGTAGGCAGCACCTCCTGGTCAAGTGTTGTCCAAGTTTATTTATAGGGTAACTATAAAGAGAAATCCATTCTGCATCAGAGCACGACTCAAACACAGCTTGATTTATGCTTCTGAATATCAATTTATCACAGAGGGCAAACCTTGAAAGGGTTTGAAGGCCCAAACAAGGAGAATTCTCACGCACACACCAAAAAAAAGTTCCTTACAAGGCAATTGTGCTGTTTGTGCAGCACTATTTTTACCTGAACTGATTAGGAAGCTGTCAAAACACAATAATTTGTATTAATGGCAAACAGTTATTTAATTTTCTGCCTTCAGGCAGAGGTGGAAGCAATAATGGATTTTATTATATGTTATATAAAGGGAAAAATGCTTCAGTTTAACAATTTATGCACAGAGATATTTGATGTTCATGACAAGATTTTTGTAGTCATTCACCCCCATGGCCAATTATCAAAGGACATCAGACTGTTTAAGGGTGTAAATTAAAACCTCTCCTGGTTAAAAGAATTAAGGAACAAACACCACCAACACTGACAATTCTCTGATGGCTTAGTTAAATAAATGTTTAAGGGACTATTTATTAAATTATTTGTTTAGAGTGTCATGGAGATTCCAGCACTGTCAAGCTGAACCAATGAATTTTCCTTTCCAATGATAACATCCTGTTATATTCCCTTTCTAAAACAGTTGAAATAAAGGCAGTAAAAAATAAACTAAACATTAACTACACTATTTCTATATACAAAGAAATCAGTGATCCATGAGAGTTTTCTCCTGGTAACACTGCAGATATGACAGGTTAAAAAGTCACAGAAATGATCCTCCAAGCACAACCAGAAGAGCAGAGCAGCCCCTCCTCCAGCCTTGATGGCTCACAATGTTCTTTCTTTGAACCTTCAGAGATTAACTTCAAATTTAAGTTTTAATACACCAAAAACTACAGAACCCGGATTTCTACTTCTAATTCAGGTGCTTAAGCAAGCTGCAGGAATTAAGAGCCAAGGCTGCTCTTGGAGACCCTGGAAAGAGGCAGGAACCTCCTGAGGACCATTCTTGCAGAAGATATAAATTGATGATGAAATTGCAGTTATTGTCCCTTGGTTACAGAGATAACCAGAGTTCTTGGACTCAGGTTCCTCACCTAAATCAGGCTGGTGGCTCCCAGCCCCATCCAGCCTGGCCTTGGACACTGCCAGGGATCCAGGGGCAGCCACAGCTGCTCTGGGCACCCTGGGCCAGGGCCTCAGCACCCTCACAGGCAGGAATTCCTTCCCAGTATCCCATCCATCCCTGCCCTCTGGCAGTGGGAAGCCATTCCCTGTGCCCTGTCCCTCCATCCCTTGTCCCCAGTCCCTCTCCAGCTCTCCTGGAGCCCCTTTTAGGCCCTGCAAGGGGCTCTGAGCTCTCCCTGGATCCTTCTCTTCCCCAGGGGAACACCCCCAGCTCTCCCAGCCTGGCTTTGGAGCAGAGGGGCCATTGGAACTCCCATGGAATTGGGCACACCAAGGCTGTATGAAACTGCTTCCAAGGTTGATTTATCTTGTTTTGGGGGTTGTTCCTTAGATCCCAAGTCTGGACCTGCATGACTTTTTTTTTTCCATGAGACGCATGGAAAACAAATTTCTGCCCAACTCTAATACTTCAGTGCTTTGCATCCTTAATATTCCAAGGGAAGTTTGAGCTCCAGCTCCCTAAAATCCCAGCTGTGCCTCCAGCAGGTGAGGCTGAGGCTCTCGCAGGAACAACTCTGGAGGCAATTTATCAAACTGGCTGGACAAACACGCTGAGGGTGGCCAAGGAGCAACATCATCCATGCCAAGGAATAGATCCACGTTTTCTTCCACATCACATTCCTAGGCTGGCACCTGAGTGTGAATGAGCAATCCAAGATTAAGGAGACAACCCAAACTCAGGTTTGAGTTCAGATACAGGCCCAACTTCAAATACAAAGCAATGATGCCTTGAGATTTAGATTTTATATTTTTCAGACTCTGTGCTGCTTTAGTATGTAGCTCTGAGTTTCATTTTAGGGGATGGTAAACTCTCTTCACAGAGTAGGGAGACAAAACAATTCCTTCTCTAGCTGGGGACCAAGGACAAGTGATCCAAATCTCAGGCCCAAGAGCATAAACAACGTGGACTGAAGAGAGAAAAACAAGAAGGATGGGACTTCATAACCTAAAGCTGTAATTGGACAATTAACTCCAATATGCTAATGGACCAGAACTTATAAAATTGAGAGACCTCGTGACCGGTTGTCCATTTTGTGACCCAATTTTGGGTTCATCTTGGATGTAGCCTTGGCTGGGCCCTTGTACTACCCAAGGTGTATCCATTGAGGCCTTTTAATAAATCCCTGCTTTATTCTTTAACTCCATCTAGCCTGTGTTCTGGGTCAGCCTTCACAAATGCTCATTCTTACGAACTCTTACGAGTTTCATTTTGGGGATTTTAATGCTCAATAAATCCCTAATGCTGCTGTTGAAATCCCTGATCATCAGGGCTGTGGCCAATGACCTGATCAATAACTATTATTTAGGATTCTCTCATTGATGATCATCTCTGACCCCTCTTTCCAGGGCAGTTCTGGAGCCCTCATCCCTGAAGGGATTTAAAAGCCCTGTGGATGTGGCACTTGGAGACATGGGTCGGTGGTGGCCTTGACAGTGCTGGGGGATGGTTGGCCTTGATCTTGGGGGGCTTTTCCAACCTAAACTATTTTGTGACTCTGTGGATTTGACCAGTGACCTGTGTCCCCCTCACAGACTCCTCCATTCTTCCCTCTTCCAGCTGATGCCCGAGTTCATTGTGCCGCCCTTTCCCAGAGAGAGAGGGATTTCATTCTCCTGGAGAACCGCTCTCATCATTTTCTCAAGTGCGCTGCCACCTCACACAAACAATAAATCCTCCCATCGCCGAGAACAGATAAAATTGAAATCTTTGTCATAATAAAACAACCTGCTGGTAAAGAGACATCATTTACAACAATCCAGCACTAAATTGCTTTCCCCAGCATTAATCCATTCAGCTGATGTTTGTTATTCTGCTAAAGTGGCGCCACGTTCGACAGAGAAATTGTCATAAGGAGAGAAATATTAACAATAAAATCCCACATAATATTCTGGAATTAGACACGTGAGCTCACGGAGTGCCTGTTTTCCAGATCATTGGCTGCCTCTAGCAATGGTTAATACGGACAATTATTACCAAAACAGGGAAATAATTTCAGTTCAAGATTTCACATGGTCTTGTAGTACCAAAAAAAAAAAAGTTTACCTCCCTTAATTATTACTACTTTAGTAAGGAAACTGAAGAAATAAATAATTTAAATTATAAATTTAAATAATTAAATAAAACCTCAGAGGGGGGAACAAAATAGTAGAAAAAAGGAAGAAAAGAACCATAAAAGCAAAATAAGCCACCCATATTATAATTTAAAACTCAAAAACACGAATGTGATTTTAAACTATTCATGAAGTGATTTGCATAATCCCCAGTACTGGGGAAGTGAGTGCAGCTTTGGAGCTACAGAGGGAGCTTCCAGAGGCATTCCTAAGAGGAAGAAAAAAAGGAAATACAGGGAAACACTCACATTCCCAGAAAAAAAAAAAAAAGACTTATTTGAACATAATGGGTATTGCAGAGGAGTGTTTAAGCACTGAAGACATTTGTCACTTTTTAATTGCTAATTTGCAAAACAAAAACAAGAATAGTGATGGGTTTTGACTGACTCTTAATTGGAATTTCAAAAGGCATTTTAATTTTTTTTTTTCTGGTTTTGAACTTCAAACCCAAACAGATTCAGACAGGAATCTTTAAACATTCAAGCATCCCTATGAAAAATATTAATCAAACAATTGGGGATTAAATTATAGAATCTATATTCCTTTCCAGCATCCACATCCATTTTCTCCAGCTATTCTCTTTATGGATCCATACTCCTATAGATCCTCCGAACAAGGATTTTTGTCACCAAGGACCCTGTGTTTCCATAGGCAACCCTGTAATTTGCATATTCCTAATAAATAGCATAAGCTGAAATATTCTTCTAAAATAATGAAAGCAAAGTGCTACTCTGATAAGAGAGATAAGCACCCCATTCTTAGAGATTAAAAAAATCAGGAAATATTCCAAGACAAACAGAGCAGAATGGAACCCCAGGTGTTAGCAGGGATGAGCAGCTTTATGGATTAACCACATTGACCAGGTCTCCATTGGCTGCACAGGAGCTTCAGCATCCAGGGATTCATTCATTTGCCTAAATGGAGACATCTGGGACCATTTGAGATGCCTGAAGATATCCAGGACATCTGTGTGCACAAGGCTGACATAAATGACACAGAATTTGGGAGAGACACATGAAAGGGCAGGGAAAACGCTCCTGGACATGAAAAATGGAACTCATGGAATCAGAGAATGGTTTGGGTGGGAAGGGACCTTGGAGATCATCCAGTTCCACCCCTTCCATGGGCAGGGACATCATCCACCATCCCAGGGTGCTCCAAGCCCCGTCCAACCTGGCCTTGGACACTGCCAGGGATCCAGGAGCAGCCACAGCTTCTCTGGGCACCCTCTGCCAGGGCCCCACCACCCTCACAGGGAAACAATTCCTTCCCAATATCCCATCCATCCCTGCCCTCTGGCACTGGGAAGCCATTCCCTGTGTCCTGTCCCTCCACCCCTTGTCCCCCGTCCCTCTCCAGCTCTCCTGGAGCCCCTTTAGGCCCTGGCAGGGGCTCTGAGCTCTCCCTGGATCCTTCTCTTCTCCAGGGGAACACCCCCAGCTCTCCCAGCCTGGCTCCAGAGCAGAGGGGCTCCAGCCCTTGGAGCATCTCCGTGGCCTCCTCTGGACTCCCTCCAGCAGCTCCATCAGCGTCCTCCTGATATTGGGGGTCCCAGAGCTCCAGGTGGGTCTCACCAGAGCATCCCATTTGCACATTTTAAGGCAGGAGATACCAGTCCCTACCCCAGACACAGACATTACAAAATCCTGAGAGTCTCTGAATCTGAAGTTGATTCAAATCTCCCAAAATACAGTGATTTGTGTCTGAGAGTTGCCTATTTCTCTTCCACATCCATAAAAAATGACCAACCTGACAAGCTCAGTAGGACTCTGTGCTGCAGAGATGAATCCCAGACAAAATTACTAATTCCAAAGTTATCTATCCTCATAATAATGTTCACAGCTTGTAGTATTGTTAATTCCTTTTCTTTGTGTACTGTGTACAGAAGCCATCACAGAGCACCAAAAAAAGACTGGAAAACTTATTTGAAAATTACTCAACATTCCAGACATTTTTCCCCAATCCCACAAGGAACTCCACAATCTCCAAAGGAAACCTTTCCTCACCTTTGTTCTGATCTCTTCTCCAATGCCTGTTCCTATCACATCTGAATGATCCTCAGTCTCCACGAAGATCCCCTGATGTAAATTCCTATTTATGATTCCATTATGCAGACGAGCACAGGCAGTAAATTTGCATCAGAAGGGTATTCCTGATCCAAACTCCAGCCTCACAAGCTGCACCCATTCTGTGCTAATTAACATCCATTAACTCCGGAGCTCGGTGGAAGCTTCAGGGACTCTCAGGCTCCCATTTATTCCATTTATTTAAAGAAACTCACAGCGGGTGCATTGTGTTCTATACTGGCCAATTTTCATTTCTCATAGTGTACACATATACAATGCTTTCATTTGTGTAATATTTTTTAATGCCTTTTGTCCTTTATCTCTGTGCAATATCCTTCCCTGACGGCATCAGGTGCAGACACACCTGACTCCCCACTGACCTTTCCCTCCCGCCAGCTTTATTTCCAAGCCTTCCCTCTGCCTGCCTTCCCAGCAGTCCAACAGGACATCCAGAAGAGTCCTTTTTTTGTCATATTTTGAAGAATGAATGCATTATTTCCTTGGCGTGCCAAGCCTCTCCTGGCCCGCCGCCTGCCATCCCTACACCCACACTCCAAGGCACTTTTCCATGCAGCAGATTAAGGAGCTGTTCCCGTGCCAGCAACGCTGCGCTGAGGAAGATGAACTGCAAAGGACACGGATCCTGCTTCTCCTTCTGTTAGCAGGATTTCGGGATATATTCCACCAGCTGGGAGGGGTGTGTGGGGTTGGGGGGAAATGTCAGCTTTAAATATAATAAAATGTGCTGGGAGAACAAAGAGCAGAGTCCTGGAAACCTCTCCCCAGTGCCCAGAGGAGAGCAAGGAGCGGGACAGGATCTTTCCAGGCAGAGGAGCCTCTCGTGCCAGGCTCTGCTCGGAGTCCCTGGGAGCAGTGGCTGTGCCAGCTGCTCCAGTGCCACAGGATCCAGCCACAGGCTGCTCCCATACACTGAGGCAGCAAAGGACAGCCAAGAGCACATCCCACCGCCTACCTCGGAGCTTCCTGCCCGAGCCAGCATCTCCAGGAGCTGGAGGCACAGCTGCCAGGATCCTGCTTCCCTTGGCCAGCACAGGACTTGGCCCGGATTTTGAATACGGTTGATTTTGTTCCCTCTATAAAATCTGGAGAAGGAAATGCTCAGCTGCTTTGAACTGAAATTTTTTTTGTTTTTTGTTTTCCCCCCGTCCCTCCCCACTTGGAAGGAATAAATTGAGCCTCGGCAAGTTCCATCCCTATAGAATAATGCTCATTCCATACATTTCAGCCAAATGCCGAGTGTGATTGGCATTTTCCTCCTTAAAAAACTGTGGAGAGCAGTTGGTACAGCTGATTGATTGAAGACAGTCCAAGTACTGATATTTCTGAGCATGGAGCCAAAGGGATATTGATGCTCTGTGCTCTGAAATCGCGGAGAACATTAATTCTTAGAACTTCTCAGGCTGAAGAGGGGACCTTGGCTTCACTGAGGAAGGTCAGGATGAGACCATGGTGAGCACCATTGTCTTCCCTCCACAAAAAACATGGGCAAGTAGGTGGCAAGGAAGCTGTGATGGGAACCTGCAGATCTCTGGAGGATCTGTTGGGAAGAGTCCACAGGAGGCCATGGACAGCCTGGAGCCCCTCTGCTCTGGAGCAGGGCTGGGAGAGCTGGGGGTGCTCACCTGGAAAAGAGAAGGATCCAGGGAGGGCTCAGAGCCCCTTCCAGGGCCTAAAGGGACTCCAGGAGAGCTGGAGAGGGACTGGGGACAAGGGATGGAGGGACAGGACACAGGGAATGGCTTCCCTGAGGAAGCAGGGACAGAGGGGATATTGGGAGGGAATTGTTTCCCTGTGAGGGTGGTGGGGCCCTGGCACAGGGTGCCCAGAGAAGCTGTGGTTGCCCCTGGATCCCTGGAAGTGTCCAAGGTCAGGTTGGACAGGGCTTGGATCAACCTGGGACAGTGGGAGGTGTCCCTGCCCATGGCAGGGGTGGGACTGGATGATCTCTAAGGTCCCTTCCCACCCAAAATCATTCTCTGAGTCCATGATCTCCCTGTTTGGATAATCAGATAAAAATGCCCTGGGAACACAGGAGAACACCCAGCATATCCAGTTTACACACAGTGGATGTTCACCTGGCTAAAATAATTTTTCTTGACTTCATAAAAATCCATAGCACCAATAACTCCATAGCACCAGATTCCCAAAAGATTAACTTTTGTTCTCCAGAGGGAAATACTCCCGTCAGTCCCTTTGGCTCCACTCTGACTGTGGACACAAATCCAAGAGCAAACTGGATCTTAAATCCCTTGGGAAGTGAGCGGATAAAGCTTTGTTGAACACTTTGATATTGTGTGTGCACTTATACGACTCTTATTAAGGGCTTGAAAATCTAAAACGATCAAAGCCATGTCCTCAAGATAAAAATACAGCATGAAACTACCCAAGAGCCTTTGTTCTGAATTTTTTCGAGTTCTTGCCGAGGATCTGGAAAGAATTCCAGAGTCAGATTGAAATGCACTCTCATCTTCTGCACAGCACTGAGATACGTAGGGTGTTCTGGCAGCCATTTGGATCCATATAGGATTAATGTTATCAATCAGGATTTAAAACAAAATTGTACCATTGATACCCTCAGGGGTTTAACATCCAGCAGCCCCTGAATATTTGAGCAATCACTGAATATTTGAGATCACTGGGAAACAATCAGCTAAGAAATGGTTGGGAGGAATAGGGAAAAAACAGTGAAATAGAGAACAAGTTGAGCTGAAAGAAATAAAACTGCTGATGACAGATGGCATTAAGAGGATGATCTTCCTCGATGAGCGTTGGCTCTAATGCTCCAACAGGGTTGATAAATATGTTGAACAGCTTGCCTGGGGCAAGTCAAACAAAGCCCTGGGCAAGAAATTTAAAATGCAGTTTGCCTAACAGAGCAACTAAAGAGGAATTTCTTGGCTCACCGTTTTGCCAAGATGTGTTCTGTTCACACTGCATGAATTCCCAGGGAAACTGTTGGGTTTGCTTCCTTTTTTTTGTTCCATAGGAGAAGCAGAAGCCTCATGTTCATTCAAATTAACAAATGCCCAGGAAATTGGTTCCTGCCTGTGGCTGCTGACGTTGGACGCAGGCGTAGGCACGTGTTTGTGTACGGATGGATGTTTGGATAAAAGCTGCACAACAGATTATTGCAAAAGGAAAAGCAGATTATCATCAGAGGGAAGGAATATTTTACTGTCAAGAGAAAAACTGCCATGTTTTCAGCATGGGAAATGTGTCAGAAGGATGACTTTGGAAAAAAACCCTTGAAGACAACAGCACTCAAACTGGGAAAAGCAATGGGGAGATACAGAAAACGACTTCAAAATGTGTTTATCAAACCCATCCTAAAGCATGTTACAAGTTATAAATAATACAAACTCAACAGGATTCAAACAAAGCCGAAGCCAATATCCAGAATGTTAATAAGGCACAAAGCACAGTTGCTTTGAACTTCCCAGGCAGAACACAAGAGGTTTCACATATTCCTATTTCAATGCAATTTTGAGCTTAACCAGCAGAGAGCAGGGACAGACCCAAGTCAGTGAATCCCAGCACTTCCCAGGGTGGCCTTATTCACTACCTCCATATCCTTTTCCACCCAAAATCAGGAATATTTAAACCATTTCTGTCCTGAAAATCCAGAGATCTGCTTTCTGGTGACTCCACACAATCCTATTGTCAAAATTCTATGTTGGAAAACTTGCCTCTAATTCCCAGAAACTGGAAGATGCAGCCCAGCCAAAAAATCATTTCTGGTGACCTGAAAGGTTCTCATCACACACTGGAAGGAGAATATGGAAAAGCAGCAGAGGCCAAACTTTGTGACCTTTGAGAGCTGGCCCAGAACATCCCTGTGCCCACGACACTTCCCCAAGCCTGGCGGAGCCAGGAGAACAATGGTGCCCCTCAAATTCCACCCATGAGCAGCACCCAGACCCTCCAGAAGTTCACTGTGGATCTCAATAATCAGAATCTCAATAATCCACTTTTCAGGAAGAGAAGTAGAACTTGTGAGAGTGAAGAAAGCCAAGAGCCTTGTCAGTTCTTCCCTCTCTTTTTCCTTAACTTTGGGATACAGACTTTGTTTCTAATCACTGCAAATAATCAAGCCTCAGATAAATTATAATATATTAAATATTATTTAAATACTCCACAACTGAGGTATGAGTGGTACCACAGCAAAACAAAGAATCCTTTCTGGAAAAATAACAAAGGATCCCAATTACAGGTTTTTGTTAAAAATCTCTTTTTCTGCCTGTGACTTTCAAAGGTTGGACTCGATCTGAGAGGTCTTTTCCAACCTTAATGATTCTCCGATTTTGTGTTTGTTGAGTAAGACAAACACCAGTTGATAAAATTCTGTATTTTCAAACTTTTCCCTTCCCATATTTTGCTCGGTTTGTATTCTTCAGTAAAACTTGGGATAAGCCAAGGGAATGGTCACAGCCCCAAGGCTGCCAGGGCTCCAGCAGTGTTTGGACAAAGCTCTCAGGGATGCACAGGGTGGGATTGTTGGGGTGTCCTGTGCCAGTCAATGATCCTGGTGGCCCTCTTCCAACTCAGAATATTTCATGATTCTCTGAAGATCAGGCATGAGAGAATAGGAATCAGAAATGTCTAACAATAAATAGAGAATTCATCCAAAAAACAGTTCAGTGTTTTACTCCTGAAGGTTTCCATCCTAAAAAATGTATTTGGTCTTTGATCATGGAAACATCACAGATCTCAGAATGGTTTGGGTTGGAAGGGACCTTAAAGCTGATCTCATTCCACCCCCCTTCCACTAGACCAGGTTGAGGTCCAGTCTAGTCCATAGATTAGATCGAGTTTCATTCATGAAAATGAACTAAAATATGTCTACTTGGCTCTGTATAAATCACCAATCCCATTATATTTAGACAGGTGGAGCACTGAGGAAAACAAGATGAGCAGGAGGCTTTGGGAATTCAAGGCTGAACTCAGACTCTAAAAGGTTTTCTCTCTGAAGCTGATTTCCATCATTAGTGGCGTTGCTATTTTCAAACCCACAGCACAGAAAGCCTTTGCCACAGATTTGAATTCCACTGTGCTGGGTTCTGGGTACAAACGCAGAACAAAAGAGCAACATCCCCAAAAGTTGACTTTTTCTATTTACAGGGTCATTCATATTCCTACCTTCCATAAACATCAAAGAGAACTGTCACAAACTGTAAAATTCAGGAAGGGGAAACCAATAAACACCAGTTTCCTTTCATGTTTGGGGATTTGGGAATGCAGCTGATTGAATGTTTGTGGCTGGGATCAACAGGCAGCATTTTCCATGAACAACTGACTGACATCCAAAGCAATATTGCACCACAAATGGGCCTGACCTGCAGGAAAGAAGAGCTGTTCACAAAGCAGGAACAATCAGTCCTTAAGTGCAAAGTGTTGGGATTAAAATTGCTTCTGTTTCATGTCTAATCCATTAAAGAGTCATCTTGAAGAGTCCTGTAGACACCTGATATTTCTTGGCCACAAATATGATGCCTGAAGTATCCCAAGGACATAGAAAAAAAATGTCAAAGTTTAGGGTCAAAAATCTGATTCCTTGAACTATTTGTTTACTCCTTCTAATTTCTCTTACCAACTAAATTATATGAGCAATTAAAATGTGATGAATAAAAGCATCAGAAGTTCTTAGCACAGCCCTGAATTGTCCAAAAATGGAATCAAAACTTATAGAATGGTTGGGGTTAAAAGGGACCTTAAAGCTCACCCAGTGCCACCCCTGCCATGTGCAGGGACACCTTCCACTGTCCCAGCATGCTCCAAGCCCTGTCCAGCCTGGCCTTGGACACTTCCAGGGATCCAGGGGCAGCCACAGCTTCTCTGGGCACCCTGTGCCAGGGCCTCCCCACCCTCACAGGGAACAATTCCTTGCTAATACCCAATTTAAATCTGCTCTCTGTCAGTTTGGAGCCATTCCCTCCTGTCCTGTTACTCCAGGTCTTATTCCAAAGTCCCTCTCCAGCTCTCTTGCAGGTTCCCTTCAGGTACTGAGAGGGGCAAGTAGGTCACCCTAAAGTGTCTCTTCTCCAGGCTGAACAATCCCAATCCTCTCAGCCTTGCCCCCAGCAGAGCTGCCCCATCCCTCTCATCATGCTGGTGCCTCCTCTGGGCTCTCTCCAGCAGCTCCACGTCCCTCTGCTGTTGGAGCCCAGGGCTGGAGGCAGCTCTGCAGGTGGGGTCTCACCTGAGAGGGGCAGAGGGGCAGAATCCTCCCCTCCCCTGCTGCCCACTGAGGTTTCTGGGCTGGGTCATGTCCAGCTCTCACCCACCAGCACCCCCAAGTCCTTCTCCCAGTCCTGTTCCATCCCTTCATCCCCAGCCTGGATTGATCCTGGGGGCTGCCCCAACCCAGGTGCAGCACCTTAATCTGAATGGGCACAGCAGAAAGCCCAGGGATCCAGTCACTAAAGCACAAATCATGCCTCAGCCTGGCCACCCTCCTCTGTTCTTTAAAGAAGAGAGCAGTTTCTTAATATATTATGTTTCCAAAATCTGTTAGGAATAAAAAGAGCCGCTGCTACAATAATGTGGTGAAGAGATTGAGACAGAGCTACACGGTCCTATCATCAAGCTGATTATTTGCTTCATTGCAAAGCATCACATCTTTAGTTCTGCCATTGATTTGAGGCTTTCAAATCATTTTGTGATCTTCCTTCACTCTGAGCATTCCAGCGCTTGGCAGAGATTCATTTTAGATCATCCCCGGTCATTTGCCACACTTTAGTGCTCCACTACTCAAGTAGAACTTGATATACACAGAAAATAAGAGATGTCATCAGGGCTGTGTAATCCATTTCATATAAATCCATCTCTGCAATAACACCGAAGCCTTACCCTTGTCTTGTGAAAATCTCTCTAATCTCCCAAGCCACCTTGGGGAGCTTGAGATAGAGAGAAGCAAAACAAAATAGATTCTACTCTTACAAAAGCAAAGAGCCACGTTTTGTTACCAGCAAAATAGGAATCACTTCTAGGGCCTTGCTGCAGAAAATAATAACTTGTTTACAAGGTTTGTTTACTTCAAGGAATAGAAAAAATTGCCTTTTCTTTCCTTTGTTTCTGATGACTATTGCTGAGTTAAATGAACTGCCATAGCCACATTCAGCAAAAGTAATCTCATATTCCTTATTATATTTGTAGCCTTAGATTTCAAACAACAACAGAAAGCTGTAGGCACCCTGACAATTACTTAAACCTACAATCTATAATTGCTCAGAAGCAAAAAAAATAATTACATTCAAATAACAAGCAATTCAACAAGCAGCCCTTTCGTCCTCCTTTCCCCTTAACCCTTTTCCAAACCAATAAATGCCTTCCAAGAGCACCTAGATCATTCAAATGGATCTATTTTGAACCATAGCTGTCCTTAATGGAAGTATGGAAGTTCCAAGAGTTATTTTCTCATCTGTTGCAAGGCAATGCAACGATGGTGAGTTCTTACTTGCAAAAGAGAATAACTCTCCCTACCCAAAAGATAATTACTCAAGAAAATACCAGAGTAGATTGTTAGAGAAAAACTAATTTATATCCAGAGGGGCAGACAGAGGCCAAATACTAATGTGGTTAGTAATTTACCAATCATTCCCAAGAAACCCGGACTGGCAGCGTTGGAAAGAAAGGAACTATAAAAAACGCTGAGGCAGAGTGGGACCAGTGGCTCAGCAAAGGAATTGCCATCACTCACAGCAAAGTCCATGACCTGCAGCTCTCCAGATCCATGGTTTGCTTGGACATCCCAAAAAAAGCACCCTGTGCCCTCCAGCTGTGGTTGGCAGGAGACTGAGCTGAAGGGCTGTGGGAGCACAGTCCTGCTGCAACGAACAGCCCCTCTAGCCCTGAGCTGGATTTTGGGGAGCCTCTGCCACAGATCCTTGTGGGAATGTGTTTGGATAACTGTAGCTATCCAGCCAGGCTGGGATAACTCCACAGTCACGAATATAAAGATTCACAAATATCTTTAAATCATTATTTCTCGTGACTAATCACGGAATGAAAGGATGGAATGATTTTGGGTGGGAAGGGACCTTAAAGATCATCCAGTCTGCCATGGGCAGGGACACCTTCCACTATCCCAGGTTGATCCAAGCCCATCCAGCCTGGCCTTGGACGACACTTCCAGGGATCCAGGGGCAGCCACAGCTTCTCTGGGCACCCTGTGCCAGGGCCTCCCCACCCTCACAGCCAACAATTCCTTCCCAATATCCCATCTTAATCTACCCACTAGCAGTGGGAAGCCATTCCCTGTGTCCTGTCCCTCCATCCCTTGTCCCCAGTCCCTCTCCAGCTCTCCTGGAGCCCCTTTAGGCCCTGGAAGGGGCTCTGAGATCTCCCTGGATCCTTCTCTTCTCCAGGCTGTCCAAGTTATCCAGGATACCCAGGATGAACTACTCCCAGATTCACACAGAGGTCTCCAGCAAACTTCACCATGGTGTGAAGAGGGACCACGTGAATGACCAAAAATCCTTCTACATCTAAAAAACATTCCCAGATCTTTAATGCAGTAAAATGATCTTGAGTTTATTGGTCTCCAGAAAACAAAGCAAATTAAAATCTCTTTATCTACCCCAGGGACAAACCCCATCCCATTGGATGAGTCTGAGTGTCACCATTCTAACATTTAAACCTCTCCACTTGTCCTCTCTTGGCTTGTCAGGAAAATTCCATCGAGTTACCTGAGTGAATCCCATCCTGCTGTGCAGCTGGATATTGGAGTCAGGGATTGTTTGGAGCCTTGGGATGTCCTTAGCCTGGGTAAATTCAGAGACTGACAGACACAGTGACAACAACATTCCTTTCCACACTTTCTATCCCGGAAGAGCCAAAAAAAGCTGGATGACCATTAGACAAACGAGGCTCCATGTCACCCCTCTGGATACCAGGAGGACACGCTGCCCTCTCTCCATCCCTGTCCCTAATTCCAAGCACATTCCAGCATTCCACTCCAGCTCCATCCCCTTGACTCGAGCACGTGTCTGCTTCTGCATAATTCATTACATGACTCTCAGTAATTTCCAGTCAAGGTTCAAGCAGGAATATGTCACACCAGGATTAGATTATTTATGAGCATAATGTTGGATTTAAGCCAATGACACACCAATAAATTTTATCTCCAAGCCTGACATATCTCATGCTGTTTTCCCTGGCTCACAAACAAATAACTACACCTGTCTCAGAATTACTTGCATTCAACTTAAATCAGATTTTTTTTTTTTTTTTGAGGTTAGTTCTTATCTTGCTTGAAAATCTGATCATGTTGTTTCTTTCTTCCAGAGGCTGAAGTGTGGTTTTGCCTTCATTTCCCAAGTGTGTCCTGCACAGAGAACAAAGTCAGCTATTCCAGAATAAAAATCTGGAATAAGGTGCTGTTTGAGCCTCTTAAAGGATGGAGTTTTTACTCTTTTCTGAAGACAAAGGGCTTGTGTCACCCAGGAAAAGCAGAGCCTGTACCAGCCAGCATTAATTGCCATTGAAAATAATCTAATATTATGGAGCACTATCCAAAATAAAAGAATAAATAATGTACTATTAATACAGAAATAAACATTTTATATAAATGTTTATTAATATAAATATTGTTATATAAACATGTGCTGGGACATAAAGGATTCTCTGACCAATTCTAGGAGAAATTCTTCCCATCCAACCTTACGCAAACTTGGAACAACTGCACTTAAATCTCCACTACCTGTGATCACGTGTGACAAAAGGTGCCCGAGCTCCCAGGACTGTCACTGGAGATCCAGTTCCAATGGAATGAGATGACCTTTAAGGTCCCTTCCAACCCAAACTATTCTGGGATTCTATTCCAGCTGAGCCCTCAGGAGTATTTCTGGGCCAGTATTTTAAAAGTTGGTGAAGATTTTTGTATCTTTGATCTACCTAATGATATATTTTTTCAGTAACTTCATCAGGTGAGAGAAACTCCTGAAGATCAGGAAAATCACTCTAAATTCTCCCAAACTAAATAACCCAATAGTAAGTAATCCATATTTTTTAATATAGGACGCTCTTTGCTCAGTCTCACATGCCCAGATCTAAAATTTCCAGGCTGTGCCAGCAGCCTTGTGAAGATAAATCCATTAGGACCCACCAACAACACTTCATGGATGTCACAATATATCTAAAATTATCAAAACAGCACTATTTTCCCCCTCCAAAAACCCTCTTATACACTTTTTTTCGTGGCTGAAGAGAATAAATCATCAGCACTCTGTGTGTTTTACTCCGTGTCACCACTCTCTGTGCTTTATTAGCAGGAATCCAAGGATAAATCCGATGGTAAATGTGCCCATCCCAGCACATAAACAAATACACACACAAATATATCTCCTGCAAAGCAGCATCAATCTGATCAGGGCGGCCTCCAGTCATTAACAGGAGAATTTACTCCTATTTCCAATCTAAACCAACTCAGAATGATGCCAAGCATATGTTCCTCCTGCTCATTGATATACTCCTATTTATCACAGGCAAGGAATTACTTCCCTGCAAGGGTTTTGCAATTGCTCAAGGTGCTCACGCTGCCTTTTTTGCATGGAAAATAAAACAATAAATTGATAGGATGAAATAAAATAAAATAATAAAAACCCATAAATAAACAAAATATTACTAAATTTTAAAAATTAATATATAGATAAACAGAAAAATAATGATCCTCTTCAAGACAATTCCTGCTGTTGGAGATCACCGAGCCCTATCCCAGAAGTCATGGAAATTAACTGTGTCTCTTCTACTCCTTTCTGTGGCAGTACCCCCAAAACATAATTAAAAGGTTGTTTTAAGGTGAATGATGCTGATTAAAAAGCTGCAGTCTGACTTTTAAAAATCCCCAGATCTTCCCTAATGTGCAATAGCCACTCTAAGCAGAAATCCACACAAAGCTGAATTCTTCATTACCTCAAGAAACCTAAATTAACATAAAAAACTCCCTGATGGAGAAGCACAGAGATTGTGTTTGAAGGCCACGTTACTTTTGTTTTCCGAAGGAAAAAGAGATGTGGCTCCTTTGAAAGCAAAGGATGTTTTGAAGGGTTGTGTTCATCAAGGACAACTTTCACTTTGTGTTAGGGATAATTTATTGTCCCTTATTAGTGTTTATAAATGTCAGGAAATGTCTTTGGTGAGGACCAGGCAGAACTGTAGCATTTTGTTTTTATCAGGGTCTCCTTGACCAGTGTTTTGCCCATTTACATTCCCACAAAGCTGATGCACAATTCCCACAAATCAGAGCAGCAGCATTTAAAGAACAATGCCCAGGATATGCCACAGGACAAGAGAAACTGAGTATTGAGATTTTTATTTCAAAAGGTCCCAGTGTTACGTTTTTCTCTGTGTTTATCACCTTACTTTGCAACAGGTTTAGGGGTAAATTTTCAGTTCAGGGCTTTTCCGCTCAGGCTTTAAAATCTAAACAGAGAACATTCCCTGGCAGTGACTTAAAAAAATCCCTAGAGGTTTGACCAGCAGACCAGAGCACCTCACTTCAGGCAAGGTTGTGAGGAAGAAGACGATGTGAGAAGGATTTGGGGATGGTGGTGAAGGAAAAGCCGGACACACCCTGACCTTGAGTACTTGGAGCCCAGAACCCCCCATGTCCCAGGCTGATCCCCCAGAGTGGGCAGCAGGAAGGGGGGATTCTGCCCCACTCAGGTGAGACCCCCCCTGCAGAGCTGCCCCCAGCCCTGGGGCCAACAGCAGAAGGACGTGGAGCTGCTGGAGAGAGCCCAGAGAGGCCACGGAGATGCTCCAAGGGCTGGAGCCCCTCTGCTCCAAAGCCAGGCTGGGAGAGCTGGGGGTGTTCCCCTGGAGAAGAGAAGGATCCAGGGAGAGCTCAGAGCCCCTTCCAGGGCCTAAAGGGGCTCCAGGAGAGCTGGAGAGGGACTTGGGACAAAGGATGGAGGGACACGACAAGGGGGAATGACTTCAAACTGGAAAAGGGAGATTTGTATGGGATATTGGGAAGGAATTGTTGGCTGTGGGGGTGGTGAGGCCCTGGCACAGGTTGCCCAGAGAAGCTGTGGCTGCTCCTGGATCCCTGGAAGTGTACAAGGCCAGATTGGATGGGTTTGGGATAGTGGAAGGTGTCCCTGCCCTTGGCACTGGATGATCTCTAAGGTTCCTTCCCACCCAAACCATTCCATGGTTCCATGTTTAGGCAGTGGCTGCAATAATGATGAACCAGGACCACACAGCAGGGGCTGGGAACTGGGCTGAGTTTCAGGCCTCTGGAAGAGGCAACCAAAAGACAAAATCAGTGTCTCGAAGAGGGGAAAGAGGAAAATTGGGAACTAAGGGCAGATTTCTTCAATAAACAGACTGGAAAGGTAAGAATGAGAACACAATTTGGTTTAGGGACAGAGCAGCCTCCCTTTAGGCCATTCCCTTTTGTTATGCCCTGACTTCCCAGGCTGCTTCTCTCATTCCAGAACTACAGAAATGCTGGGTCCATTTTTCCATCACTACGTGAAAACAGGACAGCCTTAATGCCTCAGACCTCTGCAAAGCCAGCCAATTAATACACTTCCTTCTCTTTTCCCATGCTGAAAGGGAATTAACATGAGAGACACGAACCCCTTCTGCAGCACATTCCCTCTGGCTCTCAATTCCTCCACAACGTGATGCTTGCACCACGTGATGATATTGCTGTGGATGTTTCTCCTCCATTTGGGTCAGAGCAAACACGCCTGTTTCAACATCATCGAGTCTTACATTTTCTTCAGATAGAGATAAAACATCTTCTGATGTGTAGCATTGTTTTAAGTTTTCTTGTTTTCCTTTGAGAAAAATTGCTTGTTCTATTTTTACTGTCTACAAAAAAAAAAAAAAAAAAAAAAAAAAAGGGGTTTTTTTGGGGGGCCCAACTTT
>VZSE01006692.1:348911-394544 GCA_013398275.1 Promerops cafer
TTTTTTTTTTTTTTTTTAAAAAATTTTTTTTTTTTTTTTTATTTTTTAAAAAAAAAAAAAAAAAAAAAAAAAAAAAAAAAAAAAAGGTGTTTCTCTTGGGGGCCACACTTTGTTGTTCCCTGTGATTTTTTTTTCCTGGTGAGAAATAGTCATTGAAAATTCAGCTGGACCAAAAGACTTCCTAACACTGGTTCTTCTCTGACACAGCCACCAGCAGCTGTTCCAGGGGGGACGAAAAGAAACTCTGGATGGATTTATCTGTTCTTGAACCCATCATTCCACTTCAAGGGAAATAATTTTCTTTTACTTGAGAAGTTGCCCTAATGAGGCCTTTGCCCACAGAAACAGGATGGTTTGGGTTGGAGGGACATTAAAGTTCATCCTGCTCCACTCCCAGTCATGGGCAGGGACAACTTCCACTATCCCAGGTTGCTCCAAGCCCTGTCCAACCTTTATGGGGAGGAGTCTGAAGCCTCAGGTTTTAGCTTTTATATTTTTCAGATTCTGTGCTGCTTTAGTGTGTAGCTCTGAGCTTCATATTAGGGGATGGCAGCTCTCTTCAGAGTAGGCAGACAAAACAACTCCTGCTCTAGCTGGGGACCAAGGACAAGTGATCCAAATCTCAGGCCCAAGAGCACAAACAACGTGGACTGAAGAGAGAAAAACAAGAAGGATGGGACTTCATAACCTAAATCTGTAATTGGACAATTAACTCCAATATGCTAATGGTCTCTCAAAGTGAGAGACCTTGTGGCCATCGTCCATTTTGTGACCATTTTGGATTCATCTTGGGTGTAGCCATGTCTGGGCCCTCCTACTGCCCAATGTGTATCCATTGAGGCCTTTTAATAAATCCCTGCTTTATTCTTTAACTCTGTCCAGTCTCTGCTCTGGGTCAGCCTTCACAAGGCACCAAGTCGAAGCCCCCAGGAGCAGGGTGTGCTGGAGGAGCTCAGCTTCCCAAGGGCCCCAGACCCACGTGCTGCAGAAGGAGCTGAAGAGGCCTCAGGAACAGGCTGAGAGACCTCGCTGGACAACCCTGGGGGGCCCTGGTTTAATTTTTAAACAACCTTTGGAAGCAGTGGGAATGCAATTGTGACAGGACACAATAACTCAGGCAAAACAGTAATAACACAGCCCCATGGAATTACTGGAATGTGCTGCTGTCTAGTAAGTGCAGAGCAGAAGGTGACCAGGCCTGGATCCGTCTGCCAGCTCCGAAATATCCATAATTAGACCTTATCAGTTCCTTAACATCCTATTTCTGTCTGCACTTTGTTTACATCAAGAAACCAATTATCCCATTACAAGCCAGTCTACATCAAGCAAATACAGCTCAATGTGCTCCTACATTTTGAAAGTGTTGTAATTACAAATCTGAACTATTGCCAGATTTCACTGGAGGTAAATAAGAGCCCTTCTGTGCACACATCATATGCACAATGCTTCCTCTTGGAAAGCTCAGGTGACACAGAAATCTTAGGGAATACAGAGGTGCTCTGGAATAAGCTGAGGTCTTGCACCAGCAGCAGTTGATAAGGAAAAGGAGTGCTTAAAATTCAACAGAAACCTGATCAGAAACATTTCTGAGCATCATTTGCCTGCCCATTTGGTCCCTTCTAGCCCAAACCATTCCATGATGTTATGATAATGCAGAAGTGCATTTAAATGTGTTTAAAATATGCAAGACTTACAATGGTGCTGAGGAAAATACTAATTTCTTGAAGTCGTGAATGTTCTGCAGCTCTCAGGCATCTGGGTTTTTTTTACCCCGGTAAATAAGTTGAATTTAGACCCTGATAATTTAGACTGCTTATTTTAAAAATATTATCAACACCCCTTATATATATTCAGATTTTGAGTTTTGATTAGGTTTGGGGTCACAATCAGTCTCTTAAGACAAAGTACTTTTAACTGAATATATCCATGGCCATAAAACTTCCAAGAAAACTTTCTGGAGAGGCATTTATTGAAGGGCTTCTAATTTATCATTCATAGCACAAACACGCAACATCAAGTTTCCCTTGTTCCATGGAAACACAGAACCCCAGAATGGTTTGGGTTAGAATGGACCTCGAAGATCACCCAGTTCCAACCCCTGCCACTGTCCCAGGTAGCTCCAAGCCCCATCCAGCCTGGTCTTGAACACCTCCAGGGATGGGGAGTCCACAGCTTCTCTGGGCAGAAGTCACAGAATTTGGGAATAGACTTCAGGGAATTTTTGATGCAGCATTCCAGTATCTCCAGTCAGGCTGTGCCTATGCACATCGTGTTCACTTAGTGCTTTAATCCTAGCTGGGAGCTGGATTATGAGGTCACAGGATGGGGAGCATTAAAAGATTTCCATTAAAAAATCACCCTCACCCTCAAAATGTGGCTTTTTTCCCCATTGTAGAATCAAGGACACATTGCTTTATCCTAATGAACAAAAGGTGCACCTCCAGCAGCTGAGCGACGCTGAACAGACAACAGGAGAGCCTCACGATAATTTAAATAACCCTTTGAAATCTGTGAGGTTCTGCTGCAGGTGGGAAAGCTGCAGGAGCAATGCCCCACGTACATTCACCCTGTCCCTTGATCCAAACAAGCAGTCACACCATCAAATAAATAATGCAGCATTAGGAAGAGCATCTTGAGGAGGTTTTGCAGGAGAGGGAGCTGTGGCATGAAATCCAGCTGCGTTTTGCAGCAGGTGGAAGGCTCAGTGTTTACAACCCTGCATTGTATTTTATTCTGCTGGTTTATTGGTGCATCTAAAACTATCCAAGCAAGAGGAAAATTCACTGCAAATTGGCTGTCTCTACACAACCAAGTTTTGGGTTCTGCAGATCTTTTTAAGCAATCACAGGATGGGTCAGGTTGGAAGGGAGCACAGTGGGGTCATCTGACCCAACTCCCTGCTCCAGCAGGGCCATCCCAGAGCACAGGGCACAGGGTTGTGTCCAGATGGGTCTGGAATAACCCCAGTGAGGGAGAATCCAGACCCTCTCTAGGCAGGAAGGAGGATCTCCTCTAAGTAACTGCTCTTCCAGACTCGTCCCTGTGAATCCCAAGTAAAAGGATTAAAGGATCTTTCTGGAAGGGGCGTGTGAAAATCCTGTCTTGGTGAGGTGGAGTCAGAAATTCGACCAGCTCAGGCTCTCTCCTGAGCTTACAGAGTCCCAAAATACAAAGAACTTGCTGTTAACAGGATCACACATGGATAGGATGAGTAATAACCCCAGGAGAGGAATTCCTAACTGATCTTTTTCTTCTTCTTGTTTTAGAATCAGAGAATCACAGAGTGGTTTTGTTTGGAAGGGATCTGAAAGCTCATCCAGCTCCCTGGGCAGGGACACCTTCCACTGCTCCAGGTTGCCCCAAGCCCCATCCAACGTGGCCTTTTATTCCCATTCACACAGGCTGGAGGGTGGAAAATGAGCTGCAGCTCCCTTTTCCCATCCCACCCCTCAGACTGGGATGCCAACACCAACAAATGCCAGGGATTATCATCAGAGCCATGTTTGAGCACTATTGCAGTGCAGGTTAATAGCAGAAATCAGGATGTGGAGGTTTTCTGTTCCTTCACAGCACAGATGGCACCAGCCTGAGCTTTCACCACTTAAGCCCAACACTTGCAATCACTGCCTTGTGGAAAATCTAGGGCAGCTGAAAAAGATTGGAAGCTCCCAGGCTTGATAGGAATGTTACAGAGTTCCTCAAGAATGCTTCAAAGTGCACTGTTTAATAAGGTTTTTGCACTTTTCCAATTACATTCTGTTGCTTTCTGTGATTTTTTACAAATTGCGTTCAACGACAGAACCAACACCCATCACAAACACTGGAAATCTGATCTGATCATGACACAGAAAATAAAAAAAGGAGCTTCTTTTTTTTAAAAAAAATATCCAAACAGCACAGACTGCATCAATATCAGACTGTACCAGAACCCTCTGACCCTTCCTGCTGTAAGAAATTCAAAGAAGAATCTCTAAATCCATCTCAGCCTTGGAGCTTAAAAGGTTAAAATCATTTTCCATTTGCTCCAAAAGAAAATTATGAAACAATCACTCATTCCACCACTCCAAGAATTTGTGTATGTTCCCAAAATCCACAGAGAAGGAGATGCTGACAGAAAGGCAACACTGGATTGGAGGAACTCTGAAAAGAAGTTGAATAAATCATGCTGGAAACTGAAGGGTGACACCCACAAACCATTTCTCCTCTTCAACCACGAAACCACACCAACATTAATTCCACAGGAAAGATGACACTCACCAAGATTTTTTGCCATCACCAATTGAAAAGACCATTTTTGGAGTATTAAATTAATGTGTATCAAGGAGTGATTTAGTATTTACTTCAGCATCACAGAGAAACATTTAATAGAATATAATACATTTCCTAAGGCACTTTGGACCATCCTGCACATGTTAATAGAGAAATATATCCTTTGTAAACAACTCAGTCGTATCAAAACAGCATTAGGAAATTTTTCATTCTCTGTAGCAATAAATTTTACTAATAACTGCCATAGAAATCCACTTTTTTCTTCCCAGTAAATCCCAAAGGCTTGCCTTAAGGACTAACATCAGCACATCCCGAAATGAGAGCTCTGACAATTCCCAGATTTGGATAAAGTCCAGATCTTGGTTGGAAAAGGGTGATTTTGATCTATTTTAGGATGTTTATTACTTCCACAAGTAATTATTTCTCTTGAGAAACACCTTCTCAACTCTTTAAAATGGGCTCAAAGAATGACATTTTCATAGAAAAGAGACAGATATAGAGAAATTAAACTTCTTCTCTTTTCCAGCTGGCCACTTTTCCAGCTCTGATGGCTCCCGACAGGAATTCCAGAGGACTATTCACAAGGTCAGGTGGAAACCACCTTGGTTTGGGGATGTAAATGGTAACAACCCTCCAAGTCCAGGAGACCCCAAACTGCTGGAGCTCCTTGCATGGTTTAAAGTGTGGAGAATCATGGATCATCTTCAGAATTTTGTTTAAACAAATGAATTGTCTTAGACAAATTATCACACATAAAAAAGCTGTTACTTTGGAATTTGTTGGGAACAAAATACAGGATTTACATTTTCTGTTTGTATAACTAAGAAGAAACATTTTTAGTGTATTTCTTTATATGGAAATGACATGTAAAAGACATGCCAGCCCAAAATGCCCAGTGGCTTTAGCTGGTGTCAGTGATTGGAAAATGGCAGGAGCAGCCCAGATTCTGAAACTCAAAGGAGACAGGCTGAAATTAAGAGATTTGGAATGCAGAAACACCACAGAGCTTTGAGCTTTTATTTTCAAACTGATGCCTTACCAAACAGAGCCATCTGTGTTCCCTCTGGGAAAGGTTCAACCATTCTGTTCCCATTGACATGATGTTTATCTAGAAGGGGGGGAAAAAAAAACGAGTTCAAATGTGATAGAGTATTTGCTTTGCATAAAATCAATTGTTTATTTCTCACTGATCCATTGAAACCTGAACAATTCCTGTGGCCAGGAACACCTTCCACTATCCCAGGTTGATCCAAGCCCTGTCCAGCCTGGCCTTGGACACTGCCAGGGATCCAGGGGCAGCCACAGCTTCTCTGGGCACCCTGTGCCAGGGCCTCCCCACCCTCACAGGGGACAATTCCTTCCCAATATCCCATCTATCCCTGCCCTCTTGAAGTTCAAAACCTTTTCACTGCCATCCCCACATTCACTTTTTTGCTGCTAAGGCACATTTTAAACAGTGGCGGCAAGAAATGAAACTGCCTCAATTCAAAATACAACTTTCTGTTCACAAAATATTTCCCAGGGAGAAAATCAAGATGTTTTCTGAGTGCATGCATTGTTTTAATTCCTTTAGTCCTGATGCTGGTGAGGAATAAACCAGGTCAGATAAGGAACGTGGGCTCACTTGTGAATTCTCTGGAAACAATATTTCTCATTAGCAGGGAGGCACATTCCTAATCCCAGCTGGCACCCAACATTTACCAACAGTCGGTGAGGAGGGAAAATCAGGGTTATCTGCAAGTGGAGCAAGAGGTGCCACGAGTCAATTGGTGGCATTTAGGAAAATTGAACGTCCTGTGCCTCAAGAGAGGGGCTTTGGGAAGAAAATTGTTGGGAAGCTCCAGAGTGGGAGTAACATGACCAAGGTTTCAACCTCGTTAGCTGTAGCTGGTATTCCCAACATGATCTACAGCCACGGGAGAGGAGTGAACAGTCAGAAAAATTATGGAACATCTTGTAAGATCAAATAAACTAACCCTGCCCTCGCCCTGATAGCTGCCTTCATTTACAGAGTGAGTGACATCCATGATGTATGAAGCAGTTATCATTTCAAATGGCCAGGCTTTCAATATATTAAAATTAAAATTAAACTTTCAGAGGTGAGACGGGCTTGAATGAAAGTAATATTTTCAGAGTTCTCAAGTTGTCTCCCAATGTCTTCACACTTTAATTTCGAAGATCTCAGTGAGATAAAATGATTCATTTTCTTGTCATTCATACTTTGGCTCACTATTTTTTCCAGTATTTCCTGCAGAAATGCATTAAATAATAAAAAATAAACAAAAAAAACCCACAAATTTAAAAGGACCTTAACAAAATACACATTCAACCACAGGAAGAAAGTAACAACACCTAAATAACAATGTATAAGCAAAAACAGCTCTCCCCAAGGAGAACTAAAGAGTGTCCCAGTTTGAGTCTTTTTACTGAACAGTTTTCCATGTGAAAATATTTTAATTCTCACCTACAAATTGGACTGACTAACTCCAGAAAATCAGGAATACTTTGACCCCATGGAATTAGGAAAAAAATAGGACTGTCCCTGTGGCTTGCCTATAGAAAGAATAAAGGACTTTTCCAAGCTCATTGTCATTCCCAAGACAAGGGATTGCAGCAGGTAGGATAAAACCTGGTGTTACAGAGCCATGGAGAGATTGCCAGTGAGCACTGGCCTGGCTGTGAGTTCATTTCAGCTTCCTGGGGCTGAAAACAGCACATTCCACCCAAATACTGTCAATTTAGGGAGTTAATCCATTAATGAGTGCAGAAAAGCTGAATTAGAAGGACATGGATCATCAAATCCCAGAATGGTTTGGTTGGAAGGGACCTTAAACTTCATCCAGTCCCAACCTCTGCCATGGGCAGGGGCACCTTTCACTACCCCAGGCTGCTCCAAGCCCTATCCAAGCTGGCCTGGAATCTTTCCAGGCATGTATTTATATATATATATTTTTTATCTCCTTGATCCTCAGGGCTCCCAAGTAAAGTTAAGGAATAGATTCTTACTTTTATTTTATTGATATTCACGCAGTCAGAATTTTCACGAACATAAATTCATGAACAACAACCTCTCAAAACTTCCAAATGCTGCTCCATCATCAACTGCCAAAACTCTAAATTTTCCAAACTAAGCCTGAGAGACTCCTGTGACACACTTTGCTCCCTGCTGAGCAGAACCAGTAGGAGCTGAAAGCAACACAGATCCTGGAGGACTTGACATTCAGTTTCAGCTTCAGGCAAAGTCTGCTTCAGACAGGTGCAGCGCCTGCCTTGTGCTCCTTAGATTGTCCTGATTTTAACAGAAATAATCCTTCACAGATCCAAAATACATGGAAAGATAATCAGCAGTTGCTAAAGAGATCCTCAGTATTTCTTGGGCATTACTCAGTTTTTGCAGCTATCACTGGATGGTTTCTAACGTGGTCCTACAATGGCCCTTGGATAAAGAGTCACTGACTGCAGGGGAAGTTCTGTCGACACACGGATCATCACAGAATCACAGAATGGTTTGGGAAGGAACCTAAAAGACCATCGAACCATCTAAAACCATCTAGAACCATCTAAAAATCCAGTGCCATGGGCAGGGACACCTTCCACTATCCCAGGCTGCTCCAAGCCCTGTCCATCCTGGCCTTGCACACTTCCAGGGATCCAGGGGCAGCCACAGCTGCTCTGGGAATTCTATTCCAGGGCCTCACCACCCTCACAGGAAACAATTCTTTCCCAATATCCCATCTATCCCTGCCCTCTGGCAGTGGGAAGCCATTCCCTGTGTCCTGTCCCTCCATCCCTTGTCCCCAGTCCCTCTCCAGCTCTCCTGGAGCCCCTTTAGGCCCTTGAAGGAGCTCTGAGCTCTCCCTGGATCCTTCTCCAGGGGAACACCCCCAGCTCTCCCAGCCTGGTTCCAGAGCAGAGGGGCTCCAGCCCTTGGAGCAGCTCCGTGGCCTCCTCTGGACTCTCTCCAGCAGCTCCACGTCCTTCTGCTGTTGGCCCCAGGGCTGGGGGCAGCTCTGCAGGTGGGGGTCTCATGAGACCGGGTAGAACCATCTCCCTCCCTGCTGCCCTCACCATGAGTCTGCACCAGTAAACCACTCAGACAAGTCCTATCTACAAACTATCCAGGAGTTAATTAGCCCAGCTGAAATCATGTTTGATCCTATCCCAGCCATTTATCAGCGTGGACAATCGAGTTCCAATGCCCGGACCTGTTCCCTGGCACATTTTAATATGTTAGGATACGTTTCATTTATCCTCCCAGTTCCATGGGCTGATGGTATCACACCCGTGATAGATAAATTTAAAAATGAAATATGTTCAAATGGGAAAGTTCTGTAAAAAATATTTCCTTTCAAACTAGCCTGACTTAGGTTCCAACCAAATTTACAAGCCCAGGGAAATTTAAAGAACTCGGGGTTAAGATACCCCCAGTCATTTAATGAACATCTCTTCTCTTTTTATGGACCCAAATGAAGATGCTTTAGAAAGGTTTGGCTTTCAGAGAATGCTGATCCAGCAGTGAATGAAAATCAGGAATTTTCTGGTCTCAAAATATTCAATCTCTAGCAATCACAGCAAAGATTTGAGAACATTTAAATTCTATTAACAAGAGATTCATATGTTCTTCATATTTGTCTTTTGATTTTTTTTTAAGCCATTAGGGAATATTTAGATTACATATCCAAACTTGTTTTATCAGAGCAGCCAGAAAGTTATTATTTTTAAATGAAAACTGAGATTCTCGCATAATCAAATTAATCCAGGAGTAGGGGTCATATTTATACGCAAGGACTGTTAATTTTCCATGGTAAGTACAGCCAAGAATTGAATTGAAAATAGCTGATTAACCAATTACCAGGAGCCTCCTCCATCTCCTAAAGCACAGCCACAATGGGAACGGGGGAGAGGAGGAGGAAAAGGGAAAAGCAGGGATGGGAACATCCCAAAGCAAATCAGCTGCTACTTGGAGGACTCCTTCCCCCTTTCTTTTTTGCCTTTTCTTACGTTTTTCCTACATTTCCTATCACACCACTGTGGTGGAGGATTTTGGCTACTGAGGGGTTGGGAATCTGGGAGAAAAAAACAGATCAGGGAACATAAGAATTGTTTTATGCAGTTATTAAAGGATCTCACAGGTTATTATTTCTAAAAGTGGAATATAAGGCATAATATAACTTCATTATATTTCATTCACCTGCTTTAGAAAACAGGGATCTGACCTTGGTTTGTGCTTGTGCCTGAGTAAATGAACTGATTCTAGGAACTCCTGGGCTCCAGAATTTCTGTTCACTTTTCACTTCTGAAAGCCACAACTGGCCAGCACTTCTGTAAAACAGGTCATTCATTTGTAGGCCTAAATACCTTTAGGCCTGATTTTTTAAACCTAAGGATGTTTATTTATTTTTTCACTGTTTCCTAACCCAAGAGATGTTTCCCTAAAGAAAGGGTTTAGTTCTCTAAAAAGGTGCCTGATGTGTGTGCCAAGAGGAGTCACACACGTCTCCTGTACCCAATTATGACAAAAATGAGGGTTTGGTAAATTGTAGAAGGATGGGATTGTTCCAAATCCTCACTTATTCAAACAGAGAGTGAAATAATTCACTTTATTTATACACATCCCCTCTCCCAAGTTCTTCTGGACACCAGAAAATGCTTTTGGGGTGGTTTCACAATGGTCTGCACAGGACAGAGGGGAAGTTTGGCTGTTAAAAGAGAAAGATTGCACAAAGTGCTTCTGAAGGAATAGAAATTACCTATTTACCTAATTACCATTGCTAAATGCTCCCTTTCCAACCTAAACTAAGACTCTCCGTTTTTTCCTTGTTCCTGCAAGTGGAATTCGGATTTCAAATTCTGGGATTTCAAAAACTACTCAATGCAAAAAAAGCAGGAAATCAGACATTCACTGGGGCTCTTGGAGGACTAAAGAGAGGCACACAAGGGAGAGGGCTGCTCTCCTTGAGTGGGATGAGATTTTTAATTTATGGCAGAATTTCATCCATAAATCCTTCCTAGCTGGTGATGAAACAGAAGCTCTTCTTTCTTTTCAGGTCTAGTTCAATGAGCAGAATTGTCAGTTCTAAAAGCTCCTGTGCAATAAGAAAACCTCCTGTCATCCCAGATGAACTCTCAAGTGTTACAGTTCAAATCCCTTTGTCTCCCAAAGGATATTTTCAGCACAGAGACATTGATCCCCAATCCTGGTTATTTATGTCTCCACCTCTGACGAGTCATTTGGATCCTCAGCATTGGAAAAGAGATGGTGAACAGGATCTGCTGCATTTCTTTCACCTCTCACTTCCCCAGTTCCCTCCTCCATCAGAAGACATCAGCTCTCAGCTCATGACCAATTAAAAGGAGAGGTGGCTATGTCACAGTAATTCAAGAATTTGAATTTTGAATTACTTGAATGATTTGACCCACAAATCTTTGTAGTACTGTGGTGCTGTCCTCACATGAGGGATCCTAGCTATTATTAAAAAAACCCTGATATCACTCAATGGAATGCAATAATCGCAAATGCAGTTGAAAAATACCTAAGTTTATTTATCAAAGCTCAGGAAAGGAAGAGTGGCAGCTGAAACCAGTTTGGAAATGTATTCTGGAGATGATGTCCCACAATGTGACACGCTGTGCTCTCTGCATCCAGGCCACCAAGCAGATTGGGACACAGGAACCAACTGATGGCACGGAACGTGATGTGTCCTGGCACAGAGTGTCAGCTCAGCCTCCAAAACGCTCGGGCTCCTCAAGAACCAGAGGTGCTGCTTAATGAACAAAGGCCAGAGATCACACACTGGGTTTGTTCTGCAGCTCCTTCTGGGAAATGGACCAGGAGCGACAGGAAAATGAGGTTTTGGAATGAAAACGAATAAATTTCCTGAAGAGGGTGGTGGAGGTGCAGAGGAGGAGCAATAGTGACTGTGAAATTCCCAGTCCCCTGGGGCAGTGGTACAAACTGGGAGTGGGGACTGGGGAGTGGATTCGTGGCAGCTGGGACAGAGAACACCAGGTGTGGGAGTAAAATAGGAGGATCAGGGATATATTTGGGTATGAATAAAGGAAAGCATCCTGGAAAGTACAGTAACACTTCCTGCTGCTGAGGAGACAAGGTCACAAACCATGGAGCGGCTGAGGGAGCTGGGAAAGGAGCTCAGCCTGGAGAAAAGGAGGCTCAGGGGGGACCTTGTGGCTCTGCACAACTCCCTGACAGGAGGGGACAGCCAGGGGGGTCAGGCTCTGCTCCCAGGGAACAGGGACAGGAGGAAAGGAAAGCTGTGCCAGGAGAGGTTCAGGTTGGATATTGGGAACAATTCCTGCCTGGAAAGGGCTGTCCAGCCCTGGCACAGCTGCCCAGGACAGGGGGGGATCCCCCATCCCTGCAGGGATTTAAAAGCCCCGTGGATGTGGCACTTGGGGACACGGATCAGTGGTGGCCTTGGCAGTCAGGAATGGTTGGACTCAGTAATCTCTGAGGGCTCTTCCAACCCAAACAATCCTGGAATTGTGAGATTATGGGACTTTCCCACACACAAAGTCTATGAGGCCCAGATAAAGGTGACCCATCGCAGCCTGACTGTGAGCACATGTTCTGCTTGAGCTCTTCTCTGACTCTGGAGGTGTTGAATTTTGGAGGTTTGGGGTACAAAAATTAAGGCTAAATTAAATATTCTTAAACTTGGGCCCTTGCACTTGGCTTCCATCTTCCACACTGAATGTCTACATCTGAGTATTCAGCCTTGGATCCTCCTGCACTCTGGAAAGAACGAGACATTTGTGTGGTGATTCATTTGACACACTGTTTTCTTCAGGATAAAACCAATCATACTTAAAAATGTCACTTTCTGAGCACTGATTATAAGGAAAGTAGTGAGAAACTTGGATGAATTCCACCTATAACCCTGCAGTAATATCACAGAGGTTCAGGATCTGTTCAGGGGAAGGATTAGATGTATCTGTGTGTACACAGATATTTATTAAAATATTGCCTCAACACCAGTGGAGATTATGGGTTATGAGCCAGAACAAACTTTAACAGTAAAATACATGATCAAAATAGCAAAGGAAACAGTGGCAGAGAAAAATAATGACACCAACCAAAAGGAATCTATGATTGTGTAAGAATCCTGTCTAGAAGGGCTGCCAGATCAGGAAGATAACATAGACAGATATATAAGATACACAAAGTAATCAACTCCTGTGGTATATTTGAGATTGTCACATCATTTCATTTCCCAAAAACCTAATTCATGGAGTTCTGTCATAACATAATGAGCAGTTCTCACTTTTAAAACTTTAAACCTTCCACTATCCCAGGTTGCTCCAAGCCCTGTCCAGCCTTGCTTTGGACACTTCAGGGAGGGGAAGTCTACAAGTTCCTAAAATACAAAATTGAAAAGAAAATAGAAGAGCCTTAAAGCTAAAGCAGAGCCTGGCATTGAGCTATCCACCTACCACGGCCTTTCCAGGCCATCTCTGCCATCCCTGCTTTTCATGGAGCCTCTTTTTAGCAAAGGAATTCAATGAAGATGATAAAATACAACTGGATTTACTTCATAATTTCAGACAACACCTCTCAAAGCCCCACTTGAAACCCTTATATTAACCAGCTTGGGTAAGAATGGCATCAGACAGGCTGGAAAACCAAGAGATCCAAACAAAGGATGGTGATGAAAGGAGCGTAAGGGAGCGGGAGGAGATGTCCAGTGGGGTGTGGCGAGCAGGGTTGTTAAGCCTGGGTTTATTTAGCAGCTTTATTAATGATCCCAACGAAGGGGTGAAAAGCACATGAATAAAACATGCCCTGGATGCTCATCTGGAACATGGTGTGTACACCGTGAAAAATGGGAAGCAGCAGAAAGCTCTGGGCAGGAATTCCACAATGGAGCACGGAGAGAGGCAAAGCAGCTTCAGGAACACTCTGTTCTCCTGTTATGGAATAGGAGTCTGCATCCCATAATTCTCAAGGAAAAAACTGTCTAAAAAGGGCAGGAACCACCTGAGGGAAGGCCTGAAGATTCATGGGAAAAATAAACTTTTATAAACTCTGGAAAGTCACAGGCTGGGGTCTGATCTCTGCTGGTCAGTGAATCCCTGGCACTGCTCAGTTAAACATCTCCTCGCTTGGGAATCAGCACCAGAAATGCCAAATTCTATGGAAGCCTCTGCAATATAAAACAATGCGGACCTAAAAAATCCCCTCCCAACTGCTTTTAATCACATTGTTTATTTACAGTTTCCTTTTACAGGTTAATATTTACATAAATAACCTTCTAAGTGTGACTTTGGATTTAGACTGCTCCCTTTTGGAGGGCTCACTCTGAGAGCAGTTAAGCCTCATGGCACGTAACACCGATGAGTTGGTATCGATTTTGATGTCCACAGCTTCTCAAAATGACACTCAAGATAATTTTTGCTGGACATTCACACTCATGTTCAAAGTGGGAAAAGCCCTTTGAAATGTGTGTCTGACCGTGAATTTGTAGAGAAAGAGCAGAGCTGTGTTGCTTCAAATCTTTAATTACATATATGGAGATTGGAACTGGACCATCTTCAGTCCTTTCCAAACCAAACCATTCTAGGATTCTACAATTGTATGATATCAAAACTTCACAACTTCCCAGAAAGGTACTTTGGGGCTGATTATACCAATAAGACAAAGACAGGTTAAAGAACTTCACAACATCATTGGTAAAACATGTCTTGATTCATCAGGCCCTTATTCCAAAGGGTTTGTCCAACTCCCTCTCCAGCTACTTGGAAAAATGTGTTTACTGGGCTAATAAAACCCAGTGGAGGGAATTCAAGAGTCACTCTCTATTAATGAGTTAACATCACTCAGTCACCTACAATTTAATTTTTCTGAGGCCCTGAGATTTTAATTTGGGTAATTCTTCTATTAATTACAATGTCTAATAACAATGTCAACTTCAGACATCTGTTAAAAACATGTAATGTTAATTTATTGGAAAATCTCCAGCAGTGCTCAATTAAAATGTTCCCCACTTAAGTCAATGCATATGATTTGTCATGGAAAGCAAAATGGGATACAGTTAATAGAAATAAAAGCAAATTCAAAACAGTAAGTTGTGAGTTGCAGATTGACCATATTCAAGACGCAAAACATTTTATTAGGTGGCAGAACAAGAATTTTTGGAATTGGGACAGTCTCACACGGGCTTGGGAGCCTTGCTCTAAACTAGCACCTATAGGAAATATTTCATGGAACCACCCTCACAGCCAACAATTCCTTCCCAATATCCCATCCATCCCTGACCTCTGGCAGTGGGAAGCCCTTCTCCACGCTCTTTTCCATTCCATCTCCACCTCTCTTTTAGGCTCCCTCCAGGTACTGGAAGGGGCCGCAATTAGGTCACTCCGAAGCTTCTCTTTTCCAGGCTGAACAATCCCAATTCCCTCAACCTTTTTTTTACGCTGAACATTGCAGAAAATACGAACTAACCTTCCCTTATCAGATTTTTCCTGCTGTAATTTCAGTTTTATATCAGAAGACATTTTCCTTGTCCTTTAAAATATTTAGATTCACTGAGGCCTGTATTTGCCAGGGTGGGTTTTGCCCATTTTTAAATCATTCCCGAACTTTGTAGCGGGATTAAACAGAGATGTGAAAACCCCCAGTGCTTTCCATCGGATCGCTGCCATCCCATTATCATTCCCACACCTCCCCACCTCTCCATCCACCCGGATTTAAGGATCCACCAATCCACGGCAGTGACGCCCAGCCCTGTTTTAGCGGCGCATCCCAATTCCCGCCGTGCCTTAAAGCCCTTTGGCCTCGCGGAGCCGTCGCTCGGGAGCAGCGTGTGCCTGGTGACAGAGTATCTCCCTCGCACACGTTCCCACCCCCTGGCATATTATCTGCCTGGAGGTTGCACCAGGCTCCCGTCAGCTGTCACTCCACGGATGAGCGCGAACGCTCCGGGGCCTCATCCCCCCCGGCCCCACTGACAGTGATAAATGACCATCCCCAACACTCAGCTGAGCCTCCCAATCTGCTCCAGCCTTTTTCCTGGTGATTTCCCCCCTCGGCACAGCGAAGGGAAACCGGGAGAGCCAAGCTGGGCTTTGTCGAGAAAAAGGGAATTGTGATTTTACTGCTCAAAGCAGCTCAGAAGGTGATAGCAAAATGAAGGTGAGAACGGTGTTACCAACCACTGGTTTGCGTTTGTGCGGCCAGGTTTGGTCGCACAGATGATCTTTAAGGTCCCTTCCAACCCAAACCATTCTATAATTCCATGATTTCATGAAGATTCCAGAGCCTTTCCGCATGTCCAGCAGAGCCAATGTATGTGTGGGGCCAGTGATGACAAATGAACACAACCTTTGTTAAAGAAGTGATTTGTTATCTCCAGTGTAACACCTAATTTCACTTTAATTTTCCAGGGAATCCAGCATCCAATGAATTTCACTCCTCTGAGGAAGAAAACAACCTCATCAAGCCCGGTAAGGGCTGACTATGTTATGATATGCAGTGGATGGGGAAGGGATTCTAATAAAAAACATTTCTGAAGTGAAATGGGAAGTAATTACCCCATAACAAAAAATTGTTATGACTTCATCATGAGCAGCTGACACAGTTTAAGGCTGACATTCTATTTCTCAGTGACGATAATTGCAAAATGAAATATATCATAAGTAACAAATTTTTCACTTTTACCTTAAGCCAAATAAATCCCTTTTTTTTCACTTTTACCTTAAACAAAATAAATCACTCCAAAATTTAAGGCTCAAACTCTGTTTCTTTACTGAAGTTGTGACCATCAAAAACCAAATCAGCCACTGACCACAACAAAACTGCATTTGCAGGATCCACCCTGAAGGGATGGCTCCCAGTGAACTCCCAGTTCCCATTTCATACCATCCCAAGCGTATGAGAGATTTAGGATGGGATGCAAAAGAGGGTTTGAAATGAAGAAGGATGAGCTTGGCTGCTCGGCAAACCTCAGTGAGTGACACAAGTTCTCAGGGGGAGCCAGGGTTTGGCACTGAACACCACAATCATGGAGCTGGATCCATAGAACATCCTGAGTGGGAAAGGACCCACCAGGATCATGAATTCCAGCTCCTGGCCCTGCACAGGACACCCCAACAATCCCACCCTGTGCCTGGGAGTGTGGTCCAAGCCCTCCTTGAGCTCTGCCAGCCCTGGAGCCACGAGCACAGAGCAATTCAGACAATCTAAGATCACGTTTCAGGTTTGAACTTCCTTCTGAACAAGGTTTTCTCCCACTCTCTGTGTCTCCATTGACCGTGGAACAGGAAACATGGGAGATTTTAGCTCCCTCGTGCTAAAATTAGCTTCTTTATGCTCATTTCTACGAATAGCCCCACAAATCGCAGCGGATTCCAGCTGAAAATGAGAATTTATTCTGAAAATCATCAGAATTAACATTTCAACCTGTTATGGCAAGAGAGATAAACAAATAAAGCATGGAGTGTTGGAGGCCGGAAATTCTAAACATGATTCATCTCATCCTAAAGCCATCAGCTAAAATATTCCAATCTTTCCTTGAGGACATTTATCCCACTGTGATGTGATGGAGCCAGGGTGACTGGCCTGGGGTGAGATTGGCCAAATGAATCCAACATTTTTTATTATTTGCAAAGAAGTGATTTGTCATCTCCAACACAGCACCTAATTTCATTTTAATTTTCCAGGGAATCCTGTATTTCCAACAAATTTCACTCCTCGGAGGAAGAAAACAACCCCATCAAGCCCAGTAAGGGCTGACTGTGTTATTATGCGTTAGCTGGACCCCAAAATTTATTATTTTAGTAGATAAAATTCCATAAGTAACAGTCAATCCACTTTCCTTACATAACAGAAATCCAACCTTTCTCTCAACCAAGAAACATAAAGTACTTGTAGCCAAATCCACAGCACATTCCTTTTTTCCTAAAAGTTTCCTCCTTTTATTAACAAATAAAGGTCTAATTTATAAAGTGCCTTGTTTAGAAGTTCAACGTTCTTCACAGGGTTTTTGTGCTCTGAACAATCTTAATAACAGAATTTAAATCTTCAGACCTGTCATACACTGAAATTACTGACAAAATGAGCTAATGCTTGTGGTTTCATGCCAGCCAAAGCAGATTTTTGGGACATAAAAGAGATGTAGGGGTTTTTAACAATTTTTTCCTTCCTAAAATGACAAAACTAATGATGGTTTTAGTCCTTTAATGTGTCTTGATTTACCAGAAATAAACATAACTAAGTGCCCTGAGTTTTTAAAGCCTATTTAGCAGAAAACCACAACAGTCCTACAATATTTTTACCCTTCTGTTGCTGAAACAGTGTCACAAATGTGACTCCAATTTTGCACTGATTTTTCTTGCCTCAGCTGCAGCCTCTGGTGCTACAGAACCAAGGATGTTTTTCCACAATGATTCAACAGCTCCCATTGAACTGATGGCAGATTTTCCTGAGAGCTCAGCACTGAATATTGTAGGAACTTTCCAAAAACTGGCTCCTGGGTATTATTTCAACTGGCATTCAAGGAAAATAATTGGATTTTAACAGGGTTGGTGCGCATTTAATCACATCACCAGGAGAACTTTCCTCGTGATGAGGTTCAAGTTTCTTTCTAAGCTACAACTTCTCACAAATTATCCACGTGCCAAATTTTATGGCAAGCAATTAACAGAAAGATCTGAGCCTTATGGAAGTTATAGCTCTGAATTTGTGCTATTTTTTAAATTTAAACTTATCTTGGAAAGAGGAGGAATCTTTATCATTGTACAAATGGAGATGGAATAGGGTTGAGTTGCTGCCAAAATTCAGACAGCAAGTTTTGCCTGCTCCTGACTATCAAAGATTCAGGGGTGATGCCCACAGATGAAAGGCTCTAAATGACATTATCAGAGCTCAAAAATATCAAGTTAATTGGTGAAAAAAACCCTATAATTAAGTTTATCTGACTTTCTCACATTAAAACATTTCCAATAGCAATAATTATCTTTCTCTCAACACTTTGTAATACCTCTCAAAGTAAGATAATGTTTATTGCTCTAGATCCATAAAACACTCCAAACCCAATTTAACAAGCAGTGAGGGAATAATGAAAATATAATTGCTGTCTTTATTAAAGTTACTGCTGAACTTTCCCTGGTATTTGAAAATTGGCAACCAAAATCGTGCATTCAATATAAATATATATAGAGAGGGATGATGATTTATCAGGTAGGGTAATGTAAGTTAAAAAACAGTTTTGAGTCAGAAATTACAAGGGATCCTAAAGCTCATCCCGTTCCACCCCTGCCATGGGCAGGGACACCTTCCACTATCCCAAGCCTCCAACTTGAAGGCAAAGTTTCTCTTCCAAATCAAAAAAGTATTCAAGGTTCTTTCAGGAAAACCACTTCAAATTTTATTTCCTGCAGCCATGGGATTCTGGAAGCCTTTATTGTGAAGGGTTAGAATTGCACCATAAAAATGGGAACTTGAGGAGAATGACAGGGTCTTTGTTTCTGAAAGAATCAGGATGAGCTTTTTGTGACACTGATGTTCAAAAACATATTTCGTATTTCAGGAAAAGACCACAGAAACAGTCTCAAACCAAGCTCTACAGCAAAACACAAAGCATCCTTCTAATCTTCCCTATTTTTCTGAATCCTTGCAATCTCAAGATTCTTTCTGAGCTCAGGGTCATATCTCCATTAATGTTCTACATTGTCCTGCAGAGTGGAGCACCACATTCTCGACTTGATGTGTCAGTTAAATCAAATAATTATTGTTATTATTGTTATTTTATTTAACAATGTGGCAGCAGAACTTTTAATAAAGGACATTTCATGATGTTGAATGAGAAAATTACTTCGGGGGATAATAAAGGAAGCCATGTCTATGCCTGCACTGATACTTGAACGTTTAAAGAGTGGAAGAAAAAGCAGAATATCATATTCATCTGAAGAAAAGAAAGAAATTTTAAAATATCATTTGTCACTTTATACAGATTCAGTTCCCTTAAGCCTCCCTAACAATGGCAAGTAAAAAGGTTTAAAAAGATCTCAGCCCAAAACACCTGGAATTCTGAAACAACTTGGAACAACACCATTCATGTAATTAATTTTAAACCTTCCTATACCACTATTTTAATTTCTTTCATATAAAAAATAGACATATAAATTGAGACCCCTGTCTTTCAGACTCTAAGTTTTCTGCATTAAGCACAGCTTTTCATTATTCCTGATCTAATAAGTCCTATTCTCATCTGGGCTATCAGCAACTCAATAAGTAATTACCATCCACCTTGGGCTGTTCCAGTCCATTAGACCAGTGCTGATGACTCAGTGGAGGCACAAAATGAGGAGCACGGGGCTGACAAAGGCACAGAAAGTGAGGAGAGGAAATGCTGCAGCTGGAACTCCTCCCCATGGCTGGGTTTACTGAGAAACACTCAAATAAAATAAAATAAAATTGATACGATCGAAGGTAGACCGAATTTGTAAGGCGTTGCACAGATAAATATAAAAGCTGTTCTCTCTGATGTTACAGAGGAATGTGAGAGCAGGAATTTATTCCTGATCTAAGCATAAGGAATTTATTTCTGTCTAGGAGACACTACTGGAAGCAAACGGCAACAATTCATCTCCACACAGCACAGGCTCCCCCCTGAAAGCCAAGAGTTATTCCAGGGAGTCAAAGAGGTTTGGAAGTTAAATTAACTCTGATCCTTTTCGCACCCAGACCAATCATTGAGGCCTTCCAGCACCTGAAGGGAGCCAACAAAAATCACGGAGAGGGAATTTTTACAAGAGCCTGGAGTGACAGGACAAGGGGGGATGGCTTCAAAGTGAAAGAGAGCAGGGTTAGATGGGATATTGGGAAGGAATTCCTCCCTGTGAGGGTGGGGAGGCCCTGGCACTGTGGCTGCCCCATCCCTGGAAGTGTCCAAGGCCAGGCTGGATGGGGCTTGGAGCAACCACAAAATCACAGAATGGTTGAGTTTAGAAAAGCCCTCTAAGGTCATGGAGTCCAATCACTATCCCAGGACTGCCAAGGCCATCACTAAGCCCACAGAATCACAGAACTGTAGAATCATTCTGTTGAAAAAGGCCTCTGAGATTATCAAGTCCAAACCATTGAAGGTCAAAAAATTGCTGTTTCTTCACTACTTGTTGATCAAGGAAATATCTGTGGAAGCAGAGGATGATCACTTAGGCAAAGGAAGGAGCAGGAAGCTGGATTTCTCCACTTAGAGCATCCATGTCCCAAAACTCTTGGGTAAAATTCAGCTTTTTCTTGCTTTATGTCCCAAATTGATACACTTGGGTTTAAATCCATGTCCCCAAGTGCCACATCCACACAACTCTTAAATCCCCTCAGGGATGGGGTCTCCAGCACTGCCCTGGGCAGCTGAACCCTTTCCATGAAGAAATTGTTCCCAATATCCAACCTAAACCTCCCCTGAGGCTGTTTCCTCCTGCCACAAATGGAGAGGGAAGGTTCCAAGTGGATGTAGGGAGGATTTGAGGGTGAAGCTCTGGAACACTTTGTACAGAGAGATTGTCTGACCCTGCTTTGACCTGAGACCTCCTGAGGTCCCTCCAGCCTGAGTCAGTCGTGTTCCTACCAGATGATTTGTCCTTCTGAAAAGAGAAATTTTAGGAGATGATTGAGGGGCCACCTCTGTCAGGAGAAACAGATTTATAGGCAGTATCAAGTGTCCAAATAAAACCACTTGGTAATGAACTTCACACCGAGTTTTCAATCCCAGCTCTTAAATTAAAGATTGCCTGACACAGCCTGTCTAGGGCTTGTGACTCACGGATTTGTTCCTCACTGGTGTTTATACAAATGAATTAAAATTACATAACTGTCAACAAAACCTTTACAGAGGATTGAGATGGTTCTGCTGACCAGGGTAACAGCACAAAAACCACTTCTAGATAAGTGCCCACAATTAAAGGGACATCCAAATATTGAAATAGATACATAGAGTTCCCAAATGCCGGAAAAAATATGGCCCAGTTTGTGTGAAGGCTGTTTGTCATCATACAGATAATTTTACATTTGATTTCTCTGCTCAGGATGGCTCGTTAGTTTAAGTAAAACGAATGCTCAACATTCATTTTATTGAACTCTGTCTCATCAAATCAAAATCAGAGTTAGAGCAAAAATACTTTCACTGTAATTGTATTTTTCTGGAACATTCCAATTCAATCTCAAGTTCACAATAGCAGTTAAAGACAGGGTATTTTTAATATCAATATTTCTAACAGATTCCTTTCATCAAAACAATCCTTTGACCATTTGGCCACCTCTGTTATAGCCCCATTTTACAGACAGAAACCCACGGAATTTTACAGGATCAGTCACAGCCACTTTACAGCCTTGCAGATGACACGCACTAGAAAATTTTTAATGAGCTGATATGTAAGGAAAAATGTCTTTATTAAGATGTGTTGTTCCTCTCTCAGTGGCTAAATGATTGTTTCCAGAAGCAATAATCAGCTACTGATATGAAAGCACCCAGTTAATTAGCGAAGGGTTGTACTATTCGAGGAAGCTGCATTATTCAGTCAACCATAGGAAACAGTTTTATTTTACAATATTATTAAATGCAGCTTTTGAAATTGTTTAGCTGGTAATGCAATTCTTGAAACATGATTTTCACTAGAAAAATATCTCTGTTGGTTAATAACTGCAAAAGAAAACACACAGAGTCAGGCAGCCCCATTGTTGTGCAACAGGATTATTTCCTTTTATTGCTTTTCATCTTTTAATTATTGTAGTAGAGATTACAATAATCTCTAATAAACAATTATATAAAATTCTTGGACAGTGAGCTGAGAATCAAAATGCAATTAAATTGCTTTCCTTGTTGTATTTCATGCAGAAAGTGGTGGATAAAGTCTTTCATATTTGACTTTTTGGAACTCCAGCAAATCGCTAAAATATTATCTTAGGTGTCAAAGACTGGGAATGAAACTTGGTTCAATTACATGGAGAGAATGTTCACACAAAGACAAGGGACTGCTTTGTTTGTTCCCTCAAAAAATAAATCCAGGTCAGCTGAACAGCAGGACAAGATCTGTAAATTTAAACTATGACATTTATCCAGTCATGGAATCACAGAGTGGTTTGGGGTGGAAGGGACCTCAAAGCTCATCCTGTTCCACCCCTGCCATGGGCAGGGACAACTTCCACTATCCCAGGCTGCTCCAAGCCCTGTCCAACCTGGCCTTGGACACTTCCAGGGATCCAGGGGCAGCCACAGCTTCCCTGGGAAAACCATTCCATAGCCTCTAATGGAAGGTTCTGGACTGGAGCTCACCAGCAGTAAATGAACTCTGTAAGGGGAGATGTGAAGGCACAAAAATAAATCACCAGGACACAAATAGATCATTGATTTCACCACTGCAGGGAGTGACAGCAAAGAGAAAAGGGAGCATTAAAAAGGCAGAAGTGAAAAGTTATCCCAATTTCCTAAAAAAGGGGGGGCTGGCAGTGGGACTGACAGATTCTGAGATGTCACAGTTCAACAACAACTTACTGGGGAGTGAAAAAGGAACAAAATAAAAAAGATGAGCCTGGGGAGAGTTTACAGGAGTCCCATCTTCTTCCCCTCTCCCTCTTCATCCAGTCCAGATGTTTTATATTAATTTCACTAAAAGAAATACATGAAAAGATAAGGGAAGTGTAAGAAAAGATTCTCATGAAGAAGAGAAGATGAGGAAAATTTTATTTATTGACTGTAAATTTGGGCTAAGGAAGCAGCACTTTCAACCACAGCACTTCCAGGCACTAATAAGGATCAATAATGACTAAATGACACTTTGATTACAGCCAACCGAGAGGAAAAAAGATTTGACACAGTTCATGGTAGCAGGAAAAAGTAGGGACTGGAAAAATGCCAAGCCATTTAATTTAGAGCTTGATTAGGCCACCTTCCCCTTACGCCCTTCCACAAACAGCAGAGCAAGATAAGGGGCAAAGCACTCCTTGAACTGGAAGAAGGGGACTTGATTTATTTTCAAATTCTGGGAGATTTCCAAATCTGAAATAGGCTGTCAGCTTGTTGATAAGTTACAGGACATGACAAGCAATATTTAGTTTGGGAAGTGTTCTCCAAAATTTCTCCTCCTTTAATATCTCTCCCTCCTTTTCACTAATCCTGCCTCACCAGCACCCCAGGCATGCAAGGGTTGTAAGGAGTTTTTTAGGGCCATCACTTCAGCTTTCAGCCAAAAGAGTGGCTCAACAGCAATTCAAGGCGTTCTCAGAAGCCTCCAAGTGTTTTGAATTTGCTTCTGTTTAGGGTTTTCTTTTAAAAAAAAAACTCAGTTGATTGTTTGCTTATCACCTCGAGCACATTCAGTGAGTGCTCTCCTCATGCAGGAGAAAAAGGGAGAAAAACTGGAAAACACTTTCTCATCCTGCTCCTCTCCAAGAGACCAGGAACAGGCACAAAACCTTTGGAAAGACACGCTGCCAGATGGAAGACAGCAAGTGGCCAGAAACACGGAGTCCAGTTAATTGCTGCATTGTTCTCTAGTGTTAATTCAGAATTTGGGAGAGCTGCTCAGTGGCTCTGGGCCAAAATAAGCATCAGCAAAAATCCCACCCTGCTCTGGGAGTAACTCAAAGGAGGAAAGAGGCTCACAATGTTGGTACCTATATTTATAAATGTATATTTAATGTAGTAAAAGAAGAAAAAAAAATTTAAAAGCAAGGGAGCTACTGAGTTACCCTGCACATTGGAAATATTCAGGCACTTAAATACAGCTGATGTTATTTTATAGGCCTGAGGTCTCTCAGATACCTGCACAAAAAATGAACAAGAGTGAGAGATTTCCAGTGATGTTGTGGTTATTACAGTTCACGGAACACATGTGGAATTCTACATTCCCAGGAAAAGAAGAAAAAGGCACTAGAAAGTGGGAAGGCTTATTGCAGAAAAGTGGCACAAAGACACACTATTGAAAACACCAATTTAATCATATTCAAGCTCAAGAATCACAGAATCATGGAATGGTTTGGGGTGGAATAGACCAAAGACCATCCCATCCCACCCCCTGCCATAGGCAGGGACACCTTCCACTATCCCAGAGTGCTCCAAGCCCTGTCCAGCCTGGCCTTGGACACTTCCAGGGATCCAGGGACAGCCACAGCTTCTCTGGGCACCCTGTGCCAGGGCCTCCCCACCCTCACAGGGAACAATTCCTTTCCAAAATCCAATTAAAATTTCCCCTCTTTTAGTTTAAAGAAGATGACCATGAATGGAAAGCCCTGTTGAGAAAGGAAAGATCCGTAAAGCTGACGGATAAAAAGGAACATGGGGTCATCCAGACTGATTAATTAGCAGGCCGTTGCATTACATTCATTTATTAACAGAGTTTTTCCTCTCTTAAACCCAGTAGAATATTTTTCACAGCCATCAAATGGCATCCATCATCCTTGCCAGGGAAAAGTCCACAGGTAGAGAGTTAGGACTGGAGAGTTAGGACTGACGAACAAGGACGGAACAGGAGGGACAGATCGTGGAGTAAATGAATGTACAGGGCTCTAATTATCACAAATAAATCTCATTATCACCAGCCAGGGGAACAAAAGGAGGTAGGTGAAGAAAGCCCTCCAACCTCTCCTCACACTCCCCAAGAAAAATGCTGCACCAGAAATTGTTTGTCCCTGAGCCCTCATGATCCACAACAGATCCACCACAGCCCAGGTCAGGGGGAAAGCTCCAAACCAGAGCCATTAATATTTGTGCTTGATTAGTGGTTTTGATGTTCAAATCAGTACTAAATGTTAACGACTTAATCAGCAACGGAAAGAGATATAATTTGAATTAGTGCTAGATCTTGACAAGGAAACAAATTTATTACAGGGAAATGAAGTGACTTAAAGTAAAGAAGTCACAGTTGTTACAACAGAGGACATAAAGTGTGGGAACTCTAAAGATGCTGAAGTCAGACTTGTAAGATTTGGATTCTGCCCTCAAGTGTCTCACAAGCTTCCTGAAATGGGACAGGCAAATAACTCCAGTTAAACATTTGCAGTTGGTGAAAAGCAGAGGGCAAGCTTGCAAGAGAAGCCCAACTCAGAAATGGAAATCAGTGAGCTGCAAACCCAAGGCCTGACCCTGTGAAACTGAACCAAATCACTGCTCCAGTCCAACTGAACTCTGTCACAGGACACATAAAATCATATTATGGAATGGTTTGGGGTTGGAAGGGACCTTTAAAATCATCTCATTCCACCCCATGCCATAGGCAGGGACACCTTCCACTATCCCAGAGTGCTCCAAGCCCTGTCCAGCCTGGCCTTGGACACTTCCAGGGATCCAGGGGCAGCCACAGCTTCTCTGGGCACCCTGTGCCAGGGCCTCCCCACTCCCACAGCCAACAATTCCTTCCCAATATCCCACCCAAATCTCCCTTTTCCAGTTTGAAGCCATTCCCCCTTGTCCTGTCCCTCCATGCCTTGTCCCCAGTCCCTCTCCAGCTCTCCTGGAGCCCCTTTAGGCCCTGGAAGGGCTCTGAGGTCTCCCTGGATCCTTCTCTCCCCCAGGCTGAGCACCCCCAGCTCTCCCAGCCTGGCTCCATATAATTGATGCACAAAACAAACTCCAGCCAAACCCATTTACATCATTACAAATCTCCAGACAGTAATTAGTGATGGAGAAAATCGCTCACCACAGGTACCACTCTGCATTATTTTACAGCGTGTGACACATTAATGCCTGAGCTCTCCCTGGGTGAAGGACAAGAAGAACAAAGGGGCTCCTGGGGGTCACAGTCACCCTCGTTAGTGCTGGATTTGGGCATCCTGCACTAGAGCTGATCCCAAAGCATTCCTGTGGAAGGCTGGGCTGAGATTCCAGCAGGCTGAAAACCCTGGAATCTGCTCTATTTCTGCTTAAGCAGCTGTGCAGGAGTGTGCTCAGGAACTGGGATTTCACAGTCCTGCAAATTAATCACACGGGAAGGTCTTAGGCAGGTGCAGCATCCACCAGGAAAAGAGGCAACACAGGAGGAGTATTTTGCAAAAGGTCGATATTTGCTGACCAGACTTCAGTCTCAAGTAGCAAAATGTTAGAAATCACTCCTAGAAACCACAATCATTCATTGTGAGGGAAATATGGAAACAAACCCCAGGGATTTTCCATCAGGAGCTCAGTGGTAGCTGCAGTGTCCATACACTGATAATTGAGCTTGATCATTGCTCACAGTGGATTCATTTCACATTCCCTATAAAACTTCCATTGCTCAAAGAAAATTTTTATGTTTCAATGTCTCTATCCAATTTTTACAGAAAATTTTCCCATTTCAAGATCTCCATCTATTCAATTTTTACAAATTCTACATAACTTTAATTCAGCTTCTTCTCAGGACATATTTTAAGAAAATAAAGGAATATTTACCCACATTCAAAATAAAAATCTTTACAAAAATTTCAGAGTTTAAATTGCTCCCCTTATTTTAAAGCAGGAACTTGGCTGTAAATCTTGGCTTGCTCAGTGTTAAGTATTCATTTGGATTTCTCAGTCTGGAATTCAAAGCAGAAGCCTCAAAGCTCACTGCTCTCTTCAATCAATCTAAAAACTGTCAAAATCATCTGCTCTGGAGACAGGCTGGGAGAGCTGGGGGTGTCCAGCTTGAAGAAGATGAGCTGGACTTTGTTATTAATTACCACTGACATGCATAATTTGCATTTATTCCCTCACATGTGTCAGTATTCCACATGAAATCCCAGAAATTCCCATCTCAAGACTTGGAAGATTTTAAACAAATAAAATTTATAATAGAAAATAAAACACAAGCTTCAGGTTTAAGCTGATGAAAATTCCTACCTTAATAAGGCCTATTAATTAAGTACAAACACATATCTTTAGAATTAAGACATTCTATGATTCCATTTAATTTTATGGTAATAATTTGCTATGGCATCATTGGAGTTTCTCTCCGTAATTTTTCCAAAGGAAAAGAACAAACAGAAGCACTTCCCAGAGCTGTGGTGAAGGTTGTTGTCTTATGGTTTGTTTCATTTTGGTTTTAATTTGTAAAAAGGTTCAATTCTTTGTACACTGTAAATCAAATTAAGGCCTGCCTGGGGACTCATCAGCCCAAGCATCTAATGAAGAAAATACATCAGGGCTGATGCAAATTTATTGGCTGATTTCTGCACAAAGGAAACAACAAAACAGCCAAGAAGAACCACATATTAATGAGGAAGCAGATGATATTTAATTAAATAAATATCCTCGGCACTGCTCCAAGGAATGACACTGCAGGGGTGTTGGACAGCCAAATTTTGAAGCAGGTTACTGAGATTTAAACTACCTTGGTTTTCTTCCTACTTATAGAGCAAACGAACAGTTCCTAGAAATCAGACAAATAAAAGCACAATAACAGCACAGGTTCTCTGCTGACGTTTAATTGCTTCCTTGAAAAGAAAAAACCTATTTTTGTTAACGCCACATTGATACTTATGGAAAGTCCTTTCATTCCTTCCGTGAAAATAATTCATCACGTTAATTATTCTATTACTAACGGAATCCCCAATAATACACTGAGAATAGGTTAGAGAATTTTAAGAACTCCTTTATCTGGATGACAAATTAGGGAGGGCTTTGAGGAATAGGTGTCCTTTGAAGTGTTTTAGGAACAGCACAGCAATTTAACCCTCACAAAGAACCTGGGCTGGGGTGGAGGTGAGAGAGAAGATTCATTTCGCCTGAGGGCAGCTGAGACACAGACCCAACAAAGGTTCCTTGAACTGAACCTGTGCAATAGAAGGGGCTGGGACTGGATCATCTCTGAGGTCTCTCCCAACCCAAATCATTCCAGGATTCCATGGAACTGAAACTCTGATGGCTTCAGTATCCATTTGGGTCTTGGACACTCAACAGGAAAATGCTGTAACAGAATCAGGGTCTCCATAACAAAACAAAACACTTGGTAACCCTTGTTCATATGGAGTGTGTTTGTATTTATACTGGGGTGGTTTTGCTATGGTTTTATTTTAATTAGTGAGATGGAGAGGGAATGAAGTTTTAGTGGATGACTAAAATGGTTGATTCTCCTAGAGGATAGTGGGGTTTAATCATGGACTTCAACTTAATCCTACTTTACTCTAAAAGTAAGAACATGATGCAATCTCTGCTGATTTTTGATCTGTCTCATGTGGGATCTCAAATCCCTTCCAGACCCCAAACACCATCGACCACCAGTAAATGCTGACCAGTTCTAGAGTCACTTGTGCCCCTTCTGGCAGCCAAAAAAGTGACACCTTCAGTGCAATTGCAAGGAATTCTCTAAAATACGTCAGGTTTACTCACACTTTTTAATACACACATCGTGTGATGTCTCCCAGTTTTCTGTCTTTCCATTTTCTCTCCCCCTTCATCCCATGTCCATTTAGCAAAGGACGAAAATCCACTTTTTATGCTGATGAGCAAACTTTGGTTATTACTTTCATCCCTTACATGTTCACTAGCAAACACAAACCCAGACAAACATAAAGGATTCCATAATCTGCAAACAGTCTGTGGTTCAATTCCACACAGGATTTCATTACCCTCAACAAATGGGAGTCGTTAAAAACTCTGAGCAGAAAAATCATACAGAGCTAATATCTACATATCTGTAATATCTTCAGGGTGTTTCTATCACTTCCATTAAATTATGTAATGGTCTCTTCTTCACCATAATTCCAGCAACAATTCTTTTTCCTGGACTGTTATTGAGCTTTGAAGATTTAGCTGGCAGGTTTGTCAGCAAAGCAGTGATAGTTTGAATCTTCCCCAAATCACTCTAATAAACCACAGCTGTACTTTGAACTAAAACATCCCATTATCCCTCTTTTTGCAAGATTCATGTTGATTAGTCCTCAACTAAAGAAGAGTGAACGCCTCTTGAACATGTTTTACAGTGAAGAAACAGGCTGTGTGTGCACATGGGAGATAAAAGGAACGTTCATCTCAGGAAAGTTATCAATAAACTATCTAAAAAAATGCAAATTCTCACTTTCATTATTATTAATCACTGATTTGGGCACTCTCTCTTGCTGGGGGCTGAGCAATCTGGCTCCAAGCCAGCAAAGCACTTAAGCATTTCCTTATCTTGCTGCATTGAAGTCGATATCACCGTTCACACGCTCGAAGTCAAGCCTGTGTAAAACAGAACGTTCAGCCTCGCTCCAGCCTGAGCGCCCCAGAACAGTGCAGCTAATGGAATATGGAAATGGGAGAATCAAATCCTAGGCCAGGATGTTCGACAGATTGGAATAATGCTCGTTTTTAAATGGCTCTATTCCTCCAAGATCTGCTCCGTTTCCTCGGGTTGACGGTGTCTGACGGAGGAGAACGATGGGAGGATTACAATTCAAATATTATCTTATCCTGTTTATCCCTGTATCCTATAAAACTGCAATTGCTGGGGACTCAAGCAATGGGACTCAAGCCATGGCTGGTGGAGCTCTGGCTGAAATCAGAGCTGCAGCAGGGCTGAAACTCTCCCCGTTTGCTTTTTCCGTGAATGTTGGGCGACTTCAGGACATTCAAGCTTTTGAAAACCTCCATTAAAGAGCTTTTATGAACTCCTGTTGCAGTTTCCATAGAAACAGCTGATCATAATTTCGGGGAGAATATAAAACCTTTTTCAACACATTTGATAGTAATTTTCTCCAAATGACCTCCAGGTAATTAATGTGATGGTTTGACCCCTGCTTTAACATTATTTTCTAAGAAACAAGCTGCAATGCTCCATTAAAAACCTGAATGCATTGTTCCTGCCAGGCAAAAAAGACTTCAGAACTTTGGGGATCCACTCAGGCAGGGATTGTGTACGTGGCCTGTTCATGTTTCTGGTTCTTTTAAGACGTTTCTCTGATCTTGGGAAAGATGACATTGATGTGATAACCTCTGTCCCTTTGCAGAATTCACAGTCAGAAACCTTGACTTGAAACCAAGTAAAACCAGAGTTTTCCATCTGTCTAAATCCCACTGGGAATCTGTGATGTCAAACTTCAGGATTTACTGCATGACTTGCACGCAACATAAAACACTTTGTAGTGATCACCCTCTATCAGAGCAGTGCTGCCTTTCTGGAAATGCTCCTGCAGCACCAAGAGACGAACTTATTGTTCAGAATTTTACTTTATTTTCTCAAGATAAAAAGCAAATCAACTCAAAAATATTTTCCTGTAATGCCAGATACTTAAATGAGCTGTCTGATTTCTATTTACTTCAAGAATTATTTAGGATTTGATTCTAATGGTGGTATTAGGTGTTCACAATTTTGGAAAAGTCATCAAATCATGGAATGGTTTGGATTGGAAGAGATCTTAAAGTTTACCTAATTACAAGCCCCTGTCCTGGGCAGGGACACCTTCCACTGTCCGAGGTTGCTCCAAACCCTGTCCAACCTGGCCTTGAATTTTTGAACCTTTTTATTGTTCCCAATAATTCAGTTATCTTTTCCTTTCCCAGATGAACTCTGTTTATCCAATGATACTTCCAGTTCTGCCTACAGTCCTATATTCACTTTTTAATTTTAATTCCATAAGAAAATGTAACAGATCACCTGTCACTTTTCAGAGATCTCATTCCTAGTTATGCACTCCTGTCTTTTTTTATCATTTTACACAGAATGGCACCTTTGCTCAAAAATGAGTAAATCTAAAAAACTCAAAGGAAAAAGGAAAAGACTCAAATTAAAGGATGCTGCTTTCTGTATAAAAATTTTGCAGTCTTCTCCAAAGGGGATTATTTGTATATGGAATCATAAAATCATAAAACCCCTGGAAAAGGCCTCTCATACCATGGAGTTCAATTAATATAATCATCAATACATGAAAACTACCAGCTGATCCAAAGTATCCTGACAAATAAATCCACCAGAGTGTGTCCTCAAACAAGCTGGGCCATTCTGTGCATTTATTTAGAGATCTCTGCTGAGGTACAAAATAGACACCACTGTTTATGGGCGTGTTAAATCGTGCAGAGCAGAAATCTGTGTCTGACTCAGATCCTTAAATTGTTCAGCTCACGTGGATGTTTCATTTTCCATGGGGTTCTGTTACCATTGGAAACGCTGCTGCTCTCATGGACAGGAATTTAAAATACAGTTATGATTATTTGCCATGGATCTCAGACACCTTCTAGCTAGCACAGAAGGAACTCTGACATTCCCAACATGGATGATTTGTTTGCTGCTCGCTCCAAGAAATGGGAATTTCCTGCATAACCTTCCTGAATCATCTCCTTCCACAACCTGAGACAATGCAACTCTATTTATAAGGAATAAAAATGCATTTGTATAACAAGAGCTACTCCAATTCATTCTTGGGTGCAAAAGGAAGAACAATTTTTTCAGTATTTCAGTGGGTTTTCCACATTTCTCAGGATCTGACCAAAGTTTCCAAGTGTTCCAACAGGTTCTTCAGGCTCCAGGGTGGAAACCAAAGGTTTTACCCGACAGTGGCTGCGTGACCCGTGGGCAATGCTAAAGGAAACAGAGGCAAATTCCTCCAGAGCTTCTCCCTCACACAGGAGACTGGAGCTGTATTTCCATAAACAGGGAAAGAGCCCCTGCTTTTTCTTCTTGGATTCTGCATAACCTTGTAAATGTGCATTTAACCTCATCACTTAGCTGGAAGGGTCAACATAATTTTAGTTTTGCAAAGATGCCCTCACTGCTGCCTTCAATCTCCTTTTCTGCCATCTGAATATCCACTGGTTTATTTACTTCTCTTCCTTCACTATTCCTTTTTTTTTAATATTACTCTTTTGTGGAACTTTACACACCAGAAAAATCATTACTTCGGGTTTTATTCTCCAGTATTTATTGCTACAGGACACTGATTGCTGGGTTGGCTGTCCAAAGTCACCACTGTCCTCCCCTGAAGGCTCAAGAGCTGCTCTTTTTCCCTTGAAAACCTGCAAAGGGTGCAGGAGTCCTGTAACGTGATCCTGCTACAGAAACCGTTCTGATTCAACATTTTACTGCTAATAAACTTTCTCCAGAAATGTCTTTCTTGAGGGGAAGCAAAATCATGGAGTGATAGAATGGTTTGGGTTCAAAGGGACCTTAAGATCATCTCATTTCACCCCTGCCATGGGCAGGGACACCTTCCACTGTCCCAGGCTGCTCCAAGCCCTGTCCAGCCTGGCCTTGGACACTGCCAGGGATCCAGGGGCAGCCACAGCTGCTCTGGGCACCCTGTGCCAGGGCCTCCCCACCCTCACAGGCAGGAATTCCTTCCCAATATCCCATCCATCCCTGCCCTCTGGCAGTGGGAAGCCATTCCCTGTGTCCTGTCCCTCCATGCCTTGTCCCCAGTCCCTCTCCAGCTCTCCTGGAGCCCTTTTAGGCACTGGAAGCTCATTCTTTTTAATCGTGATTTATTATCTTCAGTTTTGTAAAGAACATTTCCTCACCTAGTTAGTCTTTAAAATGCAAGAGGAAAACTGCATTTCCATTCCACCAGGATTTGTCCCATTTCTGGGACAAGAGCTGAGCTTTGCTCAGCTCCAGCTTCTTGTGAAAGAAGCCTGACACATGAAATTGAACTTTATATCCCCGAATGATCCTTAACACTGTTCAGGATTTCCAGTAGAAATGTGAAGTGCTGAATCTACTGCTCTGTTGTTAAATGAGTGAAAAAATTCCCTTCTTTGTTGATTGTGGACCCTCAGCATCCCTCAGCTTACTTAGTGAGGGGAAACACTTTGAATCCTATTGAAATCTGCACTGAAATTTTATTCTGCAGAATTCAGTGCATTGGCTGATTACATACAGAGCCAACCCAGTTTGTTTGTGCTATTTTTAAAGGAGTGTCCAAAATAGAACACAGCTCCCAAACCAGGCAAGTAGGGCAGAATAAAGACCTTATTTGAGGTGTTTGACATTTTTAACAGGATCACATTGCTTACTCTCTGAAATTCCTCAGCTCCTGCAACCACGAATTCCAACCCTGCAAAATCCCACTACCATTTCATAAGACAATTTCAAGCACTTTATGTATCTTCTATACACCTCACACGGTTTATTTGCACTTCAGCTGTCATTTCACCACTCTGTATAGCTTTAACATCTCAATCCCTTTTTTTCCTGCTTGCTTCAAGGTTCCTAAAATTTATCTGCAAATTCTCACGAGCGCACTCACTGAAAATTGTATTTTGGATTGTCCAGTGATAATCTCCTCTACCATCAAACTGTAGTTGCAGTGGATCAAGAAGAACTCAAAGCCCCAGTTTAGGACACCTGGAGTGTCCTCTGGAAATGGGATGTTTGGGCTCGCTTCCCTGCTACAGTGAATGTTTATTTATTAAGTGAAAAAAAGGTCATGGAATAATTTAAATTGGAAAAGACCTCTGAGATTATCGAGTTGAACAATTAAAGGACATGGGCATTATCTAAAAGAAGTGTGTTTTCTTCACTGCTTGGTGATGAAGGGAATCCCTTAGAAACAGAGGAAGATCATTTAAAATCCTGTTAGGCAGCAGCAAACTGGATTTCTCACATCTGCTGAGAGCATCCCTGTCCCAAAACTCTTGGGTAAAGTTCAGCTTCTTCCTGTGTGGTAGGTTTTTCTGAGGGTCAGTGTCTTCCAGCACAGAAAGCCTAAAATTCTCAGTAACCAGGGTTCCAACATTCCTGCTTTTTGTTTTCCTAGAGGCGTCCCAAATAGATACGGCTGGGTTTAAACCAAAGGACTTGTTTTACCCAGTTTCTTTCGTTCAACAGGAAAATTCTGGATTATGTCATAGAGTCGAAGGAAGTTTTGGGCTGGAAGGGACCTTGAAGCTCATCCAGTTCCACCCCCTGCCATGGGCAGGGACACCTTCCACTGGACCAGGTTGCTCCAAGTCCCATCCATAACTTCTTCAAACCAGATTTGTTAATGAGACAGAGGAGCTGACTGGTTGCACAGGTCCTTGTTTGCACCCCCAGCAGTCCCAGTAGGGAAGGCATTCCTTGCCCAGGGGCAGGACAGGGACACCCCCACATGTCACTGCAGGGCCAAGAGCCACCAACAGCAAGCTTGGAAAGAACTGCACGTGAACACCCCTAAATTCAGCTGTGCTACCCCTGAGCTGAGCCCAGCCCCTAAGGTGCAGTTTTATCTCAGCAGCTGTTCAGATTTTTGGCAGTTCTTCCCCCACCTACTCCTGTAGGGATCAAGTTGATATTATGCTGTTACTGCTCATTTTTACGCTAATCACTTCAGAATGAGGTTTGTAAAGTGTCCAATTTCCATTTATTCTTGAGAGCTCCATACTTAGCTCCCTTTTGTCTTCTTAAAGACATTCACCACAGTTTACAGGTAAAAATAAGAAGGATACTGATACAAATTCTTATTATTATCCAGTCATTTTCCAAAGAGGAAATTATGATTTGTTGGCACTCCTCAAATAATAATTCAGCACACAAATCTTACTTTGCTCAGAGAACAGGTCCTACACAAACACATTTATCCTGTTGTCAGCTGTTTGCCAGTCGCCGCCTAATCCTCTCCAGCACTTCTGTTTTCCTAAAGAATATGAAAATATTCAATCATACCTTAAAAATGAGATGATAGAAACAGCATTATATATTAAAAAAAAAAAAAAAAGAGGCAGATTTGGCAGTATCACCTTGAGGCCACCCTAGGATTGGGACACACTCAGCCAGGTATTACATAAATAAATAAATAAATAAATAAAATTAATCACAGAATGGTTTGGGTTGGAAAAGACCTAAAACGTCACCTAATTCCACCCCATGCCATGGGCAGGGACACCTTCCACTATCCCAGGTTGATCCAAGCCCTGTCCAGCCTGGCCTTGGACACTTCCAGGGATCCAGGGGCAGCCAGAGCTTCTCTGGACATATATAAATATATATACACACACAGAAATACATTCACACACATAAAGAGACAAAATCCATCTCCAACAAGAACAAGCTGACAAATGACAGAAAATTATCATTATTTCATGATTGTAGGTTCCAGAGTTCATTTGATAAGATCATGAGGAACACGATTACTTCACATTTTTTACATTCTTGGATATGATGTAATGTATCCCCACATTAATTGGAAGTTTGGTCACAAATTAGCATGTAATAAATTCCTGATTAGTTGCACTCATTTAGAGTACTTTAATTGGTTTGTTTCCATTGATAAAATGTAATGTGGTTTAAACTCTGTAATTTAGAGGTTGTAGTTAGTTATCATTGATTGGCTCATCAATAGCATTGTCGCAAGTGTGGGAGGGCTGCCTTAATTGTGGCTGAAACTCCCATTTCTGAGGAAACAAGTGATGTAACAATTTTCCCTCTGGCTGTGTTAGCACTTCATTTGCTGCTTTTATTAAGTGCTGTGGATTCTAAGATGAGTTTGCATTCTGTCCCTTTTTTTTTTTGTGAAGCACTTGAAACGTCTCACAGCTCAACTCCTGTCATTAATTTCTTGTAAACTTGTAACTCCAGTGCTCAGAGGAAATATTTACCACACGTTCACTGCAGTGAAATGAAAAGTTCACTCAGCACAGACTGGAAAACTGGCAGCCCTCTAATCATGGATTCTGTTTTGTTTTTAAAGGTTATGTAGGGTTTTCAGGATTCTTCATTGGATTATGACTCTAAAAATGACACTTAGGCATATTTTAAAAATACATCTCTTTAATACCTATCTCTCTACTTCTACTCTGAGTTCTTTTTGCAATTCCCAATCGAAAATTGTTTTCCTCTGTGAATTTACCCTCTTCCGCTTATTAAGTTTGTTTTTCTCTCTGATTTCAATGGAAATAAAATCTTGCTTAACATTAACTTCAGTTATCTGAGCTCTATGTCATTTCAAGGCACTCTTATACAACTATTTCAAAGTGTTATTCAGCTAATTGTGAGAGAGATGATAAAATCTCACATCTCATGGAATGGTTTTGGGTTGGAAGGGGCCTCAAAGCTCATCTTGTTCCAACCTAACACCTTCCACTGTCCCAGGTTGCTCCAAGCCCCATCCAGCCTGGCCTTGGACACTTCCAGGGATCCAGGGGCAGCCACAGCTGCTCTGGGCACCCTGTGCCAGGGCCTCCCCACCCTCACAGCCAGGAATTCCTTCCCAATATCCCATCCATCCCTGCCCTCTGGCAGTGGGAAGCCATTCCCTGTGTCCTGTCCCTCCATCTCTTGTCCCCAGTCCCTCTCCAGCTCTCCTGGAGCCCCTTTGGCCACTGCAAGGCCACAGTGAGGTCATCCCTGAGCCTTCTCTCCTCACATTTCTCAGTAAACAAATACAGTGGCAGAACAATGAGCTTTTGAGGTTGTACCAAAATCCCAGCAATAAATCCCTACAAGGGCTGTAAAATGTCTGATCCAGAGCTACCAAATTCACTTTGCAGGCCTGAGGCATAACAGAGAACCAAACCCTGCTGAGTTATTTCCATTCTTCCCTCGACTCCCATGTCAGACAGTCCAGAAGTGATCCCCATGCTCTGACTTACAACCAAAGAATATTTTAAACATTCCTCAAACCACCACAGTAAATTTTCAGGCGCTGAGTTTAATGCTTTGGCCTCACAGTCATAACATAGGCCAAGACAGCTTAGAAATTGCAAATTAAATATTCCCCAGTGATGGAAATGTTTCCAGTGGGAGACCACGAGGTTGTATCATTTCATCTGGCTACCAGGGAGGTTTTGGGAGTCACACTGCAAGGCAAGGGCTGAAGTGGGCTTGGTTCATTCCAGGTTATCAGGAGATTCCCATCAAGGTTCTCATCTCAGTATTCCACATAAATCTGAGAACAGTCACACTGGACCTGGCCAAAACCACATCTGGGCTCCTTTCTTTGATGGTGCTTCAGATGTTTCCCAGTGCAACAGCAAAAGGACATTGTGGAAATTCCCCACAGATCTCTCATTCACAGCTGCACAAAAGGCATCTCCTGGAAGTTGTAGTAACTGTTTAACAGCTTTTCACTGATTTTTCTTCTCTGAATTTCTCTAACTCCTGGAATTCCCAGCAGCCTTTGCTAATGAGGCTGCGTGAGCCACTGAACCAAGAGATTCCCAACCTTCCAACAATGTAAACAGCATTTTCTTGGAGTAAGAAGAGACCTCCAAAACAGCAGCTGTCCTAGCTGCCTTTTAAAGAATAACCAAGGAATTTGGTTTCAATTTGGGGGTGTTTCAGATGGAATTAGCTGTAATTACCCTGTTCCTCTGCAGCTGATGCAGTTCTATTAAAGTCATGCCCAAGTGCTCAGCCTTTCAAATTAGCAAGATAAAAGCAATCCAATAAGAACTTTCTGCACAGAATGTGTCATCCAGCAAACTCATGATTTGTTGTGGTACAAATCCTTGCTAAATGCTTGGTTTGGATGTCTTGTGCTTCTCACTAAACACTTGGCCACTAAGAGAGAACAGGGCCAACTCACATTCCTGTAAATAGAATTTTTATGTCTCACCATGCACAGCTTGTGCTCTCTTCTTGCTGCTCTCAGTTGTCCCAGTGAACCCAAATGGATCTTGACCCTCTGCAAACTCCAGGTCAATTGTTTAAAGAATCAGTGAAAACAATTTTTCTTTCTTTCCACCCACAAAACAGAAGACAGCTACAGCAATGTGCCTGTGACTCATAAAACTCCCATCTTAGGAAAACATTTAAAGGTTAGGACACTCAGAGAATGCAAAATGAAAGATTTTCAAACTAAAAGAACAATGTGTAAAATTGTAAACAACAAAAACACAAAGGGACTTGCCCTACAAAACAGATGATAATACAGATGGATCATTAGAGGAGCCCAAACAGGTACTGTGCTTTGAATTATGCAAAGAACTAGTAATAAATTGGTCTTTTTTTAGCTTCAAAATACAAATATGTTGAGTGAAGTATAAGCTGTGTGAGGATGGATTAAATAGACACCAATTTCCCTTTGAGATGTCTTTAAAAAGTTCACAAAGAATGACACCTAACCTGAACCAGGTGATGCTTTACCTGTGTGCCCAGGTGGGCAAGAGGCCAAAGGCACCTGGGCTGTGCCAGCTCTGGGGTGGCAGCAGGGCTGGGGCAGTGCCTGTCCCCTGTGCTGGCACTGCTGGGACACCTCCAGTGCTGGGGACAGCTCTGGGACCCTCCTGACGAGAGAGACCTGGAGGGGCTGGAGCGTGTCCAGGGCAGGGAACAGAGCTGGGGAAGGGTCTGGAGCACCAGGAGAGGCTGAGGGAGCTGGGAAAGGGGCTCAGCCTGGAGAAAAGGAGGCTCAGGGGGGACCTTGTGGCTCTGCACAACTCCCTGACAGGAGGGGACAGCCGGGGGGGTCGGGCTCTGCTCCCAGGGAATGGGGACAGGATGAGAGGAATTGTGCCAGAGGAGGTTCAGGTTGGACACCAGAAGAATTTCTTCATGGAAAGGGTGGTCAGGCACTGGGAGGGGCTGCCCAGGGAGGTGGTGGAGTCCCCACCCCTGGAGGTTTTCATGTCTGGATGTGCCACTCAGTGCTCTGGGCTGGTGATAAGGTGGGGATCAGTCACAGGCTGCCCTCGAAGCTCTCAGAGCTCTTCTCCAACCTCAGTCAGTCTGTGAACAGTTTGTTCAGCAACACCAGCTCCCACTTAGCTCCCAACTCACCAAACACTTCAGCAGAATATATTTATTTATTTCTGTGTTTCTCGTAACTGAAACGATGGCACTCCAGAACTGCACAGAATTACATCACTCAGTTCCCGCGGGTGACATCCCTTCCCCCTCCTGTGCCACTTGATTCTTGACTGAGCTAAAGCACTGCAAAATTAGACTTCATTTCAGTATGCTAATAGCAATCTATCCAAAACAATGTAATCAAGGCCTCATGTGCTCCTGTAATTTCATTCTTGACATAAGTCTGACAGCTATTTATTGTTGGAGTGAACTGTGGGGAGGGGAAGAGAAAAATTCCTGTAATTTCCCCTCCCCCCAAACAACACAACAGCTTTGCAGTTTGAAGCAGGATCTTTGTGAACCACACAAAATGGGAATAATCAGGGGGTTTACATATGTCTTGTCTTAAGCAATCAAGGCCCAGAGTTAACGGAGAGGCACATTCAGATGTGCCAATTCCCAAACTGGCCACCTCTGATGAGCCAGCTGTGAGCTTCAATTGTCACATTATAATTTAGGCGAGGAGGAGGAGGAGGGGGGAAGAGAAAGGCATCCAGCTCCACACTGGATGAACATAATTATTCACAGCAGGATGCTGCAGAATTAATTTAGCCAATCAGAATTATAGTGGGGGCTGGGCATTGGCAGCAGAGAATGGGAAAAAGGAGAAGGAAAGGAGAAAGAAAATCAGGAGAGGGATCAAAACAATGTGACTAACACCTTGCTAATGTTTTGATTGTGCATCCCTCAGTGTACTTGGGATACAGTGAAGTGGAAACAAAACTGTGACATAGATGGGCCTGGCTCTACGGGGCTGGTTGGAAATGAGAGATGCTGAGAATTCTGTTCATTGGGGGGAAAAAAGCATCAGTCTGAGAGGGGTTTTGACAAATAACACATGAAACGCTACCTGGCTGGATCATACTGATAATATATTGTCAGATAAAGGTTAGGCTGGACAGGACCTGGAGCAACCTGGGATAGCAGAAGGTATCCCTGCCCATGGCAGGGGGTGGAACAAGATGAGCTTTAAGGTCCTTTCCAACTCAAATCATTCTGTGATTCTCTGATGAACATAACTCTGGGAACAACACTTGCAGTTGCACATCCTTCTGGGGCAGAACTTGATAAACTCTGCCAAAACGCCCCTCAAATAACAGAGCAGGCAGGAAAACAACCCCCAGCCCAGGCTGTGCTCAAACGACGTGATCCTCCCAGTTTCAGCTCAAAATCCACCATGGATTTTGTGATGACAGCTTTGGGTTGTGTGAGTGAAAGGAGCTGCTGGGGGAGTGAAGAACAGGAGCTCTTCCATCAGAGGTCTGGGCTTGGAGAGAAGCGTTTTGTTTAATGATTCCATTAAATTCATCTCGGACCAACGCTGAGCAATATTGGTCATCACTTCAGCATAAAACCCCTGCTGAGAGGAACGGGGACTTTAACTCTTCTCATATGTTTTTCTGTGAGTTTTGAGTGCAATGTTTCATCAATTTACAATTTACCAACAGCTTATCTTTTCCCTTTTTTCTGAAGTTAAATTATATTTTTGGCAGCGGAGGAAATAGTAGGATATATTAAAGGAATCAAGCAGAAATGTGTATCTTGGTTGCTTTAAGCTCTCAGCATCCAGAGAAATATTTCAACCCAGGTCACCAAGTGAGTAAATTTAGATGGAAAGAATTCTTCCCATTCCTGTTCTCCCTACAGAGAACAGACAAGGACCAGGGAAGTCACACTCTGACCCTTTGATTCTGCTTTACCTGAAGAAGGATCATACAACCTACACCTGTTTGTCCCTATTCCTGCCAACACCTCTTTGCAATTGCAAAAACAGAGGGAAGATTAAAAGGATAGGGAATATTTTAGATACCTACACATGGAGTGTTGAATCCTCCATAAAAATAAATCTCTCTGTTTTCAAATTTCTTCTGCTTAGATGACTTTAAGCTTTAATTCTACCTTAAGAGATGCTCAGAGAAGGGATAAGTAGACAGTGGATCTCCAGAATGCTTAGTTTAGTTCCACTTAAATGAAAAATAAAATTATTATACTGCTAGGCAGACTGCAAGGCTCGGTTTGGGGTTTTTTCTTCCCTTTCTTTTCCTGGAATTGTACAAGCATGACAGATGGAACGGAAGCAAAATCCTGGAGTTCCTGTAAAAGTTAACTCAAGCTTCTGCTCTCTGATTCTGGTAATGGAGAGGAAAATGCCAGGAAGGTTGGTCAGGTTTTATTTCTGGCGATAATGTTTGATGAACACCACTGTCAACGAGAGCTGTGATTTAATCTGGAAGGATATAGGGCCTTGTGGTAAAAATGGTATAACTACAAATCCTGATTAACAATCACTGCAACAGTAAAATTGGTTCCCATAGCAACAAGAGTGGAATGATACAACAAATGGCAAAGCCACGCCGGATAAATTACCCCATGAAATGGCCCTTTTTGGAAGTCATTTGCCTTTGTGCTGCCTTCATCTTTAAGGACTTGCAAATACTACTTTCAATCTCCTGATCCTTGCTGCTCATCCTCTAAATTCCATCATCATTTGTTCTTCTAATAGCCAAGGTAAAAGAATAAAATAAAAGTAATAAGAAGACAATATGGTATTTAACATCTGAAAGCTCATGGCAGATCCTGACAGTTTTTTAAAAATACACATTCCTATATATATTATAAATTTTCCTCTTTTCATCCGCTCTATGTTTATTTTATGGTATTTCCATAACTTCAGCTTCCCAAAGCAAATAGCAATTTTAGATATTTTGCATTTGTAAAACAAATGACTGCAGCCACCTGCTTTGCAGGCATTGCATAGGGAGCAAACATGGAACCGAGGAAGAAAATAGAACATAGAGATGGAATTAGAGATTAGATATTGACCACTTAAAACACATGGAAAATATCTTTCAATAGGAATGACCCTTTGAGTTAAAAAAAGTGTAGTTCCAGCTGTGTAGCTCATGTAGCCAACCTGGCCTTGGACACTTCCAGGGATCCAGGGGCAGCCACAGCTGCTCTGGGCACCCTGTGCCAGGGCCTGCCCACCCTCCCAGGGAACAATTCCTTCCCAATATCCCATCCATCCCTGCCCTCTGGCAGTGGGAAGCCATTCCCTGTGTCCTGTCCCTCCAGGCCCTTTTCCAAAGTCCCTTGTTGCTCCCTCTCCAGCTGGAGGGTGTAGGAAAATGAAACCAAACTCTTCTTGCAGGTGTTAAACTAAATAGACAAGAGGCAACAAAGAGAAGCTGAAACAGTGGAGATTCCAACTCAGAACAAGAAATAATAATAAATTTACCACAAGCCTGGTCAAGGAAGGGTTTGGAAAGACAGAGACCCCCTTGGTTCTCTGACAGTCAGAGCCCTGAGTGATCAGCTCGGTGCAGGATGAGGAGCTGAAGACCTCAGGAAATCCCTTCCATCCAGTGTGGTCCTGTTTCCCCTGGGCCAGAGACAGCATTCAACTTTCAAATTTTAGTGATCCCTCACTCCAACACAGTAATTCTTTGAAAAGAGCTGGAGAAATGAGCCACCCCATAAAACACCAGAAAACCTTGTGGGATCCACAGAGTTAGAAACCAAAACACCAAAACACCAAGCCAAGAGCTGCTTTATTGTCATGACCAGGGACAGGACCCAGGGAACAGCTGGAGCTGTGTCAGGGGAGGGTTTGGCTGGATATCAGGAAAAGGTTCCTCCCCCAGAAGGTGTTGGGCACTGAAGAGGCTCCCCAGGGAATGGGCACAGCCCCAAGGCTGCCAGAGCTCCAGCAGTGTTTGGACAGTGCTCTCAGGGATGCACAGGGTGGGATTGTTGGGGTGTCTGTGCAAGGGCCAGGGGCTGGACTGGATGATCCTGGTGGGTCCTTTCCAGACCAAGATATTCCATGATTCCATGATTCACTTTGTACTTGTTTAAAAGAAAGCTTCTAAGTCTCCTTTTATACCAGTGGCTTATAAAATCCTTTTATTCCTGATTTCTAGGAGGAGAGCCCTGGACATCTCATCTGCCCTCAGTGACACAGAAGGGTTGCCAGAAATCTCTGCTTCCATTTGGATTTCTGTACCTTTCGAGCCATACAAACACCCTCTGTCCCCTCAATCCATCCCAAATTCCTGCAGCACCACCCTCCAGTCCCAGCCTGACAGGAGCTCCCCACGATGGAGAGGTCACAGGAGAGAATTCAAATAACAGGGGAGTGAAATCAGCACATCTCAGCTCTTCAAAGAGGTTGGTGAAGAGCAGAGCTGCTCCCCCACACTGGGCAGTGCCCTCCAGAAGGGATTCCTGCCTTAGTTTAAGTCACAGAATCACAAAATGTTTGGGTTGGAGAGGACCTTAAAGGCCATCTAGTTCCAATGCCCCTGCCACGGACAGGGGTACATGATGCAAATTATTTCCCTGAAATTAGGAGGGAAAACAGAAAAAAAAATTGTATAGCACACTAAAATGTAATGTTTTAGCATTTACAAACTAATTAAAATGACAGGTAATAAAGTTGTAGTTCTGAAGTTACCCAACCCTGTATAACCTTGTATTCCTCCTTTCAAAGCAGCAGCTACTTGGAGGCAGAATGGAAATACAAAATCAGTCTATTATCAACTTCCCAAATATCCTGAATGCTGAAAATCCAAGAAGCTTTAAGACCTATAAAAGGATCTCAAGCAGAACCATGCAGGTATGACAAGAATCAAAGAATTCAGCAGAAAAGAATGCCAGGAAGGAGCAAAAATAGCAGCTTTAAAGAGCTTTAACGATGAGCTGGCACCAAATAAATAAGCCTGAATGGCAATCAAACAATTTTCAGCTTCTTAAATCTTCAAAATTTACTTTGTCCAGNGTAGGTAGAAATGACATTGCCACCCTTAGATTTACAATTTGAGTTAGGTGGAAGAAGTAATGAGCTACTTTACTATAGCTTTATTTATTTACTGTACTATATATTTAAATATATATATATATATATATATATATGTACACATTCAGGTCACTTTATTCAGTGGGGCTATTCTAAGAAGTAGAATATTTTACCAAGAATTTGATCAACAGAGTTTATATAGACTGAATGCAGCAGCAAAATAATCTTCTGTTCATTCCTTCCTGCCATAACTGGAGTGAGCAGCGTGAACTTGGGAAGTAATTCAGATAAATATGAGCATGGAAGTGGCCAAAATAATTCCTCCATCATGACCTTGAATCTATTTCTGAGTTGTTGATTCAGTTTTGCAAGAATAACATCAGCACATTTTCATCTGCTCTTCTTGCCTGGGAGAGAACTTCAAGTCTGTTTGCTGAAAGATCCCCTCAGCATGACTTTACAGGTGCTCGTTGTGTAAAATTAATAAAATTAATAAATCATGCATTCAGCTACTTACCTATTGCAATTAACTCAATTTCAGTCCTCAAAATCGTATATTTTTAAGCCCCCAACTGGTTCAAAATGTCAATCACCATATTAAAAGGTCTCTAAGATATACTGGTCCAATTCTAATTAGAATTAAGATGAAATTTGTGGAATGACTTTGTTGAAGTGAGATTCAATGTTAAAACACTTCCCAGAAAAATAAACATTTATATGCACAACGCAGCACTTTGGAAAAAACTTCAAATACTATGAAAGGAGACAACCCCTTTTTCTAAAAGAAGTTTTACATAAATAACATAAAAATAATTTTGTAAATGGAGCAGAGTGAATATTTACCACCCATATGAAACAACGAGGTTTTTCACATGTTTAAAATATAATCATTTTGCTCTCAGTAGTTACTTAGGCAAAGTAAACAGAATATGCCAGTGAAACAGAAAATTATGATACATCACATTTCTCCATGAAATACAGCATTTCTCCATAATTCCACTGGCTCAAATTTAGAGGCTGATGTGCTCAGTAACCCAGAGATTTACCATAAAAGCTTCCTCCATAGAAATATGTGTTTTTAAGAAGCTGAACTGCAAATATCAGGGCTTTTTTAGCAGAAGGGACGAGTTAATCTTCATTCTATTAACATTAACTCTTGCAATCTGAGACTGCATCTTGCTGGGACATTTAACCTCAGCACTGAGGCTGCCAGAAATCCACAACTGACAAAACCAAGAGTCAAATCAGATCCTTGGTTCTGGCATTTACACTCAGAATTTGTTTTTAAATCGTAACTTGAAGACAGGATTGTTTATGATGTCATGTCAAAGAGACACAGACCTTTCCGTGAGCTAAAGCCACATTATTTGATGACACACGGGGCTTGCCACCTTCTAAACATTCCCATTATCTGGAAATTCCCTTTTTATGGCAGCAGTTACTGAAGTTCAGGTGTTTCACCCCTCAGTATCTCAATGTCACTCCTGATGGGGCACATTTACAGTTTTTATTACAGGAGAAAACGAGTACTTCGTTATTTCAAAATATTGTGGCCTTTCCCTTTTCCCCTCTAATTAGTTGGGGAAGGATTTCATTTTTATGGATTCTTTTTAACTGTGTTGCAAACCCTTTATTCCTTTTCTCTCTTTGATATTAACCCTTACTGATCCAATGCTTCCTTCCCCTCTCCTGTAGGAATTCCAACCACAAAGGAGCCCCTGGAGAGACCTGGAGGGGCTGGAGCNCTATTATTAGAGCTGAATAGGTATGAAGAAAAGAAAGACAAAAGCTTGGGAAGGAGATGTTTGTTGTATCCTGCTCTGAAAAGCAGCATCATGAACTGAGCTGGAAATGCTCTTTATGTCTCTGGGCAGGAGAACTATTCATACAGAACAAAAAAAAGAGAAATATATATATATATA